>JAFBMS010000032.1:2030000-2352500 GCA_019788955.1 Albula glossodonta
AATAAGCCTCCAGTATAGGCCTTGGAAACAATTTGTGTGAAAAATCAGTGGATTTGAATTAATCAGTTTAGCACTGCACAGGTGTCGCACAGAGAAAACCAACAAACTACTGCCCTAAGGACTGGAGCCTGATACCTCTGTAAGGCTGGTCCAGGGAAAAAGCGGTGGGATTTTCCTGTCAATCACCGGACTGTGGGGGGGCGGAGCTGGGGAGGCGTCGTAGTGTGTCTCCGCATGTCGCTGAGACTCCCTCCCCCCTACCCTCCATGGGATGTCAGTCCTGGCGCGAGATCAGCACGTGTTGCCGTCACCGCCGCCCAGATTAGCTTCGGCCCGTGCTGCAAAGCACTGTGCTTATCTTACTCTCCCTCTCCCCAGGGAAATACCATCAATCTCACAACCTACACTCTTCCTTTTCTTTTTTTTTCTTTTTCTTTCCCTGTTTGGCTGAGCAGAAAACATCTAGCATGCTTCAGGTAACTGACTCCAAACGTCCTCTCTCTCTAGGATAAGAATGCAGTGTTCATGTGTATCTGGCGCTGGCTGAGAGACAAGGAAATTAGCTTTCAAAGTGAGCCCACCAAAAACACTTGATTTTATACACTGACGGGACTCCATCCAGTGTTACTTCTTTAAAGTGCTCAACATGGTGGAGGAACAAACAGGACCCTTTTCTTTTGAACAGCTGTTACAGTGACAGAGGGTCTTCAGTTCATGTGAAACATGGAGCAGCACCCATACAGCAGGCCACACGGGGTCCGCTCCTCTAAACATTTAGGGCACGGTAAAGCCGTGGGATTCGGATGTAGGTGAGGCACTGTGGTTAAAGTGCCTCACCTACAGTCATGTTCACAGGATTTAATGTCAGTCGAGGGCATGCGTGGGTTTTCAGATGACACACTGAATATGTTTTAAATTCATTATCAGGCGATGAATAGGGTGTTGATGACCTGAACCTGAAGTTAATACAGCCACAGTTAATGCACAGGATGTACACAGCATTTAATGGACTAAGTTCATATTCATCATGAAAAGAATGTTGGAACAGTTCTATTTTTCATGTAGGTCATTTAAGGCCTGCACTGAGTGTTACTTTCTGTAGTTTTCTTCTGTAATTTGATGTTACCAATCAGGTATTTCACTGTAGAATAAAATGTTCTTGCACAATATTTTAATTAGTTGTGGAGGTGCTCGCATAGTGCATGACAAACAGATTTGATTTGAATACATTTTACTCCAGATTAACAACAAACACTGCAAAGGCTTATGTTCATTACTTTTTTGTGCTTACAATCAGTCTGCAAAAGGACTGCTGCAAAATTATTTACCTGATCAATCTGCACAATAGTGTGCAGGTTCTTAAAGTTTTTAATAATGTAATCTGTGTAGGTCCTCTTTAATACATTAAAGGCAATTTAATAGAGCATTTATAACATTCTGTAGTGTGATATAACCTTTTTATGAGCTTGGACTGTGGTCTGCAATATTGAGATGACAATCAAGTTTTAGGTGTATTCATAATTTATTAACAGTGCTATGTCACTCAGCTTCAGTGATCATGGCATAATTGCATTTGTTTATGAATGTTTTATAAAGTAGTAATTCCATGTTTGTGGAGGTGTCGTATCATTTATGAACGCTCATAAAATCATTGCTGGATGAAATATTTTTATGGATTCAATCATGGTGAAAAGCTTGTTTGCTTAAAGTAAAAAGTGATGCCACATGGATTGTCCTGAAATGAACTGTGGATGCTTTGATGAGATAATCTGTTCTGGCTTCTGAAATGAGGTTTTCAGAGAAATGATTCACTGTGATTTACTGTGTTTCTAAAATCCAGAATTCTGGAGCGGTACGTGCAGGACCAGATTCCCGGGGCAAAGGTGGTGGTGGAGTCTATTGGGGCGCGACGGTTTGGAGACGGGTACGAGCTGGAAGACTACTCCAAATCTGACCTGATGGTGTACGCCATTGACCCAATGACCAACCGGGCCATATCCCGACAGGAGCTTTTTAAGTAAGCACATCCTCTGCTAATCCAGCCCACCCCTAAATCTTTCTTCCGCTAAAACCCAGACACGTGTTGTAATCTTCTTTTTTTTCTACTGAAAACCAAAGCAAGGATCACTCACAACAAAGTGAAAGGATTTCAGACAATGGTGAATGAAATGCATTTCCCTTTGATGAAGCTAAAATATCAAAAGACATGCATTATTTAGAAGTGCATTATTGTTGACTTATGTACCGCTGCCTCATGCACTGCGCTGATATTTTCTCCTAACGCCACAGTAATAGACAGATAACAGTACAAGCTTCCCACAGACCCTCCGATCAATTGAACACTTTTGTTCTGTGCCACATGTGAGCATGGAGACTCACGCATCCTTTGGATGGAGCTCCATCTCTTTCAGATGAGGTATCAGCACTGTACACAAAGACAAGGATCATGGTATATCACTTCACTCCCGTATCTGCAGAGTCACAACCTTAGTCAAAGTGGGTATTTGAGAGCATAACCGGCCTCTAAGCCCTTGCTGGTCATCAAGGTATCTTGGAACTGGACTCATCACTATAATGTGAAAATGCACAAATTTGAATATTAAGGTCAAGGGGGAGGGTAGAGAGTTCAGAGCTCAGCATCTCCTGTGCGGATGTACACACCCCTGAAAGCATGTCACAAAAAGGATAGTTATATATTTTTATACGTCAGGGGGTTGGGGTCAGGGGTTGTGGATCTTAACTCCATGTGTCAAATTAGTCAGGACAAATGCATTATAAGTGAAATGCTAATGTTTCAGCCCTGCAGTACTGTCCTTGTCTGCCAGCAATGCGCCCCTGGACAACGGTGACGCATTATAAAGATGGTAATTTATTGGGATTTGACTTCAAAGCATTTTTTACAATAGTCTTATCACTAATGGCCACTTTGGAGGAGAGTGTTATTATAACAGCAAACTGATAGCTCCCCGCTTTAAAGAAAAGCCAATTTGCACTATAATAGAAGGAAGTTACAAGACTTGGCCTGAATACCAAAGACCATGCGCCATACAAGTCTCACCCTCAGCCAGGTGAAGAGATGCACTACTAACTTTCAGCGGAATCACATGATGTTCAGGACCCTCGCATCTCCTTGAGTGATTATACCAGTATATCGCAGAAAGAATAGTGTGTTATACTGTGTGTGAATGATACAAGGGTATTTTAACCAAGCAATTAAATCCACATATTCTGTCATTTTGGCAGGCAATGAAAACAACCCTTGAGGTGAAGTGTAGCAGTGCTCTGAAGATGTGACAGTGAATTGATAATGAATGGGAAACCTTAATCGATGGTGTAAAAAATACAGAGGCACATTTTTGTAAGGCTGTGCAGTTATACCTTTTCAAATACTTTACCAGCATCTAAATGTACCTATAACCTTAATATCTAATTTATTTTATTCTTGCGCAGCTGAATGAGTTTGACCAATTTTGCGGTAAATATCTTCAGTATTCTACTACTACAAAATTCTACTGTGTCCGGATGCTTGCTGCTTGCCATTGTTATTTTCACTGTTAGCTGATTATCATTATGGTCTTGTAAGTGACTTCCATGTAAATGTGACCTCTGGATATATTTCTCTGATGAATGACTCTGACAGTATGGTTCAGATACTTTAAAATGCTTTGTAATACTGTTTTCTGCTGTCCTACTCATCAGGGTCATGATTGATAACACTGCAACTAACTACTGGTGAAAAACCAAGGGTCAGTTACTAATTCAGACAGATTGAAAGTCTTGTGGGTGTGTGAGTGTAAAATTTTAAGATGCCCCAGGAAACATAATTCATGATCTGATTAATCACAAGTACCAATGAGAGGAGGCCTAGGCCAGAAGAGTTAACAAAGCCCTGTGATATGTTGACCATCTGAAGCTGGGACTAATTTTTGTGTGTTCCTTCTCCTCCAGGTTTTTGGATGGAAAGCTGCTGGACATCAACAAGGAGTTCCAGCCCTATCTAGGTCAAGGGGGGCGCATTCTGGAGATCCGCACCCCTGACATCGTGGCCAGCGTGAAGAAGGCCGCACAGGCGGTGGGATACACGGAGGGGGCGCTGTTGGCTCTTGCCATCATCATCATCCTTCTCTGCATTCCCGCTATCCTCATCGTCATGGTTACCTACAAACAGTGAGTATCGAGAGAGCCGAGGGAGATGAATGACCAGCAAGAGAGAGAAAGACACAGAGTGAGACAGAAAGAAAGGCAGAGTGAGGGAGACGGAGAGAGAGACAGAGAGAGATTTAGACAAAGGTCTCTCTCTGACTCGTTATCTCGACAATCAGCTACGGAGACCCCTTTTGAAAGCCCAGGCTAATCTTTCATTTGGTACGGCTTGAAAGCAGATTAATTAACTCTGGGTGTGACAAAATATGGGGCGCTTTGTGGCTGGTCGTGGGAGATTTCCCATGCCTTCAGATGAGATAACACAGCAGCATATGGTGCAATCCAATGTTTATTTGTTTGTTTGTGTGGAACGGCTGGAAAATATGGCACTGAGTAAAACAGCATAGCTGTTGGAGAGGGGGAGGGTGTGAGCAGAAAATCCTCTGACAGGCTGCATTCAGACCTGTGACTGTGCCGCTGTGCCACAGTGTTTCAGGATTATTAAACAGACTAACAGGCATGGACACATCGCTATGCAGTGGGAGAGAATGGCCAATACCCAGGGGAATCCCACTTCCCAGGCATTTCTTTCAGTTTTGTTAATCTCTCACCCGACAAGTATTATATCTAGATTTAATTTAACAGATATATGTTTTTGTTTAGTTCCACAAAAATTTCAGAAATAGTCATTTTCTACATTTGGATGTCTAAGTGACATGTAAGGTAGAATTACACTTTTTGACACATGGAGAACTGTTTGCATTCCCGACTCCACGTATGAAATTAAAAACAGACAACCCTGCAACGTGTACACTCTGGATATCTCTTAAAATGTGTCCAAACCAGAAATAATGATTGTGTTCTATGTCTGTCTCCTTATAGCACTGGATGTTAATGTATTCATTTACTTGTTTTCAGTAATTATGGTTCAAGAGGGATGAAACAAAGGGTATGGAGCAAGGTTTATGATTGGAAAGCTGTTAGTTTGACTTCCAGGCGGGGTAGCTATGTCGTGACCATGGCATTATGGTTATTTCTGTGACTTAAGAAAAACATAACTGGAACTGGCCAAGGTAAAATCCAGGGCTGTATCAGGGCTATGAATATTAGCCAGGGCTGTATCAGGGCTATGAATATTAGCCAGGGCTGTATCAGGGCTATGAATATTAGCCAGGGCTGTATCAGGGCTATGAATATTAGCCAAGGCTGTATCAGGGCTATGAATATTAGCCAGGGCTGTATCAGGGCTATGAATATTAGCCAGGGCTGTATCAGGGCTATGAATATTAGCCAAGGCTGTATCAGGGCTATGAATATTAGCCAGGGCTGTATCAGGGCTATGGATATTAGCCAGGGCTGTATCAGGGCTATGAATATTAGCCAGGGCTGTATCAGGGCTATGAATATTAGCCAAGGCTGTATCAGTGACAAGAATTAAGCCCATATCAAGTATGTTGTCCTGAACAAGGACAGTTAAGGAAAAAAATGAAATAAGAAATGCAGACCACAAATGCAAGCATTATGTAATGATACAATTTGACAGCTCTGTCCATTGTGGGAATAGTTGAGTTTACAAGGCAGGTGAAGCTCTGCTGGAGAATCTTATTTCCACATAGTCATAACCTGCTATCGTTGAACAACAAACTGGGGCTTCTTTTTAATTTAATTTCCCTTTCATAAACAATGGGAAAAAAAATAAATAAAGAAACGGAAGGAGCCATTGCATTTCTTACATGTAGCCGAAGGACAACACAAGCTGTCTTCACAAAGACTTCTCCGATTTTTCTGTTGTGTAATAGGAGAAATTTGATAGTAAATTCTAACCAAACATTTGCTGTTATCAGAGTTAGTTGAAAGGAACTGAGGATGAATTATGCATGGTCGTACACCTAGAGCAATGTGTTTTGGAAATAGAACTTTCACGATTGCAGTGTACATTTTGAGGGGAAGCGAAGACAATCCTTTTTTAGATAATGATTTTCATTATGTCCAGTTAAAAATATGAATGAATTATTATGTACCAGTTTGAGTCTTATTGACTTTTTTTCTCTTTTCATTCTCTCTTTTTGCATCGATTACCTCCAGGTTCAAAGAGTAAGTACAGTCAATCTTTTCAGCTCTTTGTGATATTTTAATGGCTCTGTATCATTCTTTTGTTAAATTAATACTATTCAACTGAAAAGTAACTGCTATGGGAAAGCTTTAAACATAAAACTTACTGAGCAGGCTTTTAATTAAGATAAAATCAATGTTAAGCAGTTTGATCATGGTTTTGCTCCATGTAACACCAACAAAGCGCAGTAAGTAGCATGATTTTTATTTTTTGTTACAAATATCAGAGAAGCTCATTGAAGATGCTAAATAACTTTACATCTGTTTTTCTTTTTCTTCTTCGAAGGCTCCAGACAGAGTGTGCCAAAACGGCCAGGATCCAGATGGCACTGCCAGCAGGCAAATCCGCCGGGGGTGCCCCCAGCAATCTCTATGAGGAACTGGGCGACAACACCATGTGAGTTTGCTTTTCCTACTCTGTTAAATATTCATTTCATCTCAAGTCAGCCTCTGCTCCGGCATAAAGTTGAATGATTCTCAATGACATTTGATCATTTTTTCTGAAGGGTAGTAGGATATGCTACTCGCCATCGCTCTTCATTACAGTAAGCACAGAGAGACAGAATGATCACTGCTGGGGAAAATGCACACACATTTCCCATCTGTA
Organism: Albula glossodonta; assembly: GCA_019788955.1. Taxonomy (NCBI): domain Eukaryota; kingdom Metazoa; phylum Chordata; class Actinopteri; order Albuliformes; family Albulidae; genus Albula; species Albula glossodonta. The sequence continues at coordinate 2,036,863 of JAFBMS010000032.1, forward strand.
GTGCTGTCAAGACAGTGGACCTTTTAGTGGTCACATTTATGCCCCACAGTTCCACGGTGATTGTTAAAACACATATATGTCGCACAATGCCATCATAAAGCAGAAATAATTGGCACACGTAAAAGTGCTAACTTTTTGCCTGTAGAAGCAGAACTCACTTCTCAGAGTGATACAGTGCTGAGGGTGCTGTGTATTTGCATGTGCTTTGTGAAAGCCTCTCGTTATGCCGGGCACCATTAGTTAGTTTGGTTATTACTTTCTTATCAGCATTCTATGCATCAGCAGTTCTGTTCTTCCTGGAGAGAGCCATTAATGTATTCAGATTTATTATTTGAGTACAACCCCTTCAAAAGTATGCAATGAAATTTGAATGTATTAGATTTAATGGAACCTGGTCAAACAGCATCTGTAGAATTGACTCTTAAGTTCATTTAACTTAAAAAAGCAGCTCAAAGAAAAGCTCTGACTGAGAAGCATGTATTTAATTGCTGCCGTGTCTGTAGCTACTTTTGCTTTGATGGTGTTGGATGTGGATAACAGAAATTTTCATGCAATAGTGAGAAAATCCACTGAAATGTGTGCTAATAATGACTGAACAATATCTAGTGGTGACAGCGATGACAGTACACAGAATTATTTCATCGGGAGCATGTAGGCTGTAATGCACTGGTCAGTGTATGGAATCATCTGCCACTAAAAATGAATCTGCGTGAATCGCAGATTGATCCTTTGGCGTAGAGATCCTAGCTGCCATTACTTGTCCCAGAGATGAAACATTCTGCAGACTAAACCAGTGGTCAGCTCATGCATTCCTTCATCTTCTCTTCCTCTTAATGACAGGAGATTCTGGTTGGTAACCAGAGTTTCCAGTGTGCGCTGCACTATAGTTTATGAATATGTATGAGATGGCACCCACAAGGACAGCACATTTATTGCCACAGAATTGTAATCGGGCCCGCCCCTTCTTGAATATTCCCAAGACTCATATAATTGGAAATTTTTTGGCACCGAGGGTAGGAGCTTGTCATTGTTGTGAAAATAGAACAGAGTTTCCGGTGCATCTAGTAGGCAGCACTGTAGTATAATGATTGGGAGGCTGGCCTTCTAATGTACAGGTTGTGGGTTTAAGTCCCAGGTAGGACTTGAGCAGGGTTCTGAATTGCTTCAATGATACATCCAGCTGTATAAGTTTATAGTGTGTAGAAATGGGAAGTGTGTAGCCACTCTGCATTGAGCATCCGCTAAATGTAATTATATATATGTCAAAAGAATCTGTGGTATTGCCTTCCAGCTGTTATGTGTCATTTTATCTGGTTTGTTTTAAACATCTTTCCTTTGCTTCTTTTCTGTTCTTCTTTTTTTCCCCCTTCATCTTGCCTCGCCATCCTTTTCTTCCAAAAGACTGAAGTAAGTAGTGTTTTTTTTTCAGGCTGGACACAGGTGTTAGGATCTGTATGCTGTAAGCTCCAGGAACTGCTTGCTGTTTAGGAGTTTTCCTCAGTCCTGGCTAAGCTTCTCTGCTCAGTTATAGAGAATCGTTGTCAGAGACTCAAGAGCTTGCGGCTAATGTACTCTACTCTCAATAAAATGATGTGCTGATGTTTTAGGTATTTTGAATGCCAAGTGGCTTTTGTTGTCAGTTAAATTGTGGTTCAGTTGTTTGCATTTTGCTTTTCATTACAGCAGCAAAATTGAATTTTTAGTTGTTTTACCCACATGAGCTTGTTCTGGAGACTTATTGTTTTTCTTTTTATGCCAAATCTTGGATTTTTCTGCAGATGTGATAGGTAAGATTGCCTTGTAGGTAAGGTAAGATCAATTTTAATCACAGCTAAATCAGAAGGCAATTGCTTTCACTTGTTTAGGAAATGTCTCCCTCCATTTGTGTACACTTAGTGAGTCCCCTGTGGTAAGTAGCTGTTAGATTTTAACATGGTCTTTTACAAACTATTAGACTCCCATTACACAACAAGCAACTTATTTTTTGCAGAGGTTTTTATACATTAAGAATGTGGTTTACTCATGTGTTTAGTTTAGCTTTTTCAGCTTGCGAAGTGCCTGTCAATTGATAATGATTATCTTCACTAAAATACAGGAAGTTGAAAACTACCTTCCAGCTTTCCCTTGTGTCAGTGCCTTGAGAAATGGCTGCCGCTCTGTGTTGCTCTATCTGTGGTTTTAATGCAACCTTAGTGGGTGCGCTGTGGTGAGGCAGCAGTTTCAATACAGAGAAGTGGCTTGTCTCTGGAAAAGAATGAATTCCTTCAGTAATTCCGTCAGTTTTTGTTTTGAAAACAAAATACATCTTATTTTAGTGTGTCCATCATAAGATCACACATACCCTTCATACCTAGATACCAAAGCTGTTTGTTTATACATATTTTAGTCAGTTTTAGTCAGGTAAAAACTCCTTAACATTTACAAAATGCCCGGCCAGTGTCAAACACAGCAACACACCGCTGCAGGCTGCTCTCAAACATACAGCTCCCCTCACCCCAAACCCTGCCTCTTTCCTCGTCTCTCACTTTTATTTACTTGCTTTTCTTTCAAGTCTTTTTTTTTCTTTTCACCATTTCCAACAAACCAGGGGTAAAAGGATGTCGTTAGCAGATGGTAACGGGCAGAGGCTGGCAAATGATTTCGCATCGCGCTCCATGGCCACCCAAAAGCAGCCAGCCACCAATGGGGCATTCCACAGCAGCTTGCTGATATCCACCAGTAGCCTCGCCTTCCCATCGGACGAGCACCCTCTGACCACCCTCAACCCTCTGTACGACGGCGATGGGGACATGAGCAGCCCTGAGATGCTGCGAACATGCCACAGGAGGAGGGCTCTGCCAGGGTTGCACTCCCCTCCAGCAAAGGGCCCCAAAGCGAATGGCAGGGACCCGGGCCGGGCCTGGACCCTGCCCTCCAGGCTCCACCACAGGCAGGTATACGAGGCCCTGAGGAGGAAACTGGTAACCGACCCGACCGACTGGGAGATGCAGCTTCTGAAGGCGGAGCTCAGGGACAGCAAGGATGAGCTGGACAGGTACCCCCTGCCGGGCTGGAGGAGCGCCGAGCCAAAGCTGACGGTCATGGAGCGGGCTCGGCAGTTTGAGCAGCAGGCCCTGCAGGAGAGAACGCCCCGCCAAGGTCGGGAATCCAGGGGCTCACTTTCACCGCTCCTGTCCTGGGATGGCATGGGAGAATCCTCTTCCCCATGGGACTTCCCTGACCACCTGCTGGTGGCACTGGAGGGGCAGTGCAGCCCGCGGTGTTCGCCCTCAGTAGGGCGGGACATTCCGCCATGTATAATCATCACCCAGAGCGACCTGACCCCGCCTCCCATCCACAAGCCCACCCCGCCGGTCCTACGGAAATTTAGCTCCAGCATCTCCAGCTACGTCACAGTAGAGCCCTGCGAGGTCAAACTGGAAATTATCTCCGATTCTCCCGACTCCCCACCCCTGTTTCCAGTTGCAGCTCCGCCTCCAGATCTACCCTCTCCTTCCACGCTTTCATCTCCCTTTCCCACTCCAGAAACCTCTCTCCCCATCCCTCAACATCCACCATCTCCTCAGCTACTCCACGCCCCATCCCCACCCACACCCCCGCCCCTCCCCTCTCCCTCCTCCCCTCCAATCAAACACTTGTCTCGTCCGGCCTCTCCGTACGTTCTGCCTCCCCTCCCCTCGGGGGTGTCCCTCCGGCCGGTTTCCTTGCGACCCCCTCCCTTGCCCCCTCCGGCAGAACCTGAGCCCCCGCGGCAAGAACTCAAGGGAGTCCTCAGAAACCTCCAGAACCTCGCTGCCATAGAGAAGTCCGTTGCCAACCTGTACAGCCAGATAGACAGAGTCAGCACACAGCCGGGTGTCCCCTAGGCACGGCTGCCTGCAGAGTGTGGCCCAGCCCCCGACCCAAGCCACACGAAGCGGACACTGTGCCACAGAGGAAGCGGATATGGCCTTTCCATCTCGGGCCGCCACCGTTCAGTGACTTAGTTCCGCCCTTACTCCCTCCGCCCTGCTGTAAATCTGTCCGTTTTACCTTTTCTTTTCATTGTACATGTCTTTTCACTGTTGTTTTTGTATACCATTCATTTCTACTCGACAGATATTTTGAGCTTGGTACAGAAAATACATTTAATATACCTAATCTACCAAACCTTCCGAACATCATAGCCTCGCCTAGCCTACCTTAAATGTGCTTAGAACACTTACATTGCCTACAGTTGGGCAAAATCATTAACACAAGGCCTATTTTACAAAAAAGTGTTTAATATATCATGGAATTTATTGAATACTGTACTAAAAGTGACACTATCGCACCATTAAGTCTGACCATCGTAACTTGGGGACCGTCTGTATTTGGCTTATTTGGTGTTGAATTCATTGTTTGTTTATTCAGGTGTAATGTTGAACTGTTGGACATAATTGCGATAATACTCAAGATTTGAAAGGAGGATTCTGTGCAGACGTTTCCCCTCCATATTTAATACGCAACAAAAAGGCATTTTATCAAAAAAATTTTTAAAATTCACTCAAACACTCCTCATTCATTCTGGGATAATCGCTGATAAAGAGATCATTCTCAAACCTAAAGTAATGTAAAGGTGTTATTCTCTTGGACATGGAATGGTTATCATGATTTTAAAGTGGCGCTCAGTTGGATGATTATATAAAGATTGTTTTATTTTTTGCAAATAGCACGCTTCAGTCTCTCTTTCTTTTCTCTTTCTGCTCACCCCATTGCCTCCAGCCCCTGCCAGCTCGTAGCCAAAAAACCCACTCAGGGCTGCCTCTGAAGGGAAGCACAAGAAGCTAAGGTCTCTCCAGCAGTGAGACCAATGCATCTCTGTCTACCTGCAGAGAACTTCCCCCATCTGCTGTAATTTCAGAACTCTCAGCATAAAACAGGCTCGCAATCAAGCTGTCAGCCTAGACGGGGAAAGTTGTGCGCCCAATGCCTCTCAGACAGAAGAGTGAGGGAAAGTGGAAAGCTTCTCTACCCATGAGACATTGTTAGTGTAAATTAACTGACATTACTCACTTCCAGATCACTGTTCGATCGCTGTTCAGTTCTTCAAAAATACCATGATTGTCTTCACCTGCCATTACGTGCTGTGTTGGCATTTAAGGGTTATTGTGTGATTCTGCTTTGAGTGAGGAGGACCAGCGCACAGTTCTGTGACTTAGAGGACTTTACATTTTGGGAAGAAGATAACTTTTTTTATTTAATTGTATTCTACAACTAACATTTTTACGACTCGCATAATTGCCAATATTTTTATTGCAATCCAAACATTTTTTACGGCACAGCTAAACATTATGTTCCATATTTTTGCTGCCAACTGATACTAGTTATTACTATCTGTTTGGTTATGATCATCCACTGTGAGTCTGACCCCAAATTCATGAAAAAAAAAAAGTTAATTTGGGGTTTAGTTAAGTATTTCCCATAATGCATGTCATTATGTCAGTATCACCTGTTAAGCATTATTCTTTATTTTGAGTTTGTTTTGACTGTTATTCATGTGTAAGTGCACTCAGATGTGGAGCTATTGACTCTTTTTAAGTGAGTTTAGGCAGTGTCATTTCATTTCTTATTTAACCAGAATTGTAAGTTTCATGATTGCAGGTACTGACAAAAAGTATAAATAATAAGAAAATATCAGTTTTGTAGTTCGACAATTTTAAAATAAATGTTATATAAATAATGGAATAATTGTAATGAAAAATTTGGACAGGGATTTAATGTAATGTAATGCAATATCTTACATAATATGTCCATCTGCTGCCTCTTCGTTTCACTGGTGAATGGGAATAGTCTTAGAACTCAGATCTTATGCTCATCAAAAAAGAACTGTTACTCATTTTAACCCTCAAACTAACAAGGAATCAGATACCAACAAACAAAGGGAATTGAAATCTCACAAGAGGATGTTCCGCTAAACAGGTCTATCAAAGGAAGGTGCTGTCAGAAGGTATTTCAGAAGATGTCTGTCTCTGTACAGCAAACAGATGGGTAACACTGCGTACAGGATGCCAATTCTACACTCCTTGGCATTCATTTCTGTTATTTATTTATTTTATTTTTTTGGATGTTATCTGCTCAACAACCTGTCTCTTGAGGAAGCCTATGTGATTTGAATTGGGGCAAAAGCCATGAAGTGTCATGGTGACGGGATTATCTGTGGCTCTCAGAGATGAGTTCCGCTGAAGATTTGGGGAGATAATCCCATCCTTAGGTGCACTAAACCCTGTGCACAATCCATTTTCTAATTAGATTATTGGGAAGATGTGGGGCAGCACCCCAGCTTCACTTTGGCACTATGAGGATGCTGGACCTGTTGAGAGTGCTGTATTGGTAATAGGCTGTTTAAATACTGCATCTGGTGCCATCTGTTTCATTCTTTCAAGAGCACGACCCATTTTAACACATACATGCATTCGTTAATTTATTATTTTTTTTAAATGCATACATCAAAAAAGGTAGCTCCTTTGTAGAGGGGACTGGAAGAAATGAAGTGGGCAGGGTTTGCAAGTGTATCTATTCTCAAGAGGTCTCCCATCCAAGTAGGATCCAAGCCCAGGATCCTGCTTAGCATAAGCTGCATGGACTGAATCAGATCACAGTGGTACAGCTACTGGCTCTTGTATAAGAAGGTTCCTGAGGACAAGTAGCATTGTCTCCAAGTGTAATGTGATACTTTATGAAAGTTAATTCAGTATGTTGGATGGGTGGTGGGGAGGGGGGCGGGGGTTCTCTCCCACTAATGACATTTCCATTTCCACAACCCTTCAGAAAAATGACACTGGGATGTCTATCAGTCTCACCTAATCAAGTCATAAAGTCACAAGCCTGTTGTTTAGTGACAAATTTTAATCTGAATCTCTCAGCTCTCAACAACAAAGAACGACTGCTGAGGAAACTTCTTGGCAGAATGTTGACTGAAGCGTAATAATATTGAAGATTTAGGGAGGCGCTCATCTCTTTCTTTTGTTTCTTTTTTAAATTCATTTTTTAATTAAGCTTCTTCTCCTCTATCCAGTGTTGAATGGCAAAATAGCAGTCGGGGGACTGATGCTTTGTTTTATGCAGTATTCAGTCAGTGGAAATAATGCCAGGCAGAGTTTAAAGAGACGCACTACGCAATGCAAAGCCATCAATGCCAATGGCAGGTGGGATACTATGTTTGTATTGTTTGTATTGTAAACATCAGTAAATCAGCAAGCATCCATCTATAATAATTATAATAACAGTACGTGCATACATGGTTTTTAACTTGTAGTCCACGTATACATGACCATTATCCAACCAACTGAATAGGTCATGCTTAAATAGAAAAAGGAACTGGATAGTGCAAATTCAGCAGGGGAGTGTGAGACTGAGTTCAGGGGTAATCGTGTTTCTGTATGCGGCTCGGTGTGTGCGTGTCTGTGCGTGTGTGGGCATTTGTGCGTGTGTGTGTGGGCGTTTGTGTGTGTGTCTGCCCATGTCTCTGTGGTGGTGGGAGTCAGGACTTCACACAACATTATCATCGAGTTCCATCTGGAGCCGGCCTTGTGCACGCATCACTCACAGACCGCAGCATTGACTAATTCCTCATGAGCTCAGGCCCCACCAGCCCTGCATTATTCAATTCCTGCCGTTTCCACTTGGTTTGAGTCGTGAAAACAATTCACTTACACGGCGGATAGAGGAGTCAATACATCATGAAGATTGTATTTAAAAAGTTTCTTTCTGAAGTTTATGATGGCTTTGTAATTGGCTTTACCTTTTTTTACAGCATCCCCTTTGTACATGATTCACTTTCTCTCCATCTGTTAGTTATTTTGCTGAGCAAGGGGCAAAAAAAACACTTGACAATAGAAGTAGTTATTGTGCTTTATATTGACTCTGGTGCTACCTCCAAAGGTGGTGTACTGTGGCATGCTATAACTATCCTCATATATATGAAAAAAGTGTATATATTAGAAAAAAGTGGTAAGTCCTGGTGAAATAATTGCATGTAAGTAAAATGGAACTACTAAATTATCCACATATACAATTGAATTATTTTCTAAAGTATAATATATGTCTTGACACTATCCTTTACTCATGATTCCTTCTTTTTTTCTGTCTTATCTCAGGCGAGGATATGGACGTCAGGAGGTAAGGGTGTTTCCTTTTCCAGAAATTCATTACATTTGAATTGGTTTTGTACTAAAGGCAGGAAAGCAGACGTATATGTGTGTTTCTCAGGACAGAGAAAAAAAAATAAGTGACAATTTTCACTATCATTTCAGCAGTTCACGTGCAGATGTTTCGAGCCTGCTGACACTGAACTGAGTTATAGTGGCTCTTGTCTTTTTGAAAGCATACTTAATTAATGGCACATCCTCCTTGTGTTAGTGAAAGGTTTGGAAGTGTGGCTTGGCATTTGATTGGTGCCTCTTTGAGAGCTGGCTGTCCAATCGTTGGTCCTTTTGTTACACTTCCATTTTAAAGGCCAGTTCCAGCTAATCTAAACTCCTGGTTTTCTTGTCAAATACTCCAAAAAACAGTGAAATGGTCATGTGCATGGAACAAACTAGTTAAAAAGTAACATCCTCATTTGCTTGGAAACTTGATGAAGAGTGTAGCTGCATCATGTCTGTAAAACATTCAATGACAAATGGCACTGGAAAATAATTTTATATGGACAAAAGGAAATATAATTTACCAACCAAAACAGTTTCTGGATTTGGATCACTGTCAAATTACACTATGTGATATATGATCTGAAAAAGGTCAAAATGAGTGAGGTGGGCCTTTAAAATCAGCCATACATCTCTGACCTCTAGAGCTCCACTCTTGCCATTCCCACCATTCAATATCAATTCAATAAAGCTATAGACAAGGGTTTCAGATGCTGGTGCTTGATGGCCACAAAGCAGGATTTTGTGGTTTCTTTTCAATCAACAGTCAAGTTAGCCCTTTGATTCAGGGTTAGTGGACTCTTTAGCCACACTTGAATTACAATCTGAAACATACCAAAGGTCAGCAGAGTCTGTGGCCATCAAGGACTGGGATTTTATATCCCCACTATAAACTCTCTTTTCTTCTCTTTTCAACTCTGTTCCTCTCTCTGTAAACCTTTAGCAACAACAGCAATTGCTGAGACCATCTCTTCTGAGACCAGAGGTATAATGTTTCCCCTGCTCTGTGTCGTGATGTGAACGTTGCTCTGGCTTATGTGTTGTTGATTGTATTTTGGGTAATGGCTTTGCTCTCTCTGCAGGAGCTGTCTATGGAGTCTGGCATTGATCCTGGACAAGATTATTATACTCAGGATTACTATAATTATGATCAGGGGTGAGCGTTCTTTTCGTCTTCCTCCTCTCACATTTAGGGATTTAGCAGATGCTCTTATCCAAAGCAACTTACGCAACTACGTCTTTTACTTGCAATCCATTTATTCAGCTGGATGTTTAATACAGCAATTCAGGTTAAGCACGTTTTCTGTTTGCAGTGTAACAACACATTCATATCAATACGTGTGACACAGAATATGAACACCACAGGCCTGTTTTTGCATCACGCCCTTAGTCTGGATATCAGAATGTCTTACCTGAGGGTGTTGCACCTCACGTTGTCGTGGCCTTCTACGCAGGCCCTTTCTGACACAGGCACTTTATTAATCCCATACCCCTGTCTTGTATATTATGGGGCAGCCTATAGCCTAGTGGCTAAGGTACATGACTGGGACCCCTGAGGTTGGCGGTTCAAGTCCCAGTCCAAGTCCCAGTCCAGCCACAGCAAGAACACCATTGCTGTTGGGCCCTTGAGCAAGGCCCTTAACCCCACATAGCTCCCAGGGGGGATTGGCCCTTGGTTAGTCTAAACAACTGTAAGTCGCTTTGGATAAAAAAAGCGTCAGCTAAATGACAGTAATGTATCATTGTGCAGACTAATGAGGGGGACTTTACAGAGAAGGCAACCCGGACAAAACCTGCTTACTCACAGACTTCATCACTCATAACCTCTGTCAGCAGCAGCACTGTCTTAAGTGTCATTTTTCACTGTCTGTCCTCCAGATATGAAAGGAGAAGTTACTGCTTTCAGAAGTTCCTCTCGAGTTGCTAATCAATGCTCCCCTTTTTTTTTTTTTTTTTTTTTTTTTTTTGCTTTGTTTTGTTTTGTTGATTAGACTATTTTTGCAAACCTTTTCTGCTCTGTGGTCTAAATTTCTTTATTGATATTGTCAGGGCTCCAAAAAGAATGGGCATATCTTCTGTCAATATAGTTTAAAAAGTAAACAATTCATTGATTCTTCTGGATGTGATGAAGAGATCTTAATACTTAGGCCAAAGGTTTATCGCCATGGGTCTGTGAGGTTTTTGCAGATGCTTTTCAGAATGTTTCAGAAATAGTTTCACTGAATAATCCTGGAGGGCCTTCAGGGACGCTTGCAGTAGAGAATGTAACTTCACTACTACTGCCAACACTATCCACACAACAACAAACCTCAAAGAAAAGCTAAGGCTACTAGCCAGGCCCTAAAAATGGGGAAAACCTGAAAAAAGTATTTAAGTGAGATGATTTTTCTTGCCATTTGTTGCTTCACGGAGTCTTACATGGCGTCTGGAAAGATATTCCATCAAAAATCCTTTTAATTTTATTGGAACCTTGTCTAATCAGCTGACTGATATATGTTTATTAGACCATGTGAGTGAGTGAGTGAGTGTGTACATATCTGTCCATATGATTTTATGTTTGCATGTCAGTGTAAGGGTATGCATGTGTGTGTGTCTGTGTGTGTGTGAGAGAGAGAAAGAGAGAAAGGGAGGGGGAATAGTTGTGTGGTATGATTGACAGCAGTATGCATGCACACCTGTATGTCTGTGTGCTTGTTGTGTATGCCAACTAACCCTGCCGTCTATCTCTCTCAGGTCTGATCAGCAATAGCAGAAGTGTATGTCTGAACCTATACAGTGTGCTAGCTGACATTTCTTCTTCTCCCTTAGGTACGATCTACCACAATACGGCAGTCGCAGGAAGCTGATCTCTCCCATGTATGATGAATATGGAGAGGTTATCATGGAGGATGATGGGTATTATTATAGCCCCCATGGCTCTGAGGTAGTGCTCTTCCACAATCTCTTTCATTCTGCCATTGATAGACATGTAAAATTAGCCAATAGGCAGAAGGTGGATAGATATTTTTGTTGTTTTCAGGTTATAAAACATGACACAAATCAGGTTAAAATAAATTCCCCTGGTTTTATATGTAAACATACAAGTCTCATTACTGTTCTTTCATAGCCATATGCTATGAAATCATGCAAGTTAAAATATTTTTTAAATAATACTCTAACCTCCCCTCCCCCCCAGAAAACAGTACAAACTAGAATGAAAGGGATTAACCAGGAGGATGTCTCACTATGGAATTGAACATTTTTTTTTTACAACTACCACACAAGTGCCTGGACAACTTAAAATTCAGATCAGGCAGTATCATACTACAGAGGAAAAACTCATGGCTGAAATCAACACATTTTTCTAATTTGTCATTCCTGGGGCCGTAATGATTAATTTATTATTCAGTTAGCTTAAACAACTAAGTTGCTTTAACCACTTACACTTCTTTATTTAAAAAAAATCAGATTTAGATATACATATTACATTATTCATTACATTTGAGCATCTCAGTGTATGAGATAGATATATTAGATAGGTTAGATACCACCATAATTTTCAACATGAGGAGTTTTTAAGGGATCCTCAAGGTGCAATGAAAGATGGTGTTATGTAAAACTGTCAGTCAGGTTCACAAGGTCAGCCACATGCTTTCCTTTCATATTGAATTTCAGGTGATAAGAATGAATCTTGGAAAATTAAAGCCAGGCTCTGGTATTTTCAGACACATATGATTAATTGATTCGTTAATTCGACAAAGTGGTAAAAACTGTATAGATCAATTTTTTTTTTTTAATTTTGTTGACAGCCCTTGTCATTACTTGGAGTGTTGTATCTGTGACAGATGCGCGGAAGGGGGCGTGGCAGAAGAGGCAGAGGGCGAGGCAGGGGCACTCCAAGGAGGGTGGGTTTTAGGGACCTGCCGCCTGAGGAAGAGATAGAGGAGGCGGAGCCAGTAGAGGAAGCTGCAGACGCCGGTGGCTCGAAGGCAGCAAAGAAGCTGAAGTCGGTCATGAAGCTCAGCAAGCTGTTAGCTGGTGCTAAAGATGCTGGCCAAGTGGCCGACGCGTCCTCAGCTGCTTCCCCATGGAAGAAAGCCAAACTATTCCCCATGATGTTTAAGGGGAAGAAGGACAAAGACTATGCCCAGCTGACGGCTGCCCGGCGTGTGGGCAGCCAGGAGAGCCTGGCTGGTGGGCCGTCAACAGCAGACGGTGGGACTGAGGACAAGCCCTCAGCCAGGAAGCGGCTGAGCAAAGTGCTGACACGCATCAACATCTCCAAGAAACTGCAGGCACGGCGGAGGTCGCAGAGTAGCTCAGTTGCCGGCAGTGAGAAGGAAGATTCTGCCGCCTCGAAGGCTGCCAGCGACTCGGAGAAGGAGGAGAGGAAGTCAAAAGTGTCCATCAGTGTGACGGGCGAGAGTGAGCCAGAAGCCAGTGGCTCGGAAGCTGAGAGCAGTGAGGGACGGAAGAAGAAGAAGAAGAAGAAGGAGGAGGAGGACGAGTCATCAGAGAAGAGCAGCGTGGCAGACAAGGATTACCTGAAGGTGGACCTCGACAGAGACGATGCCAACGAGAGTACAGTGGATTCAGACGAGGAGCAGGAGGAGCCCGCAGATTCTGACGAGGAGAGCAAGTCCAAGTCCGAGAAAGATGAAGAGTCTGGCACGGAGAAAGAGTCGGGGACAGAGAAGTCGGGAACGGAGAAGGAGTCTGGCTCAGAGAAGGAGTCAGGCACTGAGAAGGAGTCAGGAACTGAGAAGGAGTCAGGAACTGAGAAAGGGTCCGGTACAGAAGAAGAGTCAGGCACCGAGAAAGAGTCTGGCACAGAGAAAGAGTCAGGCACTGAGAAAGAGTCTGGCACTGACGAAGAGTCAGGCAGTGAGAAAGAGTCTGGCTCAGGGAAGGAATCTGGCTCAGAGGAGGAATCAGGCACAGAAAGAGGCTCAGACAGTGAAGAAGAGTCCGGTACAGAGAAGGAATCTGAGGAAGATGAAGATGATGAAGAGAAAAGCACAGTATCTGGCTCACAAGTGTCTTCTTCTGCTCGTTCTTCCATGAAATCATCAGGGACAACCCCCAGTGGGAGCGCAGAGTCCTCGGAGAAGTCCAGTGCAGAGACGGCGGAAAGCGGTTCTGCGTCTGAGTCGGGTTCCCAAAGATCCTCCAGCCGCTCCTCGGCCAGGTCGTCACTGAGTGGATCCCGCAGCGGGGGATCTTCTGAGGCGTCCAGCGAGAGGACCTCAGGCGGAAGCCAGGGCTCATCCGAGGCGGAGCCTAGCGAATCAGAAGCGGAAAGCGTCTCAACACAGGGAAGTGGCAGTGCCTCAAGCCAGAGAAGCTCTGCCAGCTCCAGATCCACCGGCGGCAGCCGCAAGTCCAGGAAGTCCATTCTTTCCGGAGGATCTGAGGACACAATCGATGAAGAGACAGAAGAGGAAGAATCAAATGAGGATGAAGATGGCTCAGAGGCAAAACAATCCTCGGAGGAGGCGAGCAGTGATGCTGGGGCTCCGTACGGCACAGAACCGAGCAGCAGTGCAATGGAGAGCTCTGACGAGGCCCATGGGCTTTCTCCTATAACGGAGGTTGATGAGGACGCAATAACTTCTGGGAAGACATCCATCCGTAGTGGGAGCTCTTCAGTTTCGGGACGATCAGCTGCTTCCAGTGGATCTGCATCTGCCACTAATGATGAAGATGAGGAGGCTGATGAAGCATCATCAGACAGCACCTCTTTTTAGATGAAATGTACCGGGCTGAAGTAAGCTGGGGTTTGGTCACTCTTCACTCCTGAGTGAGCTGGATTTTGCTTTCTCTGAACTGGGTGTCACCTCTCTGCTCTCTTTTGAAGTTTTCTCTCTTTTGATGTTCGACCAAACTCTGAGAATCAATCTGAGGTGGTAGTTTCAAAATCAGACATTGCAAAGTCCTTCTACCTTTCTTTTCAGGCTTTTGCTTTTATGTCTGTATAACTCTGGATTGTTTTGTGTTATTCTGGATTTGTCCTGTGTGGTGATTCTCCTCTTTTTGAATTTGGTCTGACAAATTCTAACTGACAAAGTGTAACTGAAATGGAATTTTCCCTTATCCTTTGAATAACAAATGTGTAAAAACATCACATATTTATAGGGCTAACAAATGTGTACAAAAACAAAAAATCTCAAGAGCATTATAATGGCAGTCACCATCAACTCTATATACATATTTTTCTTCACAGTTTGTTATTCAAATTAAGGATAAAATTAATCTGTGTGTAGATAATACAGGGTATGTGTGTATACAAGGTTTGGGAGTTACATTAAAATTATGTCAGTCTGTCAAAAACTAATGTTAAAAAATGGAAATTTATTCATTTAATAATCATTCATTTAATTTAAAAACTTTCTGAATTAACCCCCAAACCAGGTGACTGTTGGCCAAGATCCAGTTTCAATTCAGTCAGCTCAGGAAATAATTTAAATTAACGGTACCAAAAAATCCCCATGGTGTCCCAAGGTTTTTTTGAATAAGTGCATTAAATTTTAATTAATTTCCTGAACTGACTTAATTAAAATGGATTTGACCCCTGCCCTGGTAGTCACCAATGTCATCTTCTCTCCTCTGCCTTCATTTCTAGTATGGAAGGAACAAGAGAATCAAGCTTGTGGTTGACCGGGAGCACGAGACCAGCTCGACGGGGGAGGACAGCGCCCCCGAATCACAGAGGAACCGCCTGTCCAACATCAGCAGTCACAGCAACATCAACGGGACGGTCTACCTCGCACAGAATGGCTCCATCATCAGAACCAGGAGAACGGGCCACTCCAACAATCTGAAGGCCACCTCTCCCGCCAGGCTGGGCAAGCAGTTCAAAAAGCTGGACAAACTGGGGGTGACACAGGAAGAGAGGCTACCCATCGGGGGTCACGTCTCCCACGTCTCTTCCGTCCCCGACGAGAACCTCAACCTGAACGCAAGGCCCTCCAGTGGCTCCGCAGCATCTAGCAGCGTGACCGGCCCAGACGGCCCGGCGTCAAAGTCCAACACCGGGAAAGCAAGAAGTGACAGAAGCCGTGGCTCTGACGAGCAGGAGTCCGTCATGAACAGTGAGGAGGGGAAGGAGCCTTTAGAGTCACACAGCGAGCACACACAGTCTGATGACGAGGAGCTGTGGATGGGACCCTGGAACAACCTGCACATACCAATGACAAAACTGTGACTCCTTCCTCTTTTACCACTCTCACATATTTTATGTTCTGTTGTCTTAAACTAAAGGTCAAGATTTATACCATACACCTAATGCTGTACATGGGAACTCCCCTGCTCTTCACTCTAAAAAAACTGTTGTTGCACTTATGTTTTTTCCTCTTTAAATAGAACATTAGATTGATTTTTCTCTAAATTTGGTCTCTTAAAATGACTAACAAATTCATCTGTCAAAGCAATATAATAACAAACTGGCTCACTTAATGTTGTTGGACTCATATGTTACTGTGTGTATTAACTTTAAAGAACCAGCGTGAGAAGCATTGCAGATGTATGGGTTTAAAAGACTGGCCAGTCTAACTTCTCTTTAAAGTATCATTTCAGATTTTTAATTCAAAAAAGGACACAATCTCATGAATGCCAAGTCTATGTTTCAGTTCCACAATTAAATTATGCTACAGTATATGTGTTTTTTGGTAGTAACGTTCTGTTTGCAGAAAAGGAGGCCTTTGGTTTTGTTTTTGTTTCTCTTACTCAGTCATTATTTGACAATGATTCTATGTTGCAGTATCAAAGCATTCAATGTTTTATATAAATATCTTGGAAGATATATCTTGGGTTCTTTAAAAATGAATACTGTAAGAGTATTACAGATTTGCATACTGCATACATATTTGGCATATATGTCAATATTTTGGCTACAATTTTATGGTTCTTAATTGACATTTGTAATTAGATGGTGATATTTTTAACTAAATAAAATGCAATGTGACATCTCCTGTGATTATTCCACTTTTGATATGTCATACATTCACATCTCTCCAGAACTTCAAAGATAACCAAATGCTGTATTGTATACAACAAATAAAGTTTCCTCATGTATTTAAGGGCTGTGTTTGGGTCATTCCTCCCTTTCCACACCTGTAATTCCTGATTGGATTGGGATGAGTACGTAATAAAAGCAGGTGATAATTCCACATGAGAACCCAAGCATGAAGTGCCTCAGCGGGCTCCATGGCCAACCTAAAGATAATGTACTTGGTATAAAGTGAAACTGTGCTGTATTGAATGTTGAAATGTGAAATGTTCTTCACTCACAATTAAGTCTCAGCTGCTAAGTTTTATATTTCATAGGAGAGATCAGCAGTCCTACTGCTTCTGATTGTAACTCCCAACAGACATCAGCAAGTATTTTTCACAGATTTTTACAAACATTGTACATTGTTTTAAGAAAAAAGAGCATTCAAGGCAAAAGGTGCTGTGGCTTGAAAACAGCCCTTTACAAACAGAGGGCAGAGCAAAAGTGTTCCTGCCATGCAGTTTCATTCCCTAAAACCAGTCTCATCGTCTCAGTTTATGAGCTTTTGTTACATCCATTCCTCAGATTTGCCATATGAAAATGAACCTTTTTTATTATAATCTGGAAAATAGCTGTGAATTTAGGTATGACTGTGACTAGACAAATAATAACTGTTAATCAAGGTATGAATGCAAACAAAGGCAAATGGGAATGGCTGCAATTCACTTGGCTGCAGTGTTTTGAAATATGAGTCATTCTGATCTTTAAAAATGAGTAATGTTGTTCATGGCTGACCATCATGCTATGTCTTTGTTTTATGCAGTGTTCTGCTGGGAATGTGTGTGTGATTGGTTTGAGATGTAAGTTGTCTCCATGGCCTCATGCTGCTTTAAACAGAGCAGGATAGAATGAGCGTATTCTCATCAAAATGCTTCAGTAATTAGAGCACATGGACTGGACCATGATTTTGTCATTAAGTTCACAGGTCGCAGGAGTCCCAAGAGATTATTTGAGACCACTCCAAAAGCAAATCTAATATTCTGGGAGGAAAACATAAAAGAAACTCCTCCTTTCATTTCACCAGGGAACTAAATAATATATCAAAGCAAAAAAAGTAGAAATGGCTTTGCACTGAGATGGAACAAAGAAAAAAAACTAAGGGAGGTCACCTTTCCCCTATCAGGAATAAAATGTGACTTCCTAACCACTGCTAAAGTTAACCCCTAGCTAAATAGCCAAGAAGGAATATGTTTGTTTTGTATTCTTATTAATACATCTATATCACAACTGAGATGTGACAAAAATCACGAGTTCTGAGACCTAACACATATACAAAAAAAAAAAAAAATATATTAAAATGGGGTACTGTGGCAGATGAAATCAAAGGCAATTGATTCCATTAAACTCTTATTGACATCCACATTTTTTCCAATTATGCCGGTACAGTTGTGGTAAAGAACGCTTTAGAAGCTGTGCATGAAACCCAGAAAAAAATAGGATTTCTTTTAGATGACCTCAGACAGGGCAGCTGAGCGTTCCTTTTTTCAGTCTTGCAAATGCAGTGTCTAGATCAGTCAACTGTAAACATACAATTTGCTGTTCAGTTCAAAGCATCTGTATTCTAAGACATTAATCCATCTGTGAAGGTTATATCCAGCTGAGGGGGGATGCGGAGGGATGCCAGCCACCTTGGAAAAAATCTTGACCACAACCATCCTCCTTGTTAAATTGTTTTCTCCCTTCCCATCCCCTTTGCTTAATGGAATTCGCTATGCTATTTATCGCCTAATCGCGAAAAGACAAAACCTCTCGGCGATATTTAAATGTCAGTCTTATATTCCAGTTAGTGCTGTTTTGTATCCTCTGTTTTTTTTTTTTTTTTTGTGGCCGATTGTAAATTGCTTATTTGCTTGGAGTCTGCATGCTTTTCATTGTCTAATGCAACTTCACCGTGAGTTTTGCTTTTGATGAGGATTGCAGATGCTACAGGTTGAAATTGTTAAGCGACCGGTTCAGCAGGACATTAGAAGTTGCTAGTAAAGAAGAAGAAAATGACAAGTGAGATGGTTACCCGTCTCATGTATTATTATTAATAGATAATACTATGTCCCTTATGTAACAAAACTCTTGAATGAGACCGTCGCATATAATAACATGTTCACGTGTTCGTTTGCTAACGTATTTAATGTAACATCTTTTTGCTTGAAATAACATGACCATTTTAGATTCTATTGAGACGGTGACGTATGGAATTAAAAAGGGTATTTTCAGCAGTAACTTGCATGCAGTTGTGATAGTGCTGAGGTGTGTTTTTGAAATCCCGCGCTAGTAATATCATTGTTGTTATTGCACAAATAAAATATTATTGTAAATAACTGGATAGTTTTGTATTAATGATACGAGTTACAAGTATATTTTCCATGCATGAATATAACAAATGTAGGCATATACCACCATCCTTCCACTCCGAGGTTGACCATACCCCTTGATTTTTTTATTTTTATTTTTATTTTTTTTTTTACAAATCGACCACTGGTTATATCTAACCAAATTCTAGTGCTTCTAGTTGCAAATTCTTGTACCACCAACGTTCTTATGGCACAGTCAATAACCACTAGATGGTGCCTTTAATGATGACTTGCCAAGGGTCTATTTTTTTACCACTAGGTGGCATGCTATCTCATGAAGTCGTCAGTTAATTAACCAACCAACTTAGAGATACACACCTTTTCTCCCATAAGCTTATGAACATGAGTCATAGACATTTCTTACATATGATGAATAGTGTTGTAGAATATTCTAGTATATTTAAAGGTGAGATGTGTAACGAACTTGCATGTCTGTTTTTATCAGCAGACATACAATGTTGAGTGAGTGATGTGGTGATTTTGTTATTATTATTTACTGTAAATGTAATTAGTCATAATACTAAGACTTAATATAGACAAAAGAAGGTGCAGCAAGAGAGCATGTAAGTATCTGAATGTACATCGGTGTAAGTATGTGTTTTTCAGGCTTCTATACTATGCACGTAGAAAAAAATACATATGCATGCATCTGTGTTTTTACACATTCACATCAAGTACCTTGTGCATGAGACCATGGAAATGTGATTTGTACAAAACAAACTGATGTAAGAGGGAAGCTTTGATGTTACACCAGTTTCTGTGTGCATTTTTTCATAGTCGCAGCTCCTCAGTTATCAAAGAATGACACATTTTATTAATGCTGGCATGCACACACACACACACACACACACACACACACACACAAAACACGGTAACTTCTCCAGCAGCAGGAACACCTCAAACTGACATGTCAACATCCTCTGATATCTTCATCAGTATAACAAGGTCAAAAGTACCCAGTCGAATTGTTATTTGAATAGCACCGAGTACAAATACTATTTGTGGTTTTATCTGAAGCGGTAGCTCTAGATATTAGATTTTTGTTTATATTTTGGTGTAAATACAATCTGGATTAGATGAGGGATTGAATATAGTTTCTGAGAGATTTATGTTTTTTTTATCGTTTTTATTATTTTTCACCGCTACGTCAAATGTAATAAAATACTTCTCATTGTGGGCAGAGGTGGAGAAGTGGGAAAATTTCTTGGATTTATCAGAAGTTATGTTTGGAAGCACTGAGGTCCTCGCTCTGCCATCTTCCATCAAAATGTCAAATCAAATATCCCAAAATATATATATGTTTTTATTTTATTTTGCTAGTAGTGTAGTACTGCTATGATATCAAACAGGAGGATGTTGCACTATGACTGCTATTGTCTGAGAGTATCAATACGATAGACCGTAGGTCTTTTTCAGATAGAAATTACTGCATGTTAACTTTTTGCCCCGGAAATTGTGTCATCTTTCGAGAGTAACATAGACGTAATCAAGAAAGATATGAACCTTTTCCTGTTGGTAAGCATTTTAGGTGGTGGCATTGATTTTGAATCCAAGAAGAATTGATTAATGTGGTGTAAACATATCCTAACATGTGGTAAATAGGTTGTGTAACCTGATTTAACCTTATGAATGACATGGCATTTGTCAAGAACATAGGGTATGTGGTAACTTTCCGCTTGTTTTCCCAGCACTGTTTACGTGTTTGTGCCTGCGTCCTCAATGATTGCGAAATTGCGTTCCCGGGGGCATTGCTGATGTCACTTCCTGTCCCTCAGCAGAGGATGCGTTCTATAATTCATCAGCTGCTGATTTGCCCGCGCCCTCCTATCCTATTAAAATGTGCTAAATTCATGTGCTGGAAATGTGCTCAATTCAATGAAAAAAAAACATGGAAGTGGGAAGTTTCCATCATTAGGTGAATGAGAAACGTCGAAAAAAGGTAACAGTTCAGGCACATTGCACTAAAACCCCAATCTTACACTACAGTTCCACCTGAAGCCTCTCTCAGGGCTCATTTTGCTTCTCTGAGCAAAAACAGATCATTTATAGGAGGAGACTTTTCTAATTATAGTTAAAAGCTTCCAAGAAGACCATCTAAGATACAGCAAACTAGTAGCTCTGCTATTACAGGCAGAATGGCAAGGACTGAAAATTATTCATAATTCTATAATTAGCCAACTAATGCCAGTGTGGTATAAATCAAAGTGTCAGAATGCAGATCCTGTACAGGTTTGACTGGGAACACAGCCTCATGCATACTGAAACAGCAGACCACAGGTGGATCTAAAGGTGGAAACATTACGGTGTTGCAAGAGTTCCTTTCCTTAGGAGAAGCCTCAAGTATTTTAAAGACAAGACAACAATGCATTTGTTGGCACTGTCAGACTAGACTCACACCCTGCGTCGCGAGGCCATAATGGTTTTGTGTAGTTAGACTCCAGTCGATCAACTATCAGTGTTTTTTAACACGGTGATTCCTTGTGTAAGATGTAGCCATTAACCTCTGAATTTACAATGTTTTCATCAAACTGGGCATCAATTACTTGCACACACATAAATCATATTCAACCATCTTTATTAGGCATTTTAGCTTCGTCATGCTTACCATTTTAAGTTACTAAAACTTTCATCTGTTATAATGATGCCGATAACGTATATGGAATAAGTGGAGTAATTATAACTACAATAACTCATCCATTTTTATTTGCTCCACAGTCATAATGCAGACCTAAATGATTTGTTGAACAAACAGATACTGGTAATTTGTGCAACAAAATGCAGCTTGCTTTCAGGTGTTTATTTTGTAATAATAGTGGCATTTAATATTACCATTAAGTATTGATAAAATATTTGAAAATTCTTTGAAACATATTACCAACCAAGAGTAATCATACAGAAGACATTTCAATGTTAATTTTAGTGAAAAAGATGCTTCTAATAAAATAGTTTCTTCTAAAATTGTCACCTGAAATTGTTCAGCAATTTAAATTTCATTGAGTTAAAGTTGTAAAATAATTGTTTTACCCAGGTCAGAGCTGCCTGCTTTCTATCACAAACACTTCATACAGTCTGAGTCTCAACATGATGACATTGACCTATCAGCAGCGAGCATCTTCTTTCCTGCTGCTAAAACACACTAGATCAGAAAAGCGCAATGCTGGGCCTTCACTTTAACACTCAAATGTGTACCAGTACTACTTTATGTAATGCAAATGCAGTCTTGAACAAATTCATACTCCACTTCTAATATTTCTATAGCTGAGTATACCTCTACAACCTGAGACAAAATCTGTCATTGTTGGCTGCAACATACTGAAAAGAAGTGTCTCCAAACATACAACGCCACCTACAACAAATAATAACCACAAGCGTACATAAGCAATTAAAACAATTACCAAGGACCTGGCCACTGAATCACTTTCAATTAGTGGTTACACACTGCAGTGCCACTGTGCAGATGCATTTCTATGTCGTTTATTTAAACACAAATGGGGCTGCTACAAAGTTTTTAAGAGGTGACCTAATGGTGTAAGAAAATGTGTGAAAAAGTTTTGTGGAGTATGAGAACAAATGTGCACTAAACACTGTAAACACAAAAAAACCCTGGAGTAAACCATTCATTATGAATTAATAACTTGTGTGTGGCCTCCCCAGCCAAAGCAATTAAAAGTTTTATGAGGGGGTAGACAAGTTTATCCTCAACCCCACATTATTGCTTGGGTCTGCCCACAAAACTGCTAACGGTGGTAAACTTTTAATAACACAATTGTTATGGTATTGGAGGCAGCCAAATTTCTCAGTGTTATTAATTTTACTGTCTATTTTTAATTTGTGGAACTGCCTACAATACTTTACATTAACTTTTGCATTTAGCTGATATTAATAAGTAATTTTAACACTGTCCCTCTGTGAATATGCCATTCTGCTTAGTTATAATGTTGAACGTCAACATGCATTTATTATAGGCTCTGGGCCTTTTTTGTGTTGCAGCACAATCTAAACTGTAGATTGCTAGTTTTGGTTTGAACACGGCAGCTTTTTTTATTAAAAAACATTCAGGAAAATAAATTGCATTGAGTTATTTATTCAAACCTGCAATTTTTAGTAGAATATATATGAGCAAATTAATATTTTCAATACACACATTTATTCATGATTTGATATCATGTTGGTTTTGCTGCATTGACAAAATCCGTTGCACTGACTGACAAAACATAATGCCTGGCAGTCCATCCAGTTAACTATATATGTAAACAACATGTGCTGCCTGTAAATATCGTAAGACCTTCAATGAAACAGCAGGCATGCTCACAGACTCTTGTTCCTTGATAAACACGGAATCAATGGAGCCATAATGTTATGGATTATTAAAGCTGACAGAATACAAAAATAACAACAAGGGATAATACATAATTACAGTGATAATCAGTCCGCTAACAACACAGGAATGTAACTATACCATTCAATGTAATTGATCAATCTACAATATAATTTTTCTTGTCATGTCAGAAAAAAACAGCTGTCTTGATGATATACAATTAGTAATGCATGTCAAATTGGATTGCTTGCACCTGCTTAAAATGAGTCAAAACCAAGTGTTTGACTGTATGAGCTATGCTGTACCAGATATTATAACCCAGGCCCTTATGATCCCATGTTTGTCTGTCTTTGTACTATCACTGATGCAGGCATGTAAGGACTATGTAGAAAAGAGACAGAAACAAGGGCTTGGCAACTTTCACAAACCATGCAGAGAATAAGATAGTAATACTCACACCTAAAGGAAGCAATGTACATATCCACACCAGTCCAGTCCTCAGGCCACTTCCCAGGTCTAGGCACTGTCTCTTGTCCCTATATTTTAGGAACAGTCTGCAAAACAATACAAGACAAGAAGACAAATGTGGATGCTTCTAAAACATAGAGAGCTGGGTATCACACACTCTGCTTTTTTCTCAAAACTCCCACTCTTCCAAGTGAGGTCACAACTGTATCGCCCTCTGGAAAGGAAGTTCAAAGTGAAAAAATAGCGCGTGATATACGATAGTCACTTGTACCTTAACAAGTGGGGCACAAAGGGTCCATTTTTCTGTATGAATGTTATGTTTTTGTTCATAATCATCAGTGGATTATCAAGGTGGTTACCTGCAGGTCCATGAACGCATAGTATTTACTGTGCTGATAATAGAGTGTAGTTACTTTGGAAAAAATAAAATTCACAACCATGTCTTCCAGTCATGGCTTTCATGATCATGTTCACTTGTGCACAAAGCTACAGGTGGTTCTATATCCCAAAGCAATGTTTAGTGTTACCATATGTTCATCGAAGATTAGTGATTAACACTGACTGCCTTTTTAAACTCAGCAACAAAGTAAAACATTTTTTTCTTTTCCAGTGATTTTATTCAGCTGCCAGATAAGATATTGATGAAGTTTCCGTGGTGACAGAAACAGAGGCATATTATTGAAAAGATTATAGCAGCTGCCGCGGTTATGGATATGGCTCCACAGATTAAACAGATTAAACGCATTACTGCAACAAATAAAAGCAAGGTGCCAGTGTCTTATAAAGTCAGACTGACAGAACTTTAAAAATTTAGAAGTAAAAAAACAGCTGTCTGTTTAGCATTATCCCCTACAGGCTGAAGTCAAACTGTTTGAATGGTGTCAAGAATAAACACTGAACAGGGGGGGTGGGTGGGGGGGGTGCTTGGTCGGCCAGAGGGCTGAACCAAGCCTCAGGCATCGCGAATACACCCATTAAACCTGGTTCACCCTGACAGCTGGCTGAAATGGCCAATCACAGCACCGCAGAGCCCCCATGCTGATGGTCTATTGTCAGGCGCAGACACGGGGGCCCCTCACAGCTCCTGGATGCAAGCTGCAGGCCTCTGCGGTGGTGGTGGAAAAAGTGAGCGAGCCGAGCTGGTGTCTCTAACCGCACCGGACCACACAGACTGAAAGCCACATCCAAGCAGACTGGCAGGGACGAGCAAACTCGCACAGGGAGGAAAAATGTGCTCAGACCACGGGTCCCTCTCTCAGACTTTCACAGACACAACGCCGAATAAGAGATACACATCAGCGCTGCCAATTTTCACCAAACATTTCCAAAATTAACTGCACTTGGGAGACACTCACGCTGACATATTACCATCAAATGTGTGCGCACACACCCACACATACACACACACGCTTGCCGAAAAATACATTTGAATTGACCATACACAAAAAATTCTGAGAAATACAATTATATGCCACAGTAGTCATACTCCGTAAGTCATAACAACGTTTTTCCCGCAAACCATTTCTCCATGACACTGGTCAGAAGGTGGCGTCTTTTTACGTCAGCGCGGCATTCAACAGATCAGAGGTGGGGGCTTCCCTCATTTGTTCTCTCAAACGGTTTAGCAGAAAACAGGTCATTTCTTAAACTTTTCTTGTAAATAAACATTCTGTGGAGAATGGAATTCATTGCAACATTTCACTTTCATTTGCACATACTGCAGAGATGACCAAATAACCAAAAATTAACCAAATATTCACCCTATTTTCTCCCAATATGGAACACCCAGTTTACCTGTGTGTTTGTGATCATTGGTGCAGTCTCCTCTGTCATTGCTGGAGAACACAAGCTCACGGTTTCCGTAACACTTGATGTTAAGCTACTGCTCTACACCAGTCCATAGCCTACTAACGGAGCTCACGTTGCCATCAAGTAGGTGGAGGGCGCTTCATGTAAAGTTTGACCAGATGAGCCGTAGGTGCCCTGATCTACCAGAGGGGGGCAGTGGTGCTCGATGAGACGTAGTTATTCCACTGACCAATGTATCTCATAACCCAGGCGACTGTAATGCTAATTATGCACTGTCCTTGCGGCCGTGTTGGCCACTGATCAAGTGGCATTTTAAGTAATGCTCAGAAGAAAACAGTGGTTTGAGGTGGCTGCATAAATGCGCCCACAGAGGTTGTTGACTAAGTACCATGTCTATTCTGTAATAATATTTTAAGTTTCAGACATTAATAAAAGCCATTCTCCGTGGTCTGCCATTTTAAACCATTTCAGTGAGTCATTCTCCAAAATGGCTTGCCATGTACAGAGTAGTGCTTTGCTTCATTAAGCCATCAGTGGTCTGTCTGTGGATCTGTGGTTGGACCTGCGCTCTGCTTTCGCAGTCGTTATGCGAGCAGACGGTCAAATTCTCATTAAAAGGGAAAATCTACGTTAACCTCAAAATGCACCAAATACTGAAACCACAAAATACTTAATCATTTTTATTGCAATTGCTTTTTAACGAGGGCTCCTGCTGGGTCTGTACGTTATGTCAGCAAACCAGGTGATGATGTTTTGAGTTCTGCGTAAGCTTACTGAAAAGAAAACTGTATCCTGATGAAAACGATCGAGCTCTTGTTCATTTATGTTTGCACCTATGCAGAGCCAAATCAGAGCCTCAGAATGCAACATCGACATTTACAGTGAAATAAACTGCTGAGTTTATTCACGTAATACCGATCCGAGTACCAAACTTTTTAATCACCACTCACAGGACTATATTGGAAGTATAACGTTTGCATAGGATACAGCTGAGAAGGCCTCTCTGTTCTGCACTGCCACCCAAACATGGGTTCAGACAAATCAAGCAAAAATGATTACAGACATTACAGATTCACAGTACAGAAAGAATAATCATACAAAATACATTCATTTAATTTCAAACAATCAGGCATTCATTTGCCAAAAAAATGTTTATTTTGTCTGCATATTCTTAAGACACTTCTAAAAACATAATTTTGTGAAAGGAAAATGGAAAACCTGTAAAGGTTTACATTTTGAATTCTGACATTCCTGACAAAAATGAATCTTCAGAAGAAGATGAATTTGTCTTTCCTCTCACTATTCCAAAATGTAGATAGAAAAGTGAGATATTTGTATAAGTTTTGAACAGTTGTGTGAGAGACAGATGGTTTTTGCAAGAACACTGAACATCAGCAAAAACACAATATTGTGGCAGGGAGAAGGCACACATTACTGAGGACATGAGTAATGACCTCCTTGAAAAGAGGAAAAGGATAAAAAGTAACATTTGAAAAGGGCATTAACATCTTGAACAAACAGCTATGAAGACACTGAAAATGTATTCATTTTAAGGCTCTGATGTCATCAGACACTTAACAGGCAAGGAATGCTGCCCTAAGGACAAGGGTTTGATTAATGTGAATCTAATGCCTGCGCAACAATAAGCAGTAATCCAGGAAGTGGAGGGGAACAAGTTACTGCACTGCGCATCAAAGCCTGGATTATCACCCTGAAAGCTTCACAGTTTCCTTTCAACACTAGGAATGAAGCGTGCAGCAGCTCAGTCAGAACAAACCGGCAGCTCCATTTATAAATTATTATATGTGTGTATGAATCGCGCTAGGAAGCTGGAATATGAAGTAAGATCACAAAATAAGAGCCACAATTAATGTGGCTCTTATTTTGTGAGCCACATGAGCCACTGCTCATGGAGAGACATAAAATTAGTTCAGCAGCACTTCGGTTAACTGGAGATTATTGGCTTTTTCCTTGAAAATACTAAATTTTTCAGATATTATTTTAGCACGCATGAAAACAAACTATGCCCACACTTTCTGAAGTATATGTATGACATAACATCACACAAAATGATCTTGATACTGAAGACTATAAAATTAGTTGAGTTTCTCCTACAGGTTCCAGTTTACATCATTAGGTGACAATGTAATTTATACTGGGCCATTTGGCACAGGGTCTCCTCTTCCTGTCCTGTAATGCCTGCCCCACATGAGTTTGCATTTCATATACTTTTACTTCATAAAAGTGCCCTGTATCACAGTGGAGATGCAAAAGTCCACTCTGAAAACAGAGCAGCACAATCACATTGTCAGTTTTTTTTTTTTTTACAGACCCCAAACTTTCACACATCATGCTTTTAGGAGATCTTGAGCATTATTTGTGGGACAAGCTCCCCCTGGCTTCCCCATAATTCATACCCTGTTTCAGGTATAGTTAATCTTCGAACCCTTTGTTGCTTGGAAATCTCTCATCAGTGCCTGCTTCCATGTCTCCAGTTGTCTGCTGCATCTACAGACAAACTTTAAGCACACAGACTGTTTTATAAATTCATCCCAAACAATCTGCAATTAGAGCAGTTGTGCTCGCAGGATGTGGCTTACGCAGGTTTGTGACTTCATCTCTGTTAATCACGGAGATCACATTTTTCAGCAGCTCCGGTCTTCAAGGAAGGCCCTGAGCCAGGAGGAGAACAATAAGCATACCAGCCTGATACCAGCCATGTCTGTCTGGTGCGTCCAGCCAAGGAACATGTGCACTCAATGATTAGCAGATTTGTCTGCAGATTTACATACACCGTAAATCTGCATATATTGGAAATGACATACTGTAAATTCTCCCAGGAATTAAATATTTAAAGACTTAGAGTTCATTTTCTCTTACAGTATAGGTACTGTTATGGCAAACATATGCCATTTTTGTCATAAATCCTACAGCAGCAAACTTGCACATCAACAGCTTGTAGCTGGGCGTCCCACCAGAGATATTTAGTGTAATTTACTCACAGTGTCTTTTCTTCTCTAATTCCCAGGGATATTGTGTCTCATAATTTTAATTGATAAAATTATTTGAGTTCAGCCAGGAATGTGTGCTTTGTCTGCTCTGTTGCAATTTTAAATGTGCCTTCAAAAACGCTGTTTAAACAAAGAGGTTATCCTCAAAGGAATGCATGGTTCTATTGATTATCTCTCAGACAGTGTGTTCCTCCACACGCCTGCCTAATTGTGCTTTCCCACAGTTTCTTCTTCTTCTTCTTCTCCTTCTCCTTCTTCTTCTTCTTCTTCTTCTTCTCTGAGAATGGGGGTGGTGGTGGAGGTGTTAAGGTCTTCTAATATGATGTTAACTGTTTGGGTGGCTTGGGGGGGGGGGTGTTCTTATGATAAATATAAGGAGAGAGGAGCATATCTCATCTCTCTTGTACCTTGGAAAGCTCTCTGATTGGATAGATCAGCATAATCATTAGGAGATAATGAGGAGTCGGGCTCGGTATGATTGGCAGAACAAAGTCAGAGCGGGATGCAGGAGTCTGTGCGGCTGACCAACATCAGCTTTACTCTTCAATCAGAGTAAGGTAAATTACTACCCTGTCGGAGAGGGAGCTGTTTACCCAGGGAGACACGCTATGTGGAGGGGATTATGCGACTAGCACTCCTCAGCCTGGTGGGAGAGACTCAACAGAGCGGGAACCCAAAACGAGGATGAACATTTCAGCCAGAGCTTGGTTAACCAGGAGGGTTCTCCATGCCACAAAAGTGTCTGGAGACTAAATGAGCCAACGTGTTGATAGGTCCCACTTGAATTTCACAACCATAGTTACACAACACCAAAAAAGTCTCCAAGCTAAAGAAGCAACAAAGCAATGTGCTTTGTTTTTTGCCCTGGCATGGATAAAACAAGCATCAATACAATGTATAAAGCTCTTTAAGTGCCTTAATGAGAAAAAAAAAATAGAGTAAGTGTTTGGCTGGATAACCATGTTTTTATAAATACATATGTAAAGAGTAATGGGATTGGTGTGTACTGGCTGTGTTCAGCTAAAATCTAGGATATCACTCTCAGGTAATGCATACTTTATGTCTCAGGAAATGTATATATTTAAGAAAATATAAAAAAGGTATTATATAAATATTATTATATATATTTAAAGCTTCAGTACCTTATTTTTGTAAATGACTGATCACTTTCAGTTGTCTCTGCCCGTTGTGTTATATTATTGTTTATGCTGTGGGTTAAGCACATTTGTCTACTTACCCTGGACTAAAGCAATCAATCACATCCATTTTATTAATAGATGAACAGAAAGCAAAATTTTAGCTTAGTTTAAGTTGAAGGTTTGGAGTTGCTACAGGGCATGCTTCTTCATTTGTGAGAAGAGCCAGGAAGTTGTTCTTGAACACTTCCAATAATTGTGCTAACACAGCTTTTATTCTGGAGGTATGTACATACTGTAGTCAGAGAGATGAAAGTGATAATTATGAGCGGTGTAGACTGTGGGTGAACAGACAAAAGGGTTTAATTGTCAAAATATTGAAGTATGCCTTTAAATGTGTCAAATCAGTCTTTTGGATCAGTATCACATTTTTTCTACCATAATCTTGGTTTAAATCAGGGCCGTTTATGGTTTTTATGGGCAAAATGTCCAGTGGCACAAGGTTGCTGAAAGTTAATTGTTTGGTGGAGCGCTGTAATTTCCCCTGTTCTAAAAAAGCTGCCTCAGGTCATTTTCTTATTTTGGTCTTGTGCATCTCTGTTTTCACTTTCAGAGCATTCCTCTCCAAATGCATATTATTCCATGGGGTAACTGGGAAAATCTGAGAGGTGTTAAACCCATTTATCTGTATCACAGTGTATGACAATACATACTCACACTAAACTTAATTTCAGGAACAGCAAGAGCTATTTTAAAAATATTTTTTTCTGGAAACATTTGCAGGGGCTCTTGTATCTCAGATTCCATATTTTTCAGAACTGTGTGGAACAGACAGGAACAGACTGGATTTTTGCCTATTCCAGTGAGGAAATACTGAAAAGTCCAGGCAGTAGTCAAAGGAGACTGGTTTCATGAGCCCCACACTGGCTGGACCTCCAATGAACAGTAAATCCATGACTTGTTTGAACAAATCAAATGCTTTTGCTGTCAACAGCAAAATGCAATGATTGGATTAAATTACAAAATCATGGATAGTTAAAGTTAGCTCCACCCCTTTTCTGAGTTTCACAAAAGCAACCTCTCCAATCACAGCTCAGAAGAACAAGATTTTGATAGAGTTGTAGTACCTGTCAGCAGGTGCATGGGAAAGCTTATTGCAATGCTGCATTTGAACATGGCCCACCTGCAGGGAAGTGTGAGATTACTCTGTGTTTATAAGCATAGCTGTAGGTAGCACAGAAGCAAGAGTTTGATTTCTTCAATTGTTATGCAGTGCTTATGTCGATAAAAAATATTCTGGAGAACAGCCTAATTTTTTATTTTAAAGATGATCCTTTTTACTGTATCTCTTTATCTTTTCATGGAATGCTCTCAAACAGCAATAAATGTAAGAATTTTTTTTTTTTTTTTTTTTTCATCTTGGAAAACAACTGTTTTTTTGTTTATGTTTTATAAAAGAAAGACAAAAAGATTTGACAGTTCTTATATTTGATTGTCTGTCTGTTTTCTTCCTTTTCTGTTAAGGAGAAATGTTATTTTGTGTATTGTTTTCATTTTTGTAGCACAAAACTAAAGAAAAACCAAGAAACTGCTGATGTTTTGATATGTTTTGATATCACAGGAATTTAACACAAGGTCAGCATGGTGAATGTACTGAGTAGCATAAATGTTCTACCATTTGTGTTTATGTTTCTGCTCTGATATTGTCATTCTTGCATTTTTGTAATAATTAAGAAAAAAAAATATGAGGCATAAGCCATGGGAATATTTTTGTAGCACATTGAAAAAAGCCTGGTTTTCACATTTTATCCAGTTAGCTGCACATACAAATGCAGCAAGTTCACTCTTGGATTAGGGAAAAGGGTTTAATGTGTGAAATTGTATCAATACCTCAGATCAATGTCTTGTTAAACTCACCAAACATTATCCATAAAAAAATAATTGAAAAGGTTCCAATTTCATTGAAAGTGCCATGAAAATGTGTACAACTATTGATGGCATAGGTCTACAAAATGCCTGAAGAAAAAAATACTGTAATCCATGCAAACATGCCATCAGACATGAAATATGAGGAGAAATGTGCATCAGTGGTCTTCAGTGCTGGTCATTTAAGCCCACAGAGTATGCAGAATTTTGTTGTTAAAAGGCACTTAATGACCAATTAAAACATTTGATTACACCACACCTCACCAGGTGTCCTGGGTCTGGACTGCTTTCAGAATATCAGGTATAAATACAAACCAGCATGCTGTTTTTTTTTTTTTTTTTCAGTCCTCCAGGTGCAGAAATGAAGTCCCACAAACAAACAAGGAATGCAAAGTATTTCTGTCCACATGGGGCCAGCATTCCCCCCGAAACACTGTGACTTGATGGTCCTGATCCCGCTGATTGCTGGGGGTGTGGGGGTACAGACACATACCCTACAGCAGGGAGTAACGGCAGGGGCGTCTCCAAGCTGGCGTCGCCCGTCCCCACAGTGTCCCTTCAGTTTCTCTCATTACAAGGCCTTGCAGTGTCCCCACTCCAGAAAAAGGCAATTACTTTTAATTAGGCAGCAAACGGTAATGGTATCGTATGGCAGTCCCACCAACTGTTATGCAGTTCAGTTTGACACAGTGTACCCAAGAAATAATGTCATTTCAAACGAATTAGTAAGTAAGGTTGTTCTCTTCTTACAGTGTATGCAGTAAGTATTTGCTGGAATGTGGACAGGGCAGGAAAAGTGTTGTCATATGTTTGGTATGGCTCCTGTGGACTGAATGATACATTTATTTTGGCGGTAAATTAAATATGAGAATTACATTATACATTCCGATAAGGTTTCTCAAACATGGAGAAACATATCCGATGAGATACAGACTCAAAGGCTGAGGATCTATCTGCGAAGGCCCTGTGACTGATTGAAGATATTACATATTGAAATACTCAACAGGCGGCCAAACTTGCCTGGAATCAATCTTTGCACTTATGCAGTCCTTGTCCGAAGGCATCAAACCCAAGTCTAAGGGATGCAGTGTTTGCAGGTTTCTGTGGTTTCCTTTCAATTAGCAGCCAATTTAGGCCTTGGAAACAGGATGTGTGGGATCCTAAGTGATTAATTGTATTTGCTGATCGAATAACGTGCTGAAACACCAAAAACCAGCAGGCACTGTGGTCCTCCAGACTGGAGTTGGACTCCACTGGTCTACATCAAACCACACAGCCATGGGCTACTTTAATCTCCCATCCACACAACAGCAGATGTTAATAAATTATGTGTTACTGGCTGGAGCCAGTTACAGAGTTCAGCTGAAGTTGACCTTGGCTGATGTGAACTTTTTGATGTAAATATTCATCTATTCATTTCTTGGTCTTCACAGGAATTTATATTTCTAAATGTGTGAACTTTTTTCTTGGGCAGTTGAGGAGAAAACATAACAGATGATTTACATCATTTGTGAGAAGTTTGCCATGATGGGGGGAGAGAGTGACCAGGCTCCCCAGCTCCTCTGTCTGGAATGCCCCTGCAGGGAACCAACTTCCTGTTTGTTGTTGGTGCAACTTTTCTGTCCAGAAATTCCTACAAGAGATTGCCTCTGTCAGGTTTAATTTCTTTGGTCTGGCATTACAGCGTCACTGTTTTTTGGATATTGGGACATGTGCTTGCTCTCCCCATATTGCCCCATCAATGTCAAGGGCATGTTTGGATCTTTGGATCTTCTCTTCCCAGCAGGCTCCAATGAAACTAATGAAACTGCAGGAGACTGCTGACCTAAGGCCACAGGACCCAGAAATCATGGAACCACTGGCTTTGGGGCCCTTTCCCTTGCCGCAGGCTTCAGCACAGTGGAGTGTGGGAGATGGAGCTGGTCTGCATCCCAATAGACCATAAATGAACTGTGCTCTACTTTGTACTGCATCTACAACAGCTACATTGTGTTTTTATGGTGTGCAATGTCTGTGTTAAAGGTTGTGATTTTTTTTTGTTTGTTTGCTGTGACATGAAACAAATTACGTTTCCCCATTTTGGACAATAAATGACTAACTAGTGTTGGGGCAATAAGGGGAGAGAAATCCACCGGAGAAGGGAACAGCTCATATGGCTCAGGAAGAGCAGAGCAGCTTTTCCTGAGAATAAATAAATAACGGAGGATTATCTACTCAACTGTTCTTTTTTGCCGAAAAGAAGCATCGGGCATGACGCCAGAGTTAGTCTGCAGTGCACTGATTCTGACTTGATGAAAAGGCAATTTTCCCTTCACTGGTTCAGCCTCCAACCACTGAAATAATCAGAGAAACCGCTAACTGCATAAGTGTTTGTGATTGGCATGAAATTTTATTGAGGGGATAGAGAATATTTATATAGATGTAAACCAAGTCAATGAAAACGATCCAAGATCTGCCTTCCCGTAAAGAACTAGTGAGAAATAACCAGAATTAGAATGTTTCATTAAAGTAATTGCATTTCATAAAATTAATTATCCACCAGGTTAGGCTTTGAATTACAGAAATAATGTATTTAAATGCAGCTCAGCTGTGTGTCTGCGTGAGTATGTTTGTTTATTTGTTTCCCAGCAGTGTTAATGTAACCTGTTGCAAATATGAGTCCATAACAGGGGCCATTTTCTTCCTTACCACAAACTGGGCTCATGCTGTTTAAATGACTGAGCGTCTCCATTAAGCTAATCTGAACCAGAGAACAGTGACAATGTTGGGAGAAGTTACAAAAATCCTCAAATGCCAATGCCTTGAACAATAAAATAAGATACTCAGTAGAATGTAATATTCTTTGTTTCTTTTTACATCTCAGTGTACATATATATAATCCAAGCACCAAAACCTGTCTTTTGAGCCATCCTTTTCAGAGCTTCACTTTACCATTTTATTCAGTTTCAATAAAAATAGAAAATAGAATGTTGTAGCCTCCCTGTTTACTTTTCATCATAATATTTATGTTACCTAAAATACATATGAAAGGAGTAGGAATTTGAAACATAGTAGTTAGTAAATGTTTTTGACCACTGTTCCTATAATACCAATGTTTACAGATTAGGAGCAGTGGTTCCCAAAATCCAGTGCCCCATAAAGGACTCACAGAGTGTCCTCTGCAAAGCTGAGGAAAAAAATATTTTCCTCAAATTTTATGGTTCTATATTTACCCCATAACAGATTTTAGAATTTCAGAGAATATAAATTATGTCTGGTTAGTAATTGTACAAGTGTGAATTCACTATATAAGTTATTCTGATATTGGATAAAGATATCCAGCATCACTCATTTTATTGAGGTGAGGGCAATGGTTCATGGTTCCTTCAACCACAGGAAGACTATGGCTGGGATTCAATAAACATACTTACAATTGAATAAGAGTGTTATTGCTTTTTCTCTACAAGAAATGTTTTGCGAGTTGATTTTCGTTATTACTGAACACATCAAACTGTGTCAGTAAAGATAAAATTGAACATTTGCAGTTAAATGTGAGCCAAATGAATCCTGGCCTGTGTTCGGGGCTCCCTGCTTTAGAATCCTGGCCTGTGTTAGGGGCTCCCTGCTTTAGAATCTTGGCCTGTGTTAGGGGCTCCCTGCTTTAGAATCCTGGCCTGTGTTAGGGGCTCCCTGCTTTAGAATCCTGGCCTGTGTTCGGGGCTCCCTGCTTTAGAATCCTGGCCTGTGTTCGGGACTCCCTGCTTTAGAATCATGGCCTGTGTTCGGGGCTCCCTGCTTTAGAATCCTGGCCTGTGTTAGGGGCTCCCTGCTTTAGAATCCTGGCCTGTGTTAGGGGCTCCCTGCTTTAGAATCCTGGCCTGTGTTAGGGGCTCCCTGCTTTAGAATCCTGGCCTGTGTTCGGGGCTCCCTGCTTTAGAATCCTGGCCTGTGTTAGGGGCTCCCTGCTTTAGAATCCTGGCCTGTTTTAGGGGCTCCCTGCTTTAGAATCCTGGCCTGTGTTCGGGGCTCCTGCTTTAGAATCCTGGCCTGTGTTCGGGACTCCCTGCTTTAGAATCTTGGCCTGTGTTACGGACTCCCTGCTTTAGAATCCTGGCCTGTGTTCGGGACTCCCTGCTTTAGAATCTTGGCCTGTGTTAGGGACTCCCAGCTTTAGAATCCTGGCCTGTGTTCGGGGCTCCCTGCTTTAGAATCCTGGCTTGTGTTAGGGGCTCCCTACTTTAGAATCCTGGCCTGTGTTTGGGACTCCCTGCTTTAGAATCCTGGCCTGTGTTCGGGACTCCCTGCTTTAGAATCTTGGCCTGTGTTCGGGACTCCCTGCTTTAGAATCCTGGCCTGTTTTAGGGGCTCCCTGCTTTAGAACACATAAAAATCATAAAGGATAACTCCCCAAAGCAGGGCTCACACCACTAATCAGATACCCTATAACTAGGTTCATTCCTCTGCTTCATCACTGTTGGGGTTTTCCAATGGTAACAGTAGTTGCCAGTGCTAGATTACAAGCACAGAATGTCTATTGCCACAGTACTGTCCTTTGTCATTATGCCCCATGACAAAATTCAGAAGATGCGTCACATCTGAATGTTCTGGCCTTCCATATGAAAAGCCTACTCGATCTCCTACAACCTAATTTTACTTCAAGAGATATTAAAAAAAACCAAGGTGAAGAGTGCTGACAGGACTAGTTGGAGATGTTATGTCCCCACATTGGTTCAATAACTTCACAAACATAATGGTTGTGTCCCAGTAACAATGTTCATACGTTAATTGAGATTTCAGTATGGACCTGAATGAGTGTGTAGCGTGCAACATCATTTTCAATCCACAAGATAAGATGCCTGATGTCAAGTGGGCCTTAGAGCTGAGTATCTGAAGAGTCTGAAGAATCTGTGCCCACACCGCATGATCTTTGCCTGAGGAAAACCTTCAGCATGCGTCAAAGGTGGTGGGGGAAAACCCCAGCTTCAGAAAGTAGGATCACTACCAGCTGACTCTAATCAGCATACCCCTTCAGCCAGGTAGGGGAGATAATTTGTGAAATCGGCTAGTTTAGTGAACGTGTGGAACAAATACATCAAATACACTGGAGTACTTCTGTTTTCTGAAACCAGGGTTTTCCTCCTCTTGTCAGAAGCTGAAGTTGTGTCTGGACTGGTGGGCTGCCCAGCGTACCAGTGTGGCATTGACAGAAGCTATACCACAGCTGGAGGACCCCCATGTTTGTAAACCCTGAGGTTTCCACTGGCATTTATCCACTGCCAAAGAACAGAGGAGGACTTAGTTTCACCAGTGTTTTGGAAAAAGTGACCAATCTCCAGTCTGTCTACTTGTGGAAATTGTGGTGTCTTTGGAGACAGTTTTCTCAACATTCACCCCAATGGTGTGTTCCAGTTCAGTTGTGCCCTGAGAAGCAGCAGGCTCCAAAAAGAGAAGGCAGAACGCTTCAACTTAATTGGACAATTGTCCTGAATCTGTTGTCCTGGACTTGATGAATCCTTCACAATATATCACATATGTGATGACCTTACCTTTTTTGCCCTTCACAAAAAAATGTAACTACACATCTTTACAAGTTAATTAAAAACAAACTTTACTTTAACCAACTACAATCTTAGTCCTGTTTGTACAAACCAGTTCCTATATCTACTCATTGAAGGACTGATATAATAGACAAAATGTTTCACTTAAGGAGAGTTCACAATTTCCATGACGAAAGACAACATTTAAATACTTCATGGCTCTTCTTCACCAACCAAAAGCATGTTTCCAAATGCATGACAAAATGACCACTATTGAATCATAGTAACAAATGTGGAGAGAAACAAGATACCACAGCAACAACACACTGGCTGCGTTCTCCATGCTCACAGACAAAGTCATTTTAGATCAAGTATATCTACACCCAGACCAGACTATGGTGAGTGGAACCTCCCACACTGTTGTCACTTATTACAGGCAACATAAGAAACTACAGTGTATGTGTTTATTGTATAACAATATCATTTGAATACTTTGAGCATTTACTCTGAGATAAATGCAATTGCTCACGTGCTACATAAGCACTATACACTAAAATCTGGTATGCACAATGGTACCATATCCTCACACCACGTCAGCCAACCAAGTCACTCAACTTTTGTATTTTTATGTTAAGGCATCTACCATCTGTTGTTATTTTTAAATCAGTTCTGTTTCTGATCTTTGCCCAACATTTATTATGCATGTTGCAATTCCCTCTGGAAAAGAGAATCTGCTAGATGACTAAATATAATGTACACATCTTAATATCACATATCATAAAGTTCACTTGACTACAGAGAAAACCCCTACTGAAGCGCTGATACCAATTGAATTTAGAAATTCACCAGCTTGATCTCGAGACTCAATGAGAGGCAACATTGCTTGCTCTCCTTTCAGGCTACAACATAAACAGGGTTTTTGATTTAAACAACCCAAACAGTTTATAAGTTGTTTGCTACTAACACATGGTAAAATCCCCATTTCTTGATTAAAGGATGAAGTTAAAACCTGTGTGGGCCATAAATTATGAGGTTTGTCATTTTTCTGATTAATCTGTAAATACTGATGTTAAGACCACATGTATCTAGGGCCACTAGTGTTTGCCTTTAGTGCTGATTATTCTCTCCTGCTATCAGCTGTCAAAGGGTGCAGAATCTCTTGATGTATTCATTTAGGTCTCTCCTCATTTGTGATAACTATGAACCAAGCTAATTCAGCACTCTGATATTGTGTACCCCATCATTTGGGGATGTTCTTTACTAATACTAATGAGTACTTTTAGTTTCTAGGTATGACAAATTACAGGCACCAATCAGCTTGCATTAAGCTTAGGCAGAAAAGTTAAAGTTATTAAGACTCTATTACAGATTGAATGTCTGGAGTTGAGACTCGCTTATGAGATACCCAAAATCCTCTGTCTCTGGTTGGGACGTTTTATGGTCTGGAGGGAAAAATAAAAGTATGTTCGGATTATTCAGGAAAAAAAAAAATCTGGAAAAATCCCATCCTCGTATAACTGGATGAGAGAGTGTGGGTGACCTCGGTTGGCCGTCAGGCTCGTTGGAGGTGCGATGCAGTTTGGGGGTGATTAATCTCGAAGTGGAGCCACCACCCTTAATGACAGGCCTCCCCTCCAGCAGCAGAGGCCTGGCTAGGCCGCCGTTCCCATCCCCTCGCTGGTGCCAGCAGGTCTGCCACCGCGTCTGCTCAGGCTAATGCGACACAGGCTCAGGATCAGATTTCAGCCCCTGTACCAGAGTCTCAACCGGCCTCTGCTGTGACCTGCGCAGTCAGATCAATAAAACACGGGACCCAGCACTGCTGTCTGCATTTATGACCCAGGGAAAGCCAGCAATAAATTACTCCCCCCTTCCTTCTGCTTGTTAAAGCACTTTAACTGAGATGTCAGAGAAAAGAGTGGTCAGGTCCCAGCGCACTGTGCGAGAGGCAGACAGACTCAGGAAGGCAGCAGTGTCATTATATTAAACCATAAAGTGTGGCGCAGACAACTGAGGGAGGATCACACACAGCGCCAAGGGTCTCCATTGGACTCTCTTATTGCGGTTTACATGTAAAAGGTCTTCAGGAGCCATCTTGTTTCTATATAAAACAGAGCAGCTTTGGTGAACCAGATACTCAGATTCACCGAATATCATTATGGCAATTGTATTCAGTGGGTGATTTCATTCAGTTTCATCCCTTTCTGTTATATACAAAAAATATGTTGCAACATCATTCCAAAATAAAAGTTGGGGGTATAGCAGCTATTTATACTGCTCATGAAAATCATGTAATTAAGCCCTATACTGCAGTGAAGGCAATTTTTTCAATTTTATTTTGTCTTTTGTATTTGTGATGTTGACTTTGTTTTACCTATCTATGGCAGAAATAGCTTTCCTTACCTTTTTTTCAAAATGCAAAAACTTTCATTTTAATTTTTTCATTTGAAAAATGTTCAGTTGCACCACAAAAACATCCCACATAAGTGAATTCCATAAATTCTGTAAATTCCACAAGAAATACTATATTTTCTCCCAGATGCCATGGACAGAGTTGAATTTCCCAGAGCCTTCGGGAGACTCACAAAGAAAAAGCACATGTTTGTCATGCAGCAGGGCGTTTGAGTCCCGTGACAGTGTTGGCTGTAGCCAGAGGTCTGCATTGGCAAGGCAAAAATTGGCTCAGCCACAATGGGAAAGAATTCAGCTTATGTAAGTTCAAAATCAGTCTCATAGCCGTTAGCCTCATCTGGTCATTCAGACTCCATGCAGACACATGTCTGCCCATCAACACGGACAACAATCACATAATACCTATCTAGTGTGCATATAAAAGGAATGCGTATTTGCCATGCAAATACATAGATCTACAATTTGCTTATAGGTGGAGTTAACAGCACAGCTCACTTCAGATCATGAAAAAGAGGGAAATGTGTTTTTAGAAATGTAAATATGCACCCCATACAAACAGACTGAAGACCCCAGGCCGTGAGAAGCACAGCTACTTCCCCGCTTTAGTTAACTCCAATGTCCTCATGACTCTCCATTCATTTCCCTCCCCAGCCTTAGGAATGTGACTGTCTAGGTTTAAGAATCTCCCAATAATGACCCCGGTGATTAAACCTACAAATTTCAGAAAGGATATCTGAAACGGAAGTGAACTGGAAGGAGCATTGTGGCCAGAGAGCAAATTTATGGATTTTTCCCTTCAGCAGTATATTCCCTTGAGGAGGCTTGGATGCAAAACACATGATATCAATTACCGTTAACTCTGTGTGGCAGTCAATGGCTGACCATTCCATTATCACCCTATTGTAGTGTCTCGTCTTTGTAGTGAGTCTCAGGCTTTCAGACAGGCCTGCTGTGATCCACTGTTCAGTAAGGCAATTTAAACGCTGCAGAAAGGCAAGCTTGAGCTGATGACCACCATGTTTGGTATTGTGGGGTTAGTGTTTTATTCTGAGGTAACCAGGCCCTTCACATCAGGAAATGCTTGTTGGGTGCATTCCTATAGAGGACTTTCTTCATTTTGACTGCTGTCTAATTTGTCAGTATGTTTTTGAGTGCATGAACATAGCCTTAAATTAACCTTTAGAACTGCAAGATTAGACAAGGTCTCTAACTCACAGCGTGAGATCAAAAAACAGACTAAACCTATGTAAATGATGCTTAGCACTGTGATTTTAGCTCCCTGGAATGTTGAGAATGTCAACTAATTAAAACGTTCCAGGATTGTAATTAGTTATTAGTGGGAAAGTTCAAAGTTCACTGTTACCCTGACTTCAACCAAAGGGCTGTTTTTCACCAATTTATTTTCAAATAAAGAATGAGCATCTCAATTCCAACTCCTGAAGATGACACTGACCCACTGCTCTGCATCTTTTTATTGCAAAACATACAATTAAAACATTTACTATGTGATTTTGGGCTAATTTCAACCTGAGTGCAGTGTAAAAGTCTAAGAAGCAATCACAGTCTAAACAGGAATACTTTGAATTTTACATTCTAAATATTTACACAAAACACAAGTCAATAAACTAGACTGAAGTGTGTGAGGAGATCCACTGGTGCATTGTGGGAAGGTGGGTTTAGATGGGTCATGAGATGCACATAAAAGAGAAATGTACAATATATTATACCTCACAATGATGTTCTCATGAATCAAATGAAACACTACACTGCATTGGTTCATGCTGTCATTTCATAATAAAAGCATTAAAATACTGTCTTACAAATACAAATACATTTCAGACTGTATATTGATAAGGAGTGGGCCACATTTGTCTATAAAATCGCCATTTGTCTATAAAATGCTCAGACACTGATATAGCTGGCACAACATCACTAAAAAGAACAGAGAATGTCCACATAACATTAGGAAAAAACATTTTCTTATGATATAATTTTAATGTTTCAGGAAAACATTGAGTCGCATATCCTGACGAAAGATATACAGTACAGTCCATTATTTACCCAGTCAATTGAATCGATTTTTGATTTAAGATTCCTTTTTTGCCCTTACATTATTTTATGGAATGGAAATGAATGCAGGATCAGAATGCAAGGACATCATGAGTTAATAACCCATTTTGGGTCTTATGAAAATCATGCACTGAAATTTCTACACCCTTTATATATATCACTGAAATGGTCCAAGCACTGTGGAATCATTTCTTGTGCTTAAAATGCTTAGCTTTTGGCAAAAAAAAAAAAAAAAAAACTGACTGTGATAATCAGAGTGTAATTTCAGCTTGAGATGCAAAAGACCTGGCCACATATTTTTACAACATAGAATGAAACATGTATTTGGAGCCTGTTTGTAATTACATTCTACAGCAATGCTAGCACAGAAAATGTGTGGAGTCACTTTGACACAAAACAGGTTACAGTCTAGAATGGCATATAGAAGACCACCCCTGGGAAGAGCAGTGAAATTCATGTCAAAGCAGTGTTCTACCAAGTGAAAAGGACATTCAAGAGTGACGCCTGTACGAATGGAACACATGGACTTAATGATGATGTGTCTAAGCTGTTGGCTAGCACTGAGAAAAAAAAATTATGCACTCTCAAACTTAGCCAAAACTGCAAGTGAAGGATGATTCTGAATATATAACTTTCATATGTGTCCTTACTGACAGCTACACATTAGCAGGAGACACTCCAGTAGATGTGGGAACCTGACTGATCCACCAGACCTGGTGTGAACCAGGAAGCAGCAACAAAACTATGTAATATCAATTCCAAGCATTTTATTATTATTACTGATGCACAAAAGGTGAATATCACATAGAAACAAATAGCTTTCCTTTTGTTTGAAAACAAAAATGGAAATACACCTAAATTTGAACAAAGCAAAACGTCTTCAACTACCTAAAGAAAATAACAAGGGCAGCGTCAAAGCTGAAACAGGGAAGGCATAGCAGCTTACTCAGATGGGAATGTATTTTTCAGAAAGGTGACAGTTAAAAATAAAATCACTCACATCCTTATTACCATATTATGGATTATTGGTCAACAGCCTCTGAATTTTAAACTCATTTTAAAATACTGAAAGAATTCTAATGCAATATAGCTCATTTCAATCAGCAAATGGTTAAAATGTGGTTAGATTTTCACAATAAAAAAGCTTAAAAAACTTAAGCATCTCAGATAGCTCCAAAAAACCTCCATTCACAATGCATTACCATTTCAGAGGTTCTGCTGTATGTATTATTTTACCTGGGTGTTTATGCAAATCCCCACCAGATGAAGGTCATGAGTATTATCACCTCCACACTAGCTCCTGGAAGTTGTATAATCTCACATCAAAGTATAAGTATAAGTTACCTGCTTTGGTCATAACCACTCTGCTATAAGAAGGCTGAAAGCAATGGAACTCAGAGCCATAAACTCACCCACTTTATAGATTAAAGCAATATTATGCTGTCTTATTATCTCAGTGAGACCTGTGATTTAAACAAACTAAGATAAAAACTTCCCAATGATATCAGGACAGCAGGGTCTCTTCAGACAGCTGAAAACCTTTTCAGACTGCACCTGGGTCATCACAGGTTATGTAATCATATGAGTTTGAATTCGGTAGGTTTTTTTAAACAATTATTATGGGTTGAAATGTCTGTATTGGTGAGTTATATTATAACCTGGAGTAGTATGGCCAACTTGCATCCGTGCTACATTTATACCTGCCGGTCTGGAACTGTAGTTATACAGGGCAAAAACTTGTGCTCACATTAATCAAGTGGATATTGTTGTGTTCTTCCATTTTATAAATCACTCAGATACCTGATTGTCAGGATTTTACATCAGAGAGCCTAGCATATTTAAAGATAATTTATCATTTCTTCTTCATCATATATCAAGACTATCTGTCATTTCTTCTTGTCCCTCACATTCCATAACAGTTGACAAATCATTTCTGAAAAAAAATCTGACACATTTGAAATAAAATGGTATCGGATGACTCGAAGATTGGATGAGAAGGTTTATGAATGTGTCGCTTAGGTATCTAACTTTATGACAGCATTGGTGCCGGTGAGCTTGTGACATGCAGTCATCTGTGACACCTATATCACAGCTAAAAGTGTGCAATGTGTGCCAGGCAAATGGCAAACCCATTTTACCATAGACTATCCCCAAAACTTGCATGAGGATTGCAAAACACAATTTACAGAGTGAAGCAGTCCTGTCCCCAGGGAAATGTAGCTTTTAAATTTTGTAGTTGTGTTTATTATGTTTGGCAACCCAAGAGGCACCACAAGAAAAGCTAAAAGAAAAACTGATAAATCAGAAGAAACATGGACATAGTAAAAATGACAGGATTGCTAACTAATGAATGCCTCATAGAATTATAAACAAATTAAAACAGCCCTGAAACTAGACTGTCCCAGCTCCAACATCTTTTGAAAGTATTATAAACTTTAATGGAGCTCATCTTTTAACCCATAATTTATAATCCCTATAACAATTCCATAAATACAATTAAGATCAATCTGAGCTACACAGAGGGATAGCAAAGCAAGTAAAGAAACTTACAGACAAGACAGCATTCTAGACGGAGGACAAGAACAGAGCAATTAATTGAAGCCAAAATGTCTGACTGCTTCAACAGGAAAGAGCATGTATTTAAAGAATACATAATTCCTGGCATTTTATGAGAAGCACGAAGCAAGGGAACAGTACTATGATTGGTCAGTAAGGGACCACATGGTTGGTAGCCATTACCTTAACTGAGGAAGCAGGTACCTGATCTGACCACCTAATACAAACTAAGCCCAACACAATCAAATCAGGATCCTGCTAGGAATTTATTTTGATTTTAGCTGGGAATTTCAAAATTGGTAAGAGATTTTGCCACAAAATCACTGCTTCAGATTTTGTGGACATCTTCGATGTTGATGACATCCGCAAACAACTCATCACTGTTCCTTAATTCAGAAATA
The DNA here is from genome assembly GCA_019788955.1 of Albula glossodonta. Classification (NCBI taxonomy): domain Eukaryota; kingdom Metazoa; phylum Chordata; class Actinopteri; order Albuliformes; family Albulidae; genus Albula; species Albula glossodonta. Next base: position 2,081,028 of record JAFBMS010000032.1, read on the forward strand.
AATTTCTGGATGTGTGGTCATTGGCCGGCTGGGATGATGTTTTGCAGTGTATGAGGTTTGGTTTCTGTAGAAAAAGGGGACTGAGGCTCTGCAGTCATTATGAGGTTCATGAAATCCCTCATATAAATCCCCCCTGAGAGCTTTCCCCTCGGAAAGGACTCAATTTCCTCCCCAGAAGGAGGAGATGCTGCGGAAGGGAAGTATCACTGATGTTATTTTATATACATCAGCCCGCCCCCTTCCTGAGGGGTGCACATGTTGACTATAGATGAGACAGGCACTGTCATTAAAATGCTGTTTTAAATGATACCCTGATTTTTATTTGACAGGATATGCATTTGAAACTGAATATGAAGGGATTTGTGTGGGTGTTATCAAAGGGAAGGCCATCCACCAGTGTCTGTGCATGGCATGGCAGAGACAACTGTAAAAATGATAGTGTCATTGACTGTTTATCCCCCGAGCACTAAATAATATGAGGTTGACATAATTTCCTTCAGTAATGAATATCAGCTGAGCGAGGAATACCAGGCTCTTTCGTAGAAAGACAGGGGACAAACTCTTCGGCTTTTCATTTATAAGGCTTCATTTGATCCGCTTTTGATCTTCAAGATACTGCTTGGTGTATCTCCTTATATTACAGCAAGAATTTTTGTACTGACACTCAACCATTCTCTACATTAAACAATAAAAACAATCAGACAGTTTTCACCAAATCCACATTAACAATGAGGCATTCAGTTGATATTTTTATGCATATGAACTTACATTGCCTACATTTTTACACAGACAAGACATTTATACAGCTGGATATTTTCTTTAACTATTTTTAGGCAAACTACCTTTCTCAAGGGTATGGGAGTGTCCTAAACTCTGAGTAACAAGCCCAGATTGGTTTTGCATGTATTTTCTAAAAAACAAATGGATATGAAGTATCACAATTCTACAGTAAATATGCAATTGAACAAAATATTGACAAGACCTTTTTTACAGGCCATCATAGTCCCACAAATTCAAACCTTACCATGGCTGGTCTTGCAGAGAGAGAGACGGGGGTAGGCCCTGTGACAATGGTAAGACCAGCAGCTAAACTAAGCACAGATAAATAGATAAAGCAGTTGCAGGAGCATTCTAAAGACTAAGTGCATTTAGCAGTGATCTGAAGGAAGAATCATTAAGGCAATCAACCCAAAAGTCCACTTGTGAATCAGGATATACGGTTTTATGCAATTAAATTCCTAAAAATGTACAAAAAAAGTGCATGTGCGTGTCATGATATCAAGTTCCTAAATGGCATTTTATGAGGAATCAGTTTTAAATCAATATTTATTTTAATAAGTTTAATAAGCTCATATTATATCATTTGGAAAATTCACTGATGTAACTAAATCACTGGTTAATAGTCTATATCATTGTGACATTTGTTCAGTTCCCACAGAAAAACACAGCAGAGACCCAGCCCCTTCTTTCTGCTCGGAAAACTCTGCACATTGCCTACAGCAGCAGAAAAACAAGACATTTTGTACAAACACTGTGTGCCCAAAGACTTGAAACTACCCTGGCAGTGGCTACATTGTAAATAAAACTGTATTTGCGGAGAATGTCCCTGAGAATCAAATCTTGTTTTTAATAATTTGAACAAGATGTATTTCAAGTTGTAATACAGTAAACAAATGGCTTAACTGGATTTGTGTAATGGCAGGCTGGACATATGGAGAGCCGCCTGATGGGAATACTCACCACAAAATATAAATCTGTAAATGGGGAGTCTTCTGTATTTTGAAAGTAACTTGTGAATAATGCACAAAGTGAAATCATTGCTGCCTCCTGTTTAATCATGCTCAAACTCAACAAGATCAGCCGTCCTTACTGTGTTCATGGGAAAGCTCATGATACCCAAAGAAAACGGAAAGGTTATGATTTCCATTCAGTCTCAGTGACAAAAGTCCACCAAATTTTATATTTTAAAGTTCACCAAATTTGGGGGGATTTGTGTTTCTGATACACCAGTGGTCAGTTACTTTTTCAAACAAATAATGATCTTGAGTTGGTGGGTACCCAACTGAAGATGGCATTTTAAGCCATCTCAATCACTGATTGACAACACAATACAACACAACACACAATAAAACTGACTGAAACAATCAGATTGCAGACAACTATTCTCACAAGCTCTATCTTCTGCCCAGATTGTTTTGGGAAACTCCATTTTATTCAATACTTTCAACATTTTTTTATTTTGTATCTGTGATTCATTGGTTGTTCAGTGCAAAATTATTACATTTGTGTGTGGAACCTGGTGTTTGGGACAGTCTCTCAACTTGGCTGTGAATTTGGGCATGTCTGTAGAAAGTTCCAGAAACATAATGATTGCACATCAGAGCTGGATGGGAAATGAGCGCACACTTTTATTGCGGCATTAAATCAAACCCTCATGAATTCAGCCTTTTTTTCTTCTTTTGTCATTTTCCCAATAACATTTAAAGCTACTCCAGACTTTGAAGAGATCCCTTGAGAAAACTGAGACAGTGAGGGCAACAGCTGTCTGCTCATGCATCCACAACTGTCTCACAGTATGAATCATGGATGTCCCACATCATTACACTTAAATCTCCCTGGCTGTTAATTTGTGTCCGTCGTTAGGCTGTAGACAGAAGGGACAGCGATGCTGGGAAACCCAGTGTGTGTGTACATGAGCGCATCCGCTCTTCCCCACTGTGTTTTGCCTCCCCACCATAAACAACTGCTATGAGTTTACTTTCAGACAGGGGTGTCAGATTTATGACTTGGACAGCAGATCTACCCCATGAATGGCCTGATTGGAAATCATGATGTGTTTAATGCTTATTGTGAGTGTGCTGGTTGATACCTCGATTGGAACAGATCTCCACTGATGCCAAACCTGAAATGATTAAAATACGATAAAATACACGATAATTTCAAAGTTAAACTGTGCAAATGAAGTCTGGCAATTTCTTCAGTAGCAATGACAAAGCAACAAATGTGATTTTCGGGAGATGTTTGGACTTCTATACCTATATCTTCATTGTTTGGATGCGATATATTCAAACGTGTTAAGATATTTGGACAAAAATTTTAAGTTCTACAACAGATGGGAACATTCTCCTCATAAGCAAACACTGGTACCCACAGCTTCTTTTCATTCCTCAGTCCATCAGCCTGGCCAGATGTTTCCGAGTGTAAAAGGGTACACCTCATTGGACTAGGCAAACTGTAGTGTGACCAGAGGCAAGAGGGCCAGATCAGCTTTCTATTCTCTCTCTCTGTGTGTGACTGGACACATAGATCTACAGTGCTGATGGCCGTAGCTGATAATGGTATGGTCAAGATTAGGTACTGTTATTTATGAACTGTGTGTATGCTCAATTCTGAACCAGCTGATCACCAATGATTTATAAAATATTCATCTTGATCTGGAAAAGAGTTTAACTATGCAAAGTTTAGACCATGAGTAAGTACAACTAGCAGCTGAAATGTTTTATTGAAAGCTGCATAGATTTTATTCTTTGTTTAACCAGATAAATCACTGAATAACAATGTTGTATCTCATTAAATTGTAGATATTGCAATGGGTGAAGGAAGTCCCATGCTTTGTTTTACTGTATATGAGAGGCTAAATAACCAAGGTTTGTTCAGCTGCTTGAAAGCACAGACATCCAGAACTAGGCATAATAATGCATGGAAGTTGTTCTTGTTTTCTTTTTGAGGTCATATTAATGCATAGTACTTCACTTTGCAAAAAAGAGATTATGCATGGGGCTGAGGGGTGCATTTCACAACCAGAGTGAATCCCACAGCACAACAGCTAGGCACTATAATAATGCATCCATAGTCTCCCTCCTCTGCTTCTTCACACATACTCTGAGTAGAGTTATGGTTGTATTGTTCATGCAGTTACTCTAGTTGGATGTGTCCATGCTAATTGGCACCTCTTGATCTTTGAATGGTGGTCCCAGTTGAAGCTGGTCCGGGCCCTGTGGCTGACTTGCAATAACACAGACATGATCAGGGTCATTTAAACATACAGTACACCCCAATTCAGGTCCATCAAAGTGCTTTGTCCCAGTCGCAGGGATGTAAAATTGTACACATGTGACTTCTTAGGTTTACATCTACATCACCCTTCACTTTTTCATAACATAATGAGTTAGCAGTCTTGAAATGCCAACATTTTAAAATAAGGTTCTCCTCACTGGAATTCCAAACACAACCACAGAAGAACCTTAGAGATACAAACACCTGTGGTCTGTAAGCTCAACAGTGTTAGTTTTTTTTTTTTTTTTTTTTCCAGTTTAAAGCCTGCAATCAGTGTGCAGTTGAGCAGGTAAAACAAGAATGCTACTTCTGTGATTATACTCATTTCAGACTGGTGGTTTCAGTGTCCTTAATCTGTGTCTCTGAGGCTGTATGTTATATACAGTGATGCTCATTTTGGTGATGGCTGAAAAAAACCACTCTTAATCAAAGTTGAGGACAAATATTAAATCTAGGCCAAGCACATGTACACAGCTACACCATAACAGAAAATGATTGACTTTGGTTACGGCTATCTCTCAACATGTGCATCTATGATGGATTTTACATTCTCTTTATTCTGCATAAAACAGCGCCATTAATAATACAAAAAAAAAAAACAACATTATTTATACATTTAAAATAATATGCCAGAATCATGCAGCATCTCATTAAAGAGCACATGTATTGACAAGATTTTAAGTGCCTCCTCTGTTTCACTATTTACAGTACAGTAATTTACTGCAATAACTGTGTATGTTATGTTCCATAAAAGAGAAACAATCAGAGTCGGTCTGTCATTTCGTATACAAAACGAAATAGAAACAGACTATACGAAGCAAACACCCTCTTCGGCACTTGAACGTGCTCGATTGACGTGGTCTTCATTGAGGTCTCCTTTGCGTCATCGCCTGGAAACGGCGTTAATGTCTAATTCAGCGTCTTTGGCACGTGTTGAGAGTACGAGTAGCCTTGCTGCCGTTATGTCCCCGTTCAGCTCGGCATGTTAGTCCATCCCCACAATTGCAGCGCTGGAATATCTCCACGCCGTGAGAACCTTTCCGTTTGTGTTTGCTGCAGACTTGTCCGATTGTCAAAACGGGCTTGCAAATTCTGGACCAAAAGTGCCGAGCACAGCAAAGTCCCTCTGCGCAATCCGTAGATCGCAAGCAGTTTTCGCCCTCTTGGCCTGAGTGATAAAAATCCAGTGCCAGAGTTAGACTAGAACTAGAGCAACATTTAGAATTAAAATTAGAACTAGATTTTGTCAGTTATCACGAAATGTATAACTAGGTATACGTTCACTACAGCAGCATTTCAGTCCATGTGACCTAAGATGTTTACTGCCCATTGCCCAGACTGAGTTTTCATCTGCAGTACTCCGTAGCTAAGATACACACCTTTGAGTGGCTGTGTCCATCCCAGAGAAGTGCGGTCAGTTGTGCGCTCCAATGTGCGGTTAACTCTGGCATGCTGGTTAGGACCATCCTCACGGGGCAAACAGATACCTGAAAGCCGCATCAGAAATTTACAAAAGCCCATACAATATACTCGGTGTATCGGTACTGAATTGGTTAGGTATGTAGCACAAATAAAATATACTCAAAGTGGACATCCTACCATTCAAAAGCAAGGCATATCAACAATTACTTTACTGTTATCATTACGAAATTGTCTCGAAAACGATGCTTAGCTTCTTGGTATAAACTTGCTCACCGGCGCTGCACTGGTTGCCTGGGCAGCACATTGCGTCTCGCGCACAGCGCTTCCTAAGTTTCCTGCACTTCAGGCACGCCCCTCTAGATTCGTTGCAGAATTCATTTGCACCGCACTCGCCGTCTTTTGCGCAATTGAAAGTCTGAGTGGGAGAGAGCTCTTTGTAAGAAACGACTGAACTGAATATGTGTGTATTTGTGTTCTGTAAGTTGCACATGTATATATGCATGCATGCGTGTTTGTATGTATATAAGTAGCCTATTATGAATTACAGTCTTACTTTTTACCAAAACACGTTCGGATGCTTACCAGAAATGTGTCAATAGCAATATTCTTACTATCACTGTCAAAAGGTAAAATGTCCGGGCTTGCACTCACTGCTTGGTATGGATTGGTAACTCCACTGGGGTTGGTCTTTATGGCATTTGAGTTTGGCTGAATACGATCACCATAAGAAGTATCAAGGTAGTTAAATAAGGCTAAACAAATAGTCGCAAATACAGGTGCTGAAAACGAAAACATATTTCTTCCTCAAAAAAAATCAGTTCTGTTGCAATACACAATTCCAGTGAGCGGAAAAAAAACTTAACACCTGACCAGTAGTAGTCCGTTATAGGGCTCAAGTGGATTATATACTCTATCGGACAGTATAGCCTCCCGTCCTCTCTGAAGATTAAATTGTTCGGCTGTTAAACTTATACACCAGGGGTTGTATTCCCGCCCCTTTTCGTGTATATCAGAGGCGGAGACGTAATTTCAGAGATCTCGGCTGGGCAGCTAACCAGGTACAAGAACATTATAATCTCTGGGTTTCACAATAATAATGTTTGTATATAATTACCAAAGTAGCTTTGTGCAGTTACACCGACCACGCACAGACTCAGTGGCTGTGCTTTAACTGGTATTTAAAAGATATGACTTAAACCTCTCATGCTGGTAGGCGACCTATTAGAGGGCTTAAGGCATTTGCTTTGCTTTCAGAATTGACAGATGTTGAAGGTTTTGTTTCCCTCATGTCAGTCTCCACCTCGTTATTTTTCGAAGTCCTGCAAAAGTGGTCAAAAGTAGCCTTACAAGACTAGTCTAGATTAGGGGCAATTGTCAGCGTGCTTTAGCTGATGGATTTCAAGTAATCTGCATTAATTTCATTATAATACGTTTTTTTTTATATATATATAAAATAATGTTTATCTGAAGTAGCGACGAAGAAAACAAATGTTTTAAACCTGTTTATATACAACTTTAAAAATCTTTTAAATGTGAAAATATAATCAATAATCATATTCCATTAAATAATGCAAACAGTCACTGAAACATATTCTCTCGTATCGGGAATCTTCTGCATTACACTGTTCGGATCGCCGCGCTTTTATCGCCAGGGACACAGCTGCGCTGCCATTGCGTCAAGACAGAACTGGCATGCAGACCCCAGAGGACTGGTGGACCTGACGAGTATCTGTCACTATGCTCCGCTCTTGAGCCATGGGCAACCAGTCCTACTGGTGTGGCAAACATCCGCAACGATAACAGACCATCGAGCATAGCACAATTAAGAAACTCAGTCATGGCAATCCACCAGGCAAAGGGTAAGGGGGAGGGGTTTCTGTAAACCCCAAACTGGGTGCAACTACAGTAAGCTGTCAGCCAGTACTGTATGGTAGCTCCACCAGTTTTAAGTTTCATCATCTCCCCCACCCTTTCACTAACCAGTACCTTGGTTTGGTGGTACATTGTAAAGCTTCAAGGCTTATTTTGTCAGTTGGCTCATGTCTCCCTCAGGTGATCGTAATGATGGGATGTCAGGTTGCTTTTGGATTCTTTGTGGTTAGAAAGCTATGTAAGAATTGTGAAGACAGCACTTTTAAGTGCACTTGACTGAACAAGCCCTTAAGATCTGAGTCAAATTTGCAAATCATTGGGCATTACGCTCTATGAATGCATTCCCATGGAGGTAAGCTTCAAGAACTGATTAGCACTTCGTGATAAGAGCCAGGCAGTCTTCATTTTCCTTTTTGCCTATTTCTCATCTTTTCAGGTAATGATGAGAGGTCTTCCTGTCTGTGGCTGTGACATTGAATTAACCTCTAATCACATTTCTAATGGCCTGGAGCAATCCTGTCTCCCTATTCAATCTTCCTCTTTGGTGAATTTAACTCAGCCGAGCTACTGAAGTGAATTTCCCATGAAAATGTTGTTGTGTGTCTCATGAATTGTGTAATGAAGAAGGTGTTGTGTGGTAGTATAAAATGACAGGGAAAATGTAGGCCAAACTTATATTTAATCCATTTAGCTGATTTTCAGTGCTCCATTACTTTCTTCAATGGGTCAACACCGTGAGCTTGTGACCAGTAAAATTAATAAATCATTTTAATAACAGAAAAAAGCCAAGCAATCAGTTAATACCCATATTCAAATTCAGAGCACAGTGTGATACAATTCAAACAAGGTATCATACATATAATGTTTAACATCCCTTTAACATGGCCATGGTTTGTGACATGGAGAATAAATAATACATACACAAACATATGTTTTGGTAAATGAGAAACTGTTTTAGGGGAGGTCAGACCATTAACCTTTATGGCCAAAATGCTCACACCTTCACTGGTATGAGACATCCCACTACATTCAGCTGCCATACCCTCTTACTCATACAGTGTATATTGAACTGATGGCAAATTAAATGGTTCTTTAACAATCATGACAATTGCAATTGTTTTCAGATCTCTGGGCTTCAACTGCATGTGCACTTTTCATTATGTTCTTGATGCAAAAACAGAGCACTATTTTTGCTCCTGTCACAGGTAACTTACCTAACCTGGCATGGAATATAATGAAACCGTTGCTTGCATACAGCGACCTGCAGTATAACATTGTCATGGCCTCACGGCTTTGTGTACTTCCTTCCCAATATACCAATACCAGGGCTTTTTTCATAGCAATGTGAAAGGTCATTATAATCATTACTTATTTGATTTGCCAGTGGGAATCTGTAATGGTTTTTAAACAATTCAGTTATAGTAAGCAGATCCAAAAAAAAAGTATTCTGTGGTTTTGCTTGAACTGGAAGCTAACCTTCCTTAAAGCCTGATGTGATTTCAGACCATAGACATGATACATCAAATAAGTGAACCTTGCATTTTCCCCCTGGCACTTTATGAAACTTAAATACTTTCTTTTTCAATAATAACTCCCAGCAGAGAGGATTGCATTCACTCACACATTCTGGCAGAGAAATGTCAATGATTTACGTGACTTTATGCATGGTTCTTTGGGTTCTTCCGTAAACGCTGATGGGGGAGATTACAGCTCTGAATTCTTTTCAATTTAATGTGTGATCACAAGCACTTGAAGTCAGAAATTTATCTGAGACTTCTTGCTTATTGTATGAAAGAGTCTGTATTCTTGCTTAATTACAGTGAGATAGATAACGAAGGAGTGTTTCAGACAGAACACATGTATTGATGACTCACTGTATTTGTTGCAAAGGCCTCTGGGCTCAGCTCACACTCAGTTCACCCTTCCCTCCTCATGCGTAATTGTCCTAAATCCTGTATCTATGGTTTCCATATGGTTTCTATGGAGACTCTTGAGGAGTCCAGGTTTTTGTAAATATGTCCATGCTTTACAATGGACAGTACAGCATAACCAGTAAACAATATAAGCAATGTAAAGAAAACCTGACACTGAGCATAGTTACCAGATAAATGCATTTCACCCTGTTTCTCAAACATCAGATGTGACATTGTTTGGGCTCTGTTTTTGTACCCTTGTTGCTTAGACCCTTTCACATGCATGTGAAACCATGTCATTCAAGTTTAGGAACCTTAAGGACTAGGGTTAATTCAAGCAACAATGTTCCCTAACCTTTACTTTCAGTTAAATGTAGATCTTCATATATATCTTAACTACCACAGGTTGGGGTTTTTTGTTATCACCTTCATTTCCATGCCTTTGTGCAGATGGATGGAACTGAGGCAAAAGAAGTCAGGAAACCTACAAACCAGGGTGAGTGTGCTTGCAGAGATGAGCTAACCAGTGAGGTATTACCAGGTTTACAGACACGGACAGTTAAGTCCTCAAAAGCATGTATCACATTTTGCCAATATAGAGTGTGATACATGAATAAAGCTTGCATAAACAATTATGTACTCCCAATTTTTCCTAGCTCTTGAACATGAAATTATTACAAGTCTAATTAAATTGTATATTTTTTCAGATACAAGGTTACAGCACAATAAAGAAAAAATATATGCTTGTTCTATTTTTCACAGCCTCGATTGCATATTCAGCACACCTTCACTGTGTAGCGGAGTGTTCATAATGTAATGTGCAACTCGAAGCAAGGTTTCCCAGTTGGGCTCTCCTTGAATGATCTGACCAGTGAAGCGGGCACCGCGGCAGCCGGTCAGCTCGACCTCTTTCAGGTCAGCGTGCTTCCTGTCTGTCCGGCGTTCACAGATTATCCACTCAGAATGCTCAATGGTGAGTTCGTAGCTTGATGTTGTGAGGATGACTGAGCACACCGTTCAGTTTGCCGTCCGCTCTGAGCTACACATCCCATTACCTCAGATGAAATTACACACACCACACTTTAAATGAGAAGTGTTCTTTTCCTTTTCCTGACTATAGTTGTCAGTTTTCAGGCTGCACTGCCTGCTCAGTGATTTGTCATATTTAATTGCTAGGAGAGTGGATGTACAGAGATGGGGATGTTAGTCTTAAAGGGAAACCTATGTCTTTGCTGCCACCTAGTGGCTATACCTCATGAAATTAGATTTGATGGTGTGGAAATGTACACAGCAAGGTAGCAATTAAGATAGTTATGACAGTACACGTATGTGCATCTGATGGCAGCCTGGTAGTATAGGAGATGAGATCTAGTATCTGAGAGGACACAGGTTAGAAATGGAACTTAAGGTTCTAAACTGTAATTTATGAGCAATATATCCACATTTAAGAACTGATTGTCTAAAATGTGAACTGAGTTACTCTTGATAGTTATTTGGTAAGAAACTAACCACAATAACAACTGCAGTATGTAATATTTTATTTTTTTTCTGAATGGCTGCAAAAACAAGCTCAAATTCAGAAAAAAATGTAAATCGAAACAAATATTGTTGCAAGGCAAATGGTTGCCGGACCACTATCACCCTTGATGAAATTGGTCGCTCTCAGCCCATGCTGAAATTTGCTGCGTTTGCTTCTTAGTTTTTTCTTGCACATTGCATGCATGCACATCCTGGAGTGGACTTTGGGTCAGAGTCCCACGCCGACATCACTTTAGACCATGAAATTAATAACCAGTTGACCAGTCTTGGACTCTGAAGCTTCCAGACATGCCCTGACTATCACCCTCAATCCAAAGTTACTGGGGTCTCCTCCTGCACACATGCTACCTATAATTATAGACAGTTTGGTCTGTTCGGACTGTTGGACCAAATCCAACTTAGCACTATCTATAGCTGATAGGTTTATAGAGGACTGTGTCCTGACCACCACTATGCTTACATGATAGTGGATGTTTTTGTCATCTGTGTATTGATACAGATTTTCAGACACGTTATCTGGGAGAAAAGGAATGACAAAATTAACATGTCTTTATTTTAGCTTTATAAAGTTTACAACAGGCACTCTTTAAGTTAAACAGCAGTGAGAATGCATAACAGAAGGAAACACAGCATATTGCACAAAAGAAAACGGTCCTGCAACATCAACTGCAATGGATTAAACAAACAGTAAATAGTAGATGATGGGAAATAGAATGATGGTAAAAAGGGGAGGAACACAGTGTGGAACAGGTTCATATGTTAATATAGTTTTGAATGCACACTGGGCAACGTGGACTCTATTCAATCTAACTCCAGCACCCTTTGTCCGTAACATTTACACACAAATTTAAGCATGTACTTGTTTACCAGTTCTTTTGATTTTAATCACCACCTGGACTAATGGTATTCGTGGGTGTGTGTGTGTGTGTGTGTGTGTGTGTGTGTGTGTGTGTGTGTGTGTGTGTGTGTGTGTGTAGAAATTGGTGCAATCAGATTTCTGTTACTGGATTCAGGTGGCACAGCAGTTCTGGTTTGTCAACAAGGCAAACCAAAATTTGGACAGTTTTGCCACATCAAAGTGAGAAGATAACAGATAAACCTATGAACTTAAAATGTCAAAACAGATAATGAGACAGTCACCCTTGGTAAAAGACATTGTTCAAAGTTAAGGGCAAAGCTCGATGCAGTTGGATTAAACAGCAAAACCAAGTTCCAGGTTATGCAACACACTGAAGTGTGAGTTCTCCACTGGGTGAGCATGTCTGTATTCAGGAGTATCTTGACTCTTGGTATGTATTAGTATTTTCTGCATTGTTTAATTTGAGTGCATTAGTAGTTTTTGAAACATACAGCACAACCTGATGAATATTAATTTCAGATTTCCTGGATAACATACACGGGCATTTCCTTTGTCCAGATCCTGTACTGATGTCTCTGTGACCCCTTAGGTAGCACAGCCATTTTGAAAATCAGACTTGACTCATGGAAACCTGTTCTTATCTACAGTCATGTACACTCAGGCAATCTCATAAATCATTCCCATTCACAAAATATAAATACCCAGAAATCTGTGTATATTGGACCTTTTTGCCCAGTTTTACCTCATCAGTCCAGCACTGTGATAATAATTTTGTGATGCAAAATGTGAAAGTGATTTTCACACATATTTAAAACATTATAATTTTTTTTAAAAGTGCACATGAGAGTCATGTGATTCTCTGTCCTGTAGGACTGGGGGTTGTGGGGACTTTTGGTATCTGATATTTCTGAGTCCATGTTCAAAAAGTCAGAGTGCTGATTGATGATAAGGTTTCGCCTCTCCGTAGCCTAACCTTTCCATTATTACAGAAAGCCATGACTGATCTTGGATGAGCACTTGTATTTTAACACACATTATCTATTTTTTTTTTTTTTTTGACAGAGTCAGCAGGAGAAGTGTTCCCATGCATATCACTGAGTTCCCATTTACACTGAATATCACCATTGTGTATTTTATGAACTGATGGATAGATAAACATATTTTTGCAACTGTCTGATGTGATTACTTGCAGGGTTTTGATTGAGTGTCCCAGGAGCGAGAGTGCTTTTGTCTGTGAGAGTGCAGCAAGAACTTGCGCAGACCTATTGAGTCCACACATACCATTATTGCTGCTTCCCCAATTCCTCAGCCACAGAAAAGTGGTCTACCACATACAGTCAACAGGCTAATGACAACAGGTTTCCCTCCATTTTGAAATTATTTTAACTGCATCACAGCTTCGGTCTGACAGCGTCCTTGGTGCACTTCTCTCCTCCGACAATGGCTATTCTCCCTTGCAAAGGCTAGCTCTATTTAATGGGTCCAATTCTACCTTCCATTCAAGAGCTCAAGGTGTGTTTTCTCCCACCGGGACCATTTAAATGCAGTCATACTTATTGAATTAAACCACATGAGCCCAGCAAAGAGGGAAATCATCTTGTCCTGAAATTGTGTTTGTTTTAACTTACTATGGAATTTTTTTTGATTTTTTCACATTTCACAGAAATGAGGCATACCCTAATAAAGATAATTACACCATTACAATGTAAATAAAGGACTCTCTGCTCTGTATTTTCCAACAGCAAAACATAAGAAAAAAGGTTTAGCATGTAAAGAGATGAAATATGTAGAAAGATGGCAGACTGAGAAAAGATGAGGGCTGGAGGTGACTGTCATGCAGCATTAGAGCAGATCCGTACGTCATTTTTGGATGCCACTGATTTAAGGCACTTGCAATAATGCCTAACTGCTGTGGAACAAGTACCTCTAAACTTGAGTGAAGGAGCACACTATTTTAGTGTAAAACATAATTATTATGAGATCATTCAAGTTTGATTAAATAAATAAAACCCTAAGACACTGCTGAAGGTCCCACATATTATAAACAACACAATAATAATAATACATGTTCTATTCTTAAAAAAGTAAAACCACATATATTAAAAAAACCAAATGAGCAATAATAGCAATAACATTTCTTAAGCAAGTCTTTACCTGTGGTCCAGACATTTTATAGTGTCTGTGAATGGAGGACAGGACAGTCTGATCCCTGTGATGGTGCCATGCTGCACACTGGCTTGCAAATGGGAAGTGACTCAAACAAAGATTGTGTTGTGATCAATATTATGAAAATGGCAATCAAATAATTTGTGGTATGGCTCTCTCTGAAAAAAGTATGTGTATGATTTAATGCTTTTGTAATATGTGACATGTTTTGAATATATGATAAAGTATTTACTGTAAGAGATGAACACAAGGGATTAGAACATGTTTGGCCACCTCCTGCAGTACTGTATCAGTACCACAGACACTGAACACACAGAGCATTTGTGTCTTGACAGTAGGACAGCAGTTGAATGCAGTATTTGTGTGTCAGTACTGCAGGATTTGACTGTGTCTGTCAGTACTGTAGAAGCTGAACACACAGGAGGTGTGTCAGGTCCGTAGGACCTGAACACACAGAGAATTTCTGTGTCAGTACTGTAGGTGCCATGTGCTTATGTCTGTACTGCAGAAGCTGAACTTAATGAATGTCCCTCAATCAGTATTGTAGGCTCCAAACACACTGAGCATGTCTGTGTTTGTACTACAGGGGCCTAGCAGAGAGCCAGAGCACCCAGCTCAAAGGGCTTTATACAGTGGTCACACTCTGGTTTCATCTGAGAAGAGAAAAGGCAAGCTAATGGAAAAAATGAGTGACTCTCTGGCTTAAGGACAGAGTGAAAAAGGCTTTTCACACAGGACCAGCGTTAACATGGGGCGTAAATGCAAAGGTAAGCACACTGCAGGAGCCCAGCCATTTCCGGAGGCTTCCACAACAGTGCGGAGTCTGTGAGCGCAGCAGCATCGGTGAAGGCACCTTGGTGACCCCGAGCACCACTGTCTGTACCCCCCCCACCCCCTCCTCCCTCTCCCCTTCCCTCCCTCCCTCCCTCCCTCTCTCTGTGCAGTCTTTGCATTGCGGCTTCAGCTTCGCCCTGAAGAACCTGCCCCCAGGCCGCACAGAAGCAGCTACGGGAGGCGGGGTCTAAAAATCTGCATCCCACCCAGAGGTGTCATCCGGGGGAGGGTCCTCACTGTCCTCCGGGAAGCTGTCAAAGTTGCTTGTGTCTGTTGACGAAGTAACCTGAGTGAAAAACAGATAAAAGTGCCATTAAAATCAAGGTTTCAAGATTAATGTTAAAAATCATTGACAACTGCTACAAACTGTCATCTCATAAATCCTGCAATTTTCTCATTTCTGGAGGGGTCCTGCGGCTACTTCTCTAAAAAATGAAAAATGAACATACAGAAATTACCTAAAGTTCATGACATTACGAATAAATGACATAACTCATGTAGTACATGAAAAGTACTTCTGGTACTTATGACTACTAGACTGCCTTGGCTTGTCCTACACCTGCACACTGTATGTCTAACATGGAGACAAAATGAGAATACTGGATCCCTACATAAGTAAGACGGCATCAAAATAAAGACCCCATAGGGCTGTAGTGTATTTACAAAATCCATTGTTACCTGTTAATCTATTTACTGTTTTCATAAACCTCATTCTTACCTCATTCTAAATCTTTATTCTTGTTATGCCTGTTATTTTTCCCCAATATGTTCATGTTTATGGAGTTATTTTTGCCTGTATTCTCCTGCTCAAAGCTTGGTCATCTTTTAAGTGTTTAAATAATAATCTGTTTTTTTTTTTTTCCTGAAATGACTCTGGTATGAGCTGGTATTTTCTGGTTTTATGATCCTTTCTGGAAAATAGCCATTGTAAAGCAGAGTGTGACAACCTACTCGTGCATGGAGCTACACAAAAATAGACTGACTGATTGATTGAATGGAACATTGGAAGGTTATTTGGGAACAGAGGATCTTTAGGCAGAATGTGTACTCACGTTGGGGATAATAGGAGGCGTTAGTGTTCCCTTATGCAACCCGTCCCAGTTAAATCCTTCAAACCACCTAAAAGCAGCAGAGCACAGACTAGTCAACTGCCATGCCTCAGGCACTGAGCTTGAGTCTCACGCAATTCACCCATTTCACATGCTGTCATGCCTCACCCTTACGCCCTCATGACTTGCGTTTACATCTTGCAAATATCCAAATATCAATAGTTTACATGAGCTTATGATTGCCATACGTACTAACAGTAGATAAGCATTCCCTCACTGAAATCTCATTGTCTCCTCTCAGAGTGGCCAGCCCAAGAAGAGTGATTGATGATTTCATAATAGAATAAAATAGAATGAGTTTATTGTCAACCCAAAAAGTAGATGCTAGTCTTCACCATAACATTCTACACAGATTTGAAAAGATAAAACGGACAATTTTAAGTGTCATGTGTATAAGTTGTACATACACAGCCCAACACACCATAACTGCATTATGCTCTGGAATTCTATGTACCAATCTAAACTGCCTTTGTCTGTATTACATTAAAAACTAATGATGTAAACTTGGGTTAAACAGATCCATAAATGCAGATATGGCAGCATGTATTGTATTTTCAATTACAAAAAAAACATATTTAAGAAATAAATGTAATTACATTTTTCTGTGCAAACGAGTGAACTTTCTCAGTCTGGCCCTATGGAACATTACTCAACATGTAAGTAACTTTTTTAACAAGTTGAACGTCCTGTGTTTTCATGAGCACTGGTGATATACTGTCCTCTAGTGGCCCCAGAGACAATGTACTTGCAAATCTGACTGCCAGTGTTGGGGTCTCATACAATTTGGTTATGGTTAAGAGACTTAAGGGTCATATATTTAATGTAAACTAGCAATTATATTTTAGGATCAACACTTATCCTTCAAACTTTAACGTTTTAATATTAACACATCAGAAAACTTTATGATGATATTATGGTTTGTTACATATTGTAATACCACTAGAACTGGTACCTGAACAGACTTGCAGATACTTAATTGGATGATGCTAATGATCATATCGCCTCACTCTCAATGATTTAATTACTTACTTGTGCTTCTGGATGTCTTTAACCCCGTTTTTTAAGTTCCCTAGTCTTTCAGAAGGATTGTCCCTGGGAAATAAAACACGCGTCATTAATAAGGTGTAGTCTGAGCTCACAGTGGGAGGTAACATTTTTACTGTGCTCGTCCGCATGTGAACTCACCTGCAGAGTTTCTTGATTAGGTTTCCGGCGTTTTTGGTGATCTTCTTTGGAAATTCGATCATGTCGATGCCTCTCAGGATGATGTTGTACGTCTTCATAGGATCCGGGCCTGAGAACGGCGGACTGTGGGACATTTGAAGGGAGAATGCTCACCAGTCCTGTCACATATACATATTGTTCTGTATAGTTTCTATCAGTACTGCGATCAATGGAGTATACTAGAATAGTGGCTCAGCTCCTGTCTATAGAGAGTCTGATTGTATCCTTTGTTGTTTTCACCTTAAAAACGGACTTAAAAGGACGACTAAGTCAAACTTACTTCCTGAGTTTGCTCTAAGAAATAGCCATAAAACAGAAGCAGGGAAGTGTGATGTTCATTGGAAAGAATTCAAGGAACATCCCATCTTCTGTATAGTACCTTTAGGCAGGGGCTATGATCTGATCTATGTATGGAAGAGCCTACATCTCGACATGTGGGAAATTGTTTTAGGAGAAGGGCAAAAGATTGACTTTTTTAGCCAAAATACACATAGTTTATGTTACTTTAATTTGCAGACTTGGGTTGTTGTGCAACATTATTTTCAAAATACAGCATGTGATGTGTGATAAGCAAGTGATACGATCGGGTAGTTGATGAATAACTATGGAAACCAGCAAACCCTGCGGCAATAGCGAATATCGCAGAGTAGACTCTATGTTACATGGGTTGTTGTAGGCATCATAAACAGCTTTAACATTTCTGGCTTGTTTAATTAATTCCCACCTTTCACCAGAATGTGCCTACCTGCCAGTCAGGAGTTCATACATGAGGATACCCAGTGACCAGTAGTCTGCAGAGATATCATGGCCTTTGTTCAAGATGATTTCAGGAGCAACATATTCCGGCGTTCCACAAAACGTCCACGTTTTCTTTCCAAATCCGATCTTTTTGGCAAAGCCAAAGTCCACCTGGAAAATGACAGAGAGAGAGAGATGGAGAGACTGAGAGAGGGTAGCTAAAGGTTAGTAGGTACCCTCCCTCAGCCAGTAACAACATATACTGTCACTACTGCCCCATCCCCCTTAAAAACATTCCTTAAGCTTTCCATCCCTTTGCTCATTGCTTATGCTTATCCTGTCCTGTAAATTCCTGAGAGGTGTCCACATGTGAGCTTACCCAGTAAAATGAATGTTGGGCGGGTCCAAGGTCCACGCCAGCCCGGGGCAAAATTATTATTTTAGATATGTTAATTCTTTCAGAATTCCCAAAACAATCCGGTGGTATTACTGACAGTCTTTAAAGGACCATTTTCCACCAGTATTGATCGCATGCATGTGAAGGTTTTAAGGTTGCAGTGTTTTAAATCTCAGCTGACCCAGGTTCGGTTAGGGCATGTTCCCCAGTACCTCCACTCACCAGCTTGGCATATCCTCTGTGATCCAGAATAAGGTTCTCGGGCTTGAGGTCTCTGTAGATGATTCCTTTGGAATGCAGGTAGGCAAATGCTTCCACCACACACGCTGTGTAAAATCTGGTTGTTGCGTCTTCAAACTGGCCTCTGTTAGCAGAGCAGACCAGTCAATACCAATCAGTACATGCCAAAGTGACATGCCAAATGTTCTCTGAAGTGAGTCTCTCAATGAAACAATGTGTGGGAATGACATAATTTTATTTTCTCACCTGTCCCTCAGAATGGTCCAGAGCTCCCCTCCAAGACACGCCTCCATTAACATGTACAGATACTTGCTATCCTTGAATGTCCTGTAAAGTCTAACCAGAAATAAAACACAACATAAAAATGGTCTTTGATTTGTTTTGTGACTTACAGACAGCTGGTGGTGCATAGACAATGAAGGAGGAATGAAGACTGTTTGTTGCTAATGAATCATCTTAAACAGAAATGCTTGTTTCAGCCTTAATCAGCCCTATTGTTTCTGCCTCAGGCATGCATGCTTTTGGAAAGAGAAAATCAATTTTCACCCCTTTATGTCCTCCAAAGTTTTCTGTTGAGCTACAATTTTTATGTCCAGGCTCTTGAGTTGCAATAGTATTCACACTCATGAATCTGTCTCTCACATATTACCCAGAATGCATCAGACTCCACTCCTGCTGTCATCACCTCCCAGGGGGAGAGAGCTCCATCTGGAGCTTGTGCCAACAGCCACGAGGCATTCCTCCCTCCACATATCCTCTCTCTCCCTCCCTCCCTCCCTCCCTCCCTCCCTCTCCTCTCCTCTCCTGTCCAATCTCAAAGTGACGTCAGAGTGTGCCATACCTCACTATGAAATCGGAGTGCGCCTCCTGCATGATCTGTTTCTCTGAGCGGATGTGCTCCTGCTGTCTTGTGTCCACGATGTGCCGCTTCTTCAGGATCTTCATGGCGAATGTCCTGGACTCGTCGCTTTTGAGCTGCACCTGTCCAGTGGCCAGACCTGGATTTCACTTACGGTTCACCATCTCTGACAATCAAAATGCCATCTTTCACATCCGTGTGAATGACGATACAGATTTTGTCCATGGACAACAATAGCCTGAGCCAGCAGTGTAGTGATCTTGACATGCCGGCGGTACTTTCAAGACCATATGAGCCATGATCTACTTGTATAAATGAAATGTAAACTAGGTTCACAAAAACCTTATATCTTTTGGTCATGCAGCCCTTACTCTTCTATGGAGACAGTGAAACCCTGTGCAGAAGGGTATGTGGTTTTATTATCTGTGATGTGCTACTTCAAACAGACCCAGGGAATTGGGATGGATTTGATGAATCCTGAAATAGTTGGGTTGTTGGACCTTTTTTTGCTTTATCTTTTTTCACTCTGTTCTTATAATACTTCCCACTTTATCTCCAGATCTGGACAGCCCAACTGTATTTAGCTAAACATGTTGAAACTGGAAAGACTACAGATATGCACACACCTCCCTCTATCTCAATCTGCAGTCCATTAGCTCAGCTTGCACAGCCTGACTAGAATTCATGAGCAGTTTGTGAAGGCAGACTGTGGAAACACATTTATGTGCCACCCAGCTGGGCTGCAGGCCTGGTCATCACTGATCCCAACCAGACTGGATATCAGACCATGGGACTCATTCATGGAATGGAACAGCACCTTAGCGGGGTGCAACTGCCAGTGGCCTCTTATCTGTTCTAATTACTGGAATGCTCAGTGTCTTGGTTTTTTTTTAAATGTGTTTGTTGCTTCCCCAACTGCCAACCTTATAGCCAGCTGAATCCTCCAGAGGACTGATCTACACATAAAGAGCTATCCGTGATCTCGAGGGGAAGTTTTAAACTGTAAAGTGATGTGTTCTGGTTTAAAGAACAGTGCTACTCCCAGCTGTGTCTCAACACTCTAGGGAAAAAGCAGACCTGAATCAGGGACGGTCGTGTGGAGTAATGGGGACTCAGATGGAGTTGCTTCAGCAAAAAACCAAACTGTTTAAACAGAGTGTTTAAAGAGTTTAAACAGTGCGTAAAATGAGTAAGTCACTCTGAATAAGGGAAATTGCATCTAAACAATTTACTATAATTACATTTTCTAAGACAAGACTTTATGGGATATGGACATATGCGTGCGATGGGAGGCCCCCTTGGAAGTCCTTCTCCCTGACACATATTTCTGATCATCATTGCCGTAGTCTCCCTACAGTGTGTTATCTCTCGCTGCCATTCGAGATATGATCTTTCCCCTTTACTTTTGCCATTGTTATCTTTTGTGACAGCTTGAATAGAGAGAGGACTGGATTTAATTCTCTTGGGGCAATGGTGGCATATAGGCAAATCTTAGGCCCAGGTTTTCTGCCAGCTGTACAAGCTAACGGCACAACAGCAATGGATGTGAGAGGGTACAGATGAAGAGGAAACTAGCAGGGGCAGATGGCGCCCAGAAAACACCACCTGGAGGTACATTTTCATATCACCAAAGTACGACTACTGTATGATCAGGACGTGATGGAAATGATAGGATTTTCATTACATGTTAATTAAAATGCGAGTTCAAGATTTTTGCATTTCTTTTCACAATTTCAAAGCTTTTTACCAGACTTCAGCATAGAGATGTAGCACTTACAAGTTGCCAGAGATTGACATTTATATCATGAGAAATTAAGAATGGCAACTGTCATGCAGCTTTCAGCAGTTGAGTTATGGAATGTGAATGTATCAGTGCATTACCAGAAACAAACATGAACATCTGCATAATATAACATAGCACAGGTGTTTGATATTGAACACAGTGTCGCTTATTTAAATAAGACGTGGAACAGATTTATGAACAAATAACCACAAAATTAACTTCAATACAACAGCCTTACTTGCACAAAACAGTGCCTACAATCTTCCCTAATTGTATGTTGCGCATTGTTATTGATAACTCTATTTGTGGGAGTAATTCAGGTTAAGCAGCTTGCTTAAGGGAAACAACAGCAGTGTTCCACCTGGGAATCTAACCTACAGCCCCTGAGTTACACTCCCAGCCCACTAACCCATTATGAAACACTTCCACGGTGAAATCTTGGATGAAAATAACATTCATAGTGCTTTTCCTACCAGCTCCACTCGGCCGAAGCCTCCTACTCCCAGAGTGTCGATGATGTTGAAGTCCACCAGGGTCAGGCTGGAGAAGAAGGCGTTCTCCGCTTCATACCTGTGTTTTTACAAAAAGGGAAAGTGAGGCCACATTTATATAACCTTTTTTAACTAGTTTGGTTTGACTGAGATTAAAATATCTTGCTACAGAGTCCTCGTACAGATACTGAGGTATCTCTCTCCTCACCGAAAGCCAGAATCTAAGGAATAAAAAATAAATGAATAAAAATGGATGACCTGGTTTGATTGACAGCTTCCCCTGTTTTTTTTCAGGGCTTGGTTACTCAAAACCATGCTGCCTTTTATTGAGCTGCTGTACCCCCAAAGTTCTGCCCTGAGGTAAAACTTTTCGTTTCCTTGTCAACAGCGGAAGCCTGAGGCAGGGTCTGCATTTGAATGGCAGAAGATTCCATCTTCCGGGGACAGGAATGAGATCCCACTAAAACGTACGATTAAAGGCAAGCCTGTCAAGCTATCTGGATGCACAGTGTTTACTTTCTGCTCATGCTAGGCTAAGAACACAGGGAAGGTATCACAGCAGGTGATAAAAATACTCACATCCTATAGGACCATGCTGGATGTCTAACACTAGGGCTGAATTAGCTGGAGCATCCCATACTTCAGCCAAAAACAATATGTCCAACACGGGGAAAACCCACATTTAGTGAAAAAGAAACCAAATTTAGCTTACTATATGGCAGCTCCCCACCAGAAATACAATTCATTTGATTTAAAATAAAAAGGTCAGGGCATTGAGACATCTGTGGACTGTCCCTGCCACACATGCCATTACAGCATCGCTGGGGGTTGTGACCAGAAACCCATGGCAACAACACCCCCACAGAAGGTCACTATCTGCACTGATGAATAAAGCCAGAGCGTGTTTCCCTGTGCACACCACTCACTGAATCAAAGACAGGCTGAATTCAGAGGTATTTTTAGCATGCTAGCAGATGTCACATATGGTGCACCTTGGGACCACTGCTAAAACAAGACAGGAGCTCCCGGGGCTAGAACGGCCTCATGGTTCGCCTTCCAGAGAACAGGGTTTTATGTGCTTGAGTAGGCAAAAGCACACAGGACCTCATTCAGTCCTGTCTGGTCAAGTTAGCGGATAATTACATTTAGCGGCATCATCATCATCTTTCATCTTCTATTTACAACTGAGTGATTGGGGGAGAATCATCACATTCACCTTTTTACGGTGACACGAACTAGATCCACACAGGCCATGCTTTTCTAAGACACGTTCCTTTCATTTTAAGACATACACTCAGCCTGTTCAAACTGTATAGCCCATTATGACTTTGGTATAAAATTGCATATGATCCCTGCAGTTACACTGGTAAAAAGCCATTGTGGTTGTGCAGGTGTTAAACTTCTGTTTCCTAAAAAGGACAACTGATGAAAGACTCAATAAATGATTATTATTGCCTTGCTATGAATAGAAAGTTTTATATGCTAATGCACATTTCACTCAGACAAACACACATGTAGACACACTTGTAACAATATCAAGAAAAGTTATGACGAATAAGATCACTGCTGCTTGGAAAATACACAGAAAAAAAGACAAGAGTTTATATGATGAACATATAAATAACAACAATCTGCAGTTGCCTCAGCTTCAGCAGCAGTGTGCCATTTGATATTTAATTTAATAATTCATTATCATTTCAGACAAAGAGCCACAGTCTGTTTCTGAGAAATAGGCCCGGTGTTTGCATTTATCCCACTGTCCCTGGTTTCACTGTCACTATGAGAACAGCCAGATGGAACAGTCAGGAAAGCACATGTCTGATAGTCCTTTAGGAACATTCAAAAAACAGCCTAAAACATCATGTTTGGTGAGAAGGACTGTCACTTTGAAGAACAGGGATGGGCAACAGTGGGCCATATCTGTTTCTGGATTCCATATCACCATCTGCTCTTAATTATGTCTTTAATTAGTCAAATCATATATGTGGTCTAACATTTTGAGCCATTTTCATCAATATGCTTGTGCCTGATAGCTGATAACTTGTCTTAATCCATAAGTGAACCAGCACGTTTTCAAAAAGATTGTGTGCCTCCCTTTTGTCTGCCATGTTCCCTCAGTTTGAACATTGTTGGGAATGCTTTCTATATTCTTCAGACATTTTTTGTCATTATCAGATGATATGCCACCCAGGAAAAATCTAAACAAAAATGGGATTTTAAAATTAAGATTGTAATTAGCACTCTGGCCAGCAGGGGGCTCATGTATTCCATCTCCTCACACAGCAGCCATTCTCAGCAGTGACAGTCATTAGGACTGGGGCCTCACACGAATTAAAGAACCACACTCAGCTGATATGGCATCAGGTACTGGAGTCATCCAGGTACTGGAGCCAGCTAAAGGGAACTGACACGTGTCCAACTCAGTAATCAAATCTATCACCGTCTGGGTCCAGACTGATTGAATGTCTCAGAGTGCAGATGTAAAATATAATATATTTTCTTATCATATCCTGACTTTACTCACTATCAGGCAAAACATTTGGGCCTTGGTCATACATTAAGGTGCCTGACACTGTGCTGTATTTGTTCAGGGCAGCCTAGTGCAGAGTTGCTGGTGGTGGAGTCACTGAGCAGTACTTGTAACACATACAGTACATTCCAAGCCCTATGCCCATGGTTACATAACAGGATTAACACTGATGCTTTCAGCTACAGCAGCACAACAGTGTTAGGAATTTTGAGCAATTGATGGCCACCAATTGAATACACCCACACACTGAGACCAGTAGCTCTTATAACTGAACCACTCTTTCTGTAAGGTACACAAATATGTTATTGAGTGGACACTCTAAAGCACATCTATTGAACCTGCAAAGTTCCCGTAAGGAAAATGTACACAACATTACCATGAAGATGCACTACCGTACCTTTGAAGGAAAAGGGAAGACATCTGTTCTCTTGAGAGCAGCCACACATCTTCAGTTGTTGCACCCGTGCATCACTGAAGTCTATGATGTCTGTACATACCAAACTAAATACTAAAATACCTGAGCCAGCATCAGCACCAAAATTTGTAATCAGTACTCAACACTAACTTTATGCCTACTTGGCATTTGTTCATGAATAGAGATACTGTTTTATGGTCCACCACTAGTTATATTATTTTGTTTTGAGGCTGGTTAGCCTGACTTACAGCACCACTGTCTTTTCACCTCCTAGCATTTGGCTGTACCCCAGTAAGCTGCACACACAAAGTTCTGAAGCAAAATATAAGGTAGGAAATTCAGTGTATTAGATGAGTTTGCATGCAGTAGATATAACAACTGTTTGTTTGCTTGCACTATAGTTACTAATCTGCACTCACAGAGGTGAGTGTGGCTTCCTTTCTCCTCCTCTGAGTTCTCCTGGGGGCAGTGGATAGAAGAGATTTTTAACACAGAGCACAACTGTCACCCCTGTGACAAAAGTGGTTATAATGGATGTATCTACTAGAGGACAGGATGCTGTTCTTGGTCTCCACTCTGCTGTAATCTGCCAGCATCAGTCCCAAGAGTCACACAATGTCCTCTGGGTTTTGTTTCATACAAATTCTCTTGGTCTGATCGATTGCCAAGTGTAATTAGACCAAATTAGTCCCTGATCAAGGTGTTACGGCTTTAGTGTGTAGTGTTAACGAAGGACAGGGTGACCTCGTCTTAGAAAAGGCAGCGGTTCTGTTCTCTAAAGATGACACTGTTACTGTGATTTCCTGCTGTGACTGCTTCTTGCCAGCTCAGCTGAGAAAGAGCTCTTCTCAGACTGTCACAGGAGGAAGAAGAATGTCTCTTTCACTATATAATTCCGAGAAATGAAGAGTAGAATATTGGTAAAGGAGGCCACACTTTCTTGCACAAAAGCATACAAATGTATTTAACAAAAGCAGGTACCTTCTACCACTGAATATTCCCATTTAACTCTCCAATGGTTCTGACAATGCATCTCTACTCTTTTAAACCATGCAAACCTGAGTGGCAGAAATGGCTGAATGGTAATGGAAGGAAAGTACCTGGCAAGAGTGTTAAACAATGAGCAGACACAACGAGCTGTCACCTTGACCTGAGTTCTCACAAATCGTAGGCCTGGGTATGTGTATTTAAGCCAGGGGCACGTTATTTCCCTAGATGTATTGTACGCCCTACAGGACATAGTCTGGTCCCTAGCTGTGCTGAGTACACTTCCATCTGTCTGGGTCAGTTTTGTTCCTTCACATCGAGTGATGCCAGCTTTGGCTGTTTCATCCAAACTGGCCAAACCGCCACCGATTTTTGCAAGTACTTTAAGGATTGAAAAACCATCTGCCACTTTGTTATGAGAACACTTCAAATAATAAAAAAAATACTTAAAACACATTTTGAGTATTGGTTTTTCTTAATTATTAGTTCACATTTTTTCCCAAAAAATGAACTCATAACATAACTAAGGCTTTTTTTGCTCAAGGATCCTCAATTTGGATAATGGATACTCAACCTGTACAAATAACACTCCAAAAAGCCCACTGACAGTCTGCCCAGGTGATCTTGGGAAGGTACACATGGAAACACAACAACTACAACCAAAGAACTCTCTTTACCCCACACAGGTGCCCATGCTGGAGCTCTACCAACGCGTCACATGGACGTTCGCTGACCTTGTGACGCAGCGGGTCTATTTTAAATAGAATGTAGAGCCCATTAAGCACCCTCTACCTGTAAAAGGCTGTCTGTTCTGAGTCACACGTGGGAAGGGGGCCTCCAGCCTGATTGTTTTGGCCTTGGCCACAGCGAGTCTGATTGACCTGGTCCCACAGCAGGGACTGGAAGTATCATATTCCCCAGTCTGGCATTTCATATTGAGACACTGATGTCAGACAAGGCTCATAATCAAATTATATTCTGATACTTGTGAAGAATCCACAGCTTCCTGATTCCTCTCCAGAGCTTAACTGACTTTGTCAGCACGCCATAGAGGTTAAAGTAGCCAGTCATCTGAATTTGGATCCAGCTGGAAAGGCTGAATGTAAAAATATAAAATGTTATCAGGGCTGAGTCTTTCAATGTGGTTCCTCTCTAAAGAACATGACTGTGTAACAGCTGTCACCAGGCTTTGATATCACACACATGATCCTATATCACACTTCAAATTTACAAAATCAGAGGAGGGTTATTATGGGGTCACACACTTACAGATCATACAATGAATAGCAAATAAAATAAACAAATCACATCAAATTGAGTGACAATAATGACAGCGTGATGGAAGACGATAGCAAGAGTTTGCATTGCAGTGTTGTTGGGTTTTTGAGGGGTGGGTGGGGTTTCACTGAATTCAGTACCCAAGCTGTTTACACCTGAAAACCTGCTTAAATTTAACATATTCAGAGACATGAACCGGCCATTCTTATTGGCTCCTAATGTCTGTCCCAGGTTTAGGAAACAGGACTGTGGGGTGAGAACAGGGTCACACCAAGGTTTAATAATTTCTTTAAACCCATTAATTCAGACACCATTAAATTCCTACAGAATTACCTGACCCTTACACAAGACACATTCAATTTAACCAATATTGAGAACAACGTTGAGACCAGATGGTACTGTGTCGTGGTTTCACTGAAAATTATCAAGGATCAGCAAGAAAGCTTCCAAATTTTAAAAGTGCGTAAAGAGTTAAAGTATTTCAGATATGTATTTCATCCAGGTCTGACCTATTCCTCACCCTTCACCCTCTGCAATAGAGAATTCTGAAGGCTCTTTCAGATTTAATCAAAAAGCTAGCTTGACTGACTTCCTTTTCCACAACCCTGACAGCACAAGTGAACCAGTGTTTCTGATAAATGTGACGCAAAGCTGTTCTTTTTTTCCCCAGGACACCTCCGGGCAATCTCACACAGATCGGCTTCCCCCAGACTGTGCTGTGAAATCCGATGTGGTGCTTGCTGGGAAAAAAGTCATTAACAGCTACTCTTTAGGTCATGTGTCACTAATTATTTCAATATCATTTGTAGTACACTGCCACTAGCTAGTAACCATTTACAATGTCAAAGACAACTTCCCCTGAACACCTCCAGCTTTCTGTTATGAGTTACTGTAGTCCTCTTCATTCATATACAAATCTTTCCAGCTGTCTAAGGCAATCTATATTCAGATTAGATTCAAAATGAAAATGGCCCACAGTCGCATAATAAAACTGTGATATTAAGGAAACACATTAAATAAAATAATTAAATATTAATAATTCATAAAAAGGTAATATGTTACATGGGTTGCATTTTACACTTACATATGTAATGACAACAAGGCACTGTTTTGTCTGTTTACTCATGTACTCATGTTTATTCAATACACATGTTCTGTTACACTCACTTAAATGTATGCATTTTATTCTTTAATGGTAGAGTTCTGTCTTGTATGTGATATAAATGCTTAAAGTTTTGATAATGGTGAAATTCAATGGTTTACGGTACAACACAACAAAGCAAAAGCAACGCCAAAGTTGAGATACCATTTTTAAGTTTAAAATAGTTTGAAATGAATCTGTGTTTGAAAGGAATCACTATAAAACAGAAGGCTTTCTGCGTGACATGATCAGCGTTCTCCTGGCAGATTGTGTGTGTGATGAACAGCCAGCAGACACGGCCTGAGCAGTGTTCCTGTGAACAGCTCTGCCAGCACGCTGTCAGCACCCTTCTGCTTCTGGTCTGCATCCCATCAGCAACCATTTGCCATGGCAACGATGGACCTGTGAACTTGAGTGATGCCGCTCTCTTTGGGCGGGGTCAGGGGGCATGGTGGGAGAAATCGTGATTTGTCAAATTTACATATTTATATATGCTCACCAAATGGCTCTGACATCTCGAATTTTGGGAGAAGGCCAACACATGGAGTTGACACACTCCTCTGTGCTCGCTAGATGCCACATTTGTTTCACAGAAGATATTTTATCATCTCAAGCACTCTCACATTGTGGATATCCATAGTTTTCATTGGGCTAAACTAATTAATTTCATGCACATTTCTTAAGTAGGAATTAATCAACCAAGTAAACCAATACAAATAACACATGGATTCTGCTATTACTGCATTCTGTTTCAGATTACCACAAAGTGTAATTTCATTTAAAGACAATCATTCATACAATAGGAAGAAAACTAAAACATGTGCCTGCTATGAAGAGCAATCTACATCAGTACAAAGAGAGGTTTATTCAAACTGAAATAGTACATTCATCACATCAGTTGTTTTTATTCCAGGAAAATACCTAATGTAAAATAGATTAATGATCATAAAATTGTGGTTATGAGGACATTTATTTTTCAAGTATGAATAATATAATTACAGTTTTCAGTTAATTTCAGCACAGATCAAGGTTATTTTAAAGGCCCACCAGAGGGCAAACTTGTACAAAATTTTTAAAAGACAGCCATTAAATCCCAGGAAAGCATTACTGAAGATTACTGCCTGTCATCAAACCAGATGTATTATGCAGACAATATATAATTTCCTTTAACAGAGCCAAAAAAACAGCCTTGCACAGAGCGCTGTGTCATTCTAGACCAGTGCAACAGACTGACTGAAGGCTTAGGGACCAAGCCCACACACTGCTGCTTCGAGCAAGAAGGGAGGAGGGAATTTACCGAGAAAACAGGTGAAAAGAAGTGTAAGCCAAACCTCACCTTGAGCTACCGACTGAATATTTATAAGCATCCAGATGATAAAGGGAAGCTTTTGCCTCATAGCTATTATGCCCCCCCCCCAACCCCCCAAAATAAGAAAAATCAAAAGCAACAATTACCTTTTCTTTGTTAAACTTTTCTACATATAAATGGGGTAGCTAGCATGTAATCAGTGCACAGCAGTTACACATGGCTGCATGTGGCTGATTGTATTACATGAGTTAGATTGTGTTCCTCTGTGGGGCACCAAAATGCATCAGTGATTTCCTGTTTTGAGTGACACTGTCAGCCTGCAGACTGACTGGGACCCCTTCCTTTTTCCAACAGGTGGCTTAATTCAGAAACTCACTTTTCTTTTGCGGTGAAGACCCGTGAAATCAAAGGTAGGTAAAGTAAAGGCCTGCCTAGCCAATCAGATGTAAGGAATGACTCAGTGGCAAGATGTACAAAGCCCATTTATGTAGAAATTTGACCATGACACCCCTAATCTAACCCCAAAGAGTGTCAAGGGAACTTTGATATAGTGCATAGTTCGTAAGAACCTTAATTTAGATTCTCTTAACAAGGTCACACAGCGCAGTCTCCCCACCATCATGATGGAACATTGGATTTTTGTCTATTCCAGAGGGAAGAGTGCCCCCCACTGGCATTGGTCAGTATAGCTACAGGGTGTATAGACTGTGTTGTTTTCACATTAAAATCAGCAATCAACTCAGACCAGAAAACCAGACGAGATTGCTATATAAGCAAATGTACTATATGATCAGTTAAGTGCAGAGTTATGACAAAAATCAGAACACCCTATAGCTCCCTGGGACCAGAGTGTTCTTCCCCTGGTCCAGGAAGACATGTGCATATCCTCATCTGTTAGGCAGCAGCTGCATGGCTTTCTTTTTGGAAGTGTTGAGCATGAATTTAATTTTTCTCTCAGAGGGTGCAGCCAAGTTTCATGTTCTAAAGCCTGAGCTTGTAACAGCGCTTTCAGAACAGTAAAGACCATCACCACTATTCTCCACCCCAGATGTGAATCTCTATTTCAATCTCTATAGAATCTGCAAGGGGAAATTAGCTGGGAGTTTGTTACTGCTATGAATCCAGCAATGTGATTGGTTGTAGCACATTGCAGCCAGCATTTAGTTAGTTTGAACTGATGCCTCCAGCTGGAGCACCACCTGCACGAGACCAAGATTCCTCAGAAGTAACTGCCCATTGGTTAATTAGACAGCACATTCCCTGGAAGTTAGCCAAACCTTCTTCATTATTGTGAGCATGGTCAGACTAATTGTGACATAAGGTTATAACCTTATCAAGTAAGGATACGCACAATCCTACATTACAAAACAGTAAGACAATAACAGACAGCCAGGTGACCTGTTCCAGATTTGATTCCTTTTATCCACCACTTTCCTTCATTATCGTAATTATCATTATCATCTTAGTGAAATTAAAGCCAATTTTACAAGTAAGATTTAAGCACAAAACAGCAACCATATAGCACAAGTGCTTCAAGAAACACCAAACAAAGGCTGTAAAGAGAAAACAGCCTGAATAACAAAGGGATCCAGTTAACCAGCTGATGCATAGATCTGACACAAACAGCCACAGCCCACACATCACCCAATCAAAGCGTCAGGTACAAGCACTTCTCCAATCAGAACTCACAGAGTCAGCACTCACCCAATCAGAGTTCACAAAGCAAGCACCCACCAAGTCAAAGTTCAAACACAGTGTCAACAGCAGCCAGCAGAACAGAGCCAGTAAACCTGGTCTAAAATATGGAGTTACGGATGTGTGTAGCCGAAGATCTGTCACTGTGCTCGCTCCACTGTAGCCAATTAAAATCCACTCCAGCATCTGCGGCAGTTTGTGGTTTGAGACCAATTTCCGGTTGGCGGCAGG
The DNA here is from genome assembly GCA_019788955.1 of Albula glossodonta. Classification (NCBI taxonomy): domain Eukaryota; kingdom Metazoa; phylum Chordata; class Actinopteri; order Albuliformes; family Albulidae; genus Albula; species Albula glossodonta. The sequence continues at coordinate 2,112,116 of JAFBMS010000032.1, forward strand.
CTCTCAAACAAATGCTGTTCTGCTAGGAAACCAGCCCCTCGTCTGTAATGGCTGAACTGCCTTAATAAATGAGACAAAACAAAGTCACTTTGATGTGACAGCTGAGGAAACTTAATCATGTTTGCATTCATCACTAAAGAGCTTTAATATAACTCGGAGAAGCGAAGGCAGAGATGATTTCCTGTGAGAAAAGCAATCTGAAGTTCGGGGCCTGTCAATTCATTTATTTATGAAACCGCTGGGAGCGATTAGACACTTCATGTGACTGTATTACTGTCAGTTTTGTGAGGTGGTGCACATCATAGCAACCAGGAAAAACAAAATGGTCTATACTGCGCCAACAGTGAAAAGAGATGAGCTAGTAAGGCCATAGGTGCATTGTTCTAACAGGTGTGACAAAACGTTAACTTTGTTAATTTTCCAAATTGCTCAGTCTCATTTCCTGTCTTCCTGAAAGCCACTGTGAGCCCCCACTGGTGCATTAATCTGTGATGATACTCTCATTAAAAAAAGATATTTTACCATCACTTTTGTTTTTTTTATTGTATTGGCCTGCCAGTAGCACAAATTTGAGTTCCAGGTGCGAGGCAGGATTGTGAGATGGAGCAACCGTATCCTTCTTTATTTCCCGTAAACTTCTGTCAGCCATGACAGAACATTTATGTCCCTGAATGGAATGTTAATGTTGTAAATTTAGTTTGTGTATTAACCTCAGTAAACACAATGAATTAGTTAATTGAGTCGGGGTGAATGATACAAACATACATAGTTCCCCCCGCTGGTTCAGTCTCAAGACTGGTTCTAACTAAGCTCCACAATGATGAAAATTCACAGATAAGGTGGAAACACTGGGCAGATGTTCAAGGATCTGTGAGACTGGGTCCAGCACAAAAATAGAGCAACTGATGAACTGCAGTAACAACACGGATCAAAGTGTGGCTAGTTTGACAGATTTGGTGTACTAGCATATCAGAAAGTGGAAAGAAAAGAGGTAAACATGCCAAAATACCACCAAACTTCCAGATCACTGAGCTGCAGCCAGGCCACACTCTTCTGACTACATGACAGTTTGTCATGCGGAACAAATTAGGTGTAATTCTGCAAACCCGAGGCAAATTCAAATTTGAAATTCTTTAACTCTTGCTTGCAAAATATGAAACAGTGCAACTGTTTCTTTTGACAATATCATTAATGTACAGGGATTTCAACTGGTGTCCATAGAGTTAAAGTATTTCAGAAAAACTTATTCCATCTAGGTGTGATTCATGACCACAGTCCTCTCAGCCAGGCACACAAGAGGGCAGACAGGCATAGTAATGAACACACAAGGGGGGCTCCAGCCTGCAGCACCAAATGCAAAGAGACAGGTGGGATAGAGGAGAGTTCCAGAAGAGGGCAGGGCAGTAACACAGCCTGGCATCCTGATTAAGCAGGTGAGATGTAATTTTCTCAGACAGCCATGGCAACAACAACAAACAGACATAGGTCTGCTCGCAAGGATCTGAACGGCCACACCTCAGCGAAAGGCCTGAGCTACACACTACACAGCTGTACAATGTGAGTGTCCCTAGGTGTGAAAGAAAGAAAGAAAGAAAGAAAGAAAGAAAGAAAGAAAGAAAGAAAGAAAGAAAGAAAGAAAGAAAGAAAGAAAGAAAGAAAGAAAGAAAGAAAGAAAGAAAAATGACCTATGCATACATGAGCTGAAAGACAGAGGCTGAGAACTGTAAACAGTAAACAGAGTTGAGAGGATACCATTATGAACCCTGCATCCCTGTTCTCTGTGGGTGTCAGATAAGAGATTCTGTGCTTATCCCCAACCTTCACATGGAGGTGCAGTGGATTATCACTGCTAGAGAGGGCAGGAATGCACACAGCTAACCCTCCTGCAGCCCCTGGCCAGGAAATGCCAGACGGTCAGCTGGACAGTTTTGGACAAGTGCAGAGTGTGTGTGTGTGTGTGTGTGTGTGTGTGTGAGCAGTGTAGTGTGCAAAGGTTTGGTAACTAGCCCTGTACCTCAAAGACTGCAGCTGGGCCTCTACTGTTGTATTCTTGAGAAAAGCTCCTAACTTGCTTAAGTAAATGTTCGATTTGTAGAACTCCATTAATGTATGTAAACTGTGCCAGCTGCACTGGATAAAATACTTGTGTGTGCACCAGTGCATGAAAGTACATGCTAACAAACACCTGACGGAGGCTGCTAATCCGATGGAATTTAGGTTAACCGATCTTACATTATAAGACCTGGTCTCCTGCATACATGCACGTATGTGAATGCATATGAATGCATGTACACAAAATCTGATAAGGCTGATAATCTTACTCACACCATCTTTGTTTAATGTTTGATCCGATCCTAGTTACAGGTACCATGGTGATCTCTTAACAGTCCTGCATCTTGCTTTTGGACTTCAGAAATTTACATCATAATGGGTATTATACATTTTCTGACAGAGACTCTCTATTCTGACAGAGACCCTGGATTTTGAGATTTAAAGACTCATTTTCTTACCTGTCATTTTTCCACCAAGATTATTTTTTTCACTCAACACTATATACCTTGTTTTGAGACAACCTATCAAGTAAGGGTTTCTGATCAAATTGAAAGCAAATTTTACTTATATTATTTACTCTTTTTTAAGTGTTATTTCTTACGTTGTTTAAACTGAGGGAGATTTGAATCTGAGAGATTTGGCCAGTAATAGGCCAAATGAGTGGGGGACAGGGGGAACTGCAAGGGCCTCAGTCCAAGACCAAGACAGACGGACAGCTCGCCGAGTGATGGGGGGGCCACCCGAGATGGCCGTCTGTCTCGCTTTACTCGCGGCTTTGCAGTCATTTTCTACATATACCGCAGCTAACAGTCCCACAGTGCTCGCGGAGCAGCGGGCCAAAGGCGCACAGATTCTGCTGTGGTGCTCAAATCGCTGGCGCTGCTAACATTGCACAGGGCCCGTCTGGGAGGGAGTGGGTATCGATGATGACCTTCACCCATCCTCTGTCCAAGCACTGAGCCTGGCTTCTGCCCCGACGGGCCTTCTACCACAGCTCGTGCCAGGAAATAGTGGTAACACGCTGTCACAGAATTGCTCCCACTTCCCACCTTCTAATTTATCCTTCATGTTCTGTTTAAACGTTAGAGAGGCTTGTGCTCCACTGAATTGAAAGCTTTCTGTATTGGAGGTAGTTCTGCAGCCCTATCCCCTGTAGCTGCTGCGGCTCAGTTCTCTTGATTATAATGCATGGACTGATTTGACTTAACTTAATAAACAGAATCTTGAATAATCACCGAACTTCATTAATGATAAAACAAAAAATTTACACAAATGGTTTTCTGTGTGATCCTTCTTCTATTTCCTGTAGTGTTAATTGTTACACAACCCTAAATTAGGTACTGATTTAATGCAGAATGAACACTATGAGATTGAACCTTACGTTTGTGTGTTTGTGTGTGTGTGTGTGTGTGTGTGTGTGTGTGTGTGTGTGTGTGTATATGCTGGGGCTCACAGAGAAAAGGGAAGTGGTGTCAGCTACTCACTTGGCTTTGGCCTCGGCGTCCTCATAACCTTTACTCGAGACGTCCTCCAGCCCTCCGATCAGGTGCTTAAAGGAGCTGCAGAGCAATACAACAAGCAGGACATTTAATGTTCAGCCCCTGCGTTTTACACCCTTTTAGACGTACAAATCAGAAGCACAAATATTTAATATTGTCTTTCCTGGTGAGCCACAGTGTTTGCATTTCTTTATGGATTACTTTCAATATGCACTCAGCTTCGGCCTTGAAAACTAGGAGGCGGGAGTCTTAAGACAAACAGTACCTTAAATTACTGCTGTGAGTGCTTAAACACACCAGACATCAACAGGATGGGCAATCCTGGAGACACCCCTGATTTAAAATACATTTATTCTTTGTTTTCACTCTAAAACTATTTAATTGAGTGCATTTCATACTTAAGGTGTCTCCTCCTCTAGAGGGAACAGCTACAATTTTCTATATATTTCCATATATGTTCTTCTAAGCCCCACAAAAGATAAGCTATATAGATAAGTAGCCATCTGTGTGCTGTTTTTGTACTACAAAAGCTCTCAATCTCTTTCAGACTGACTTGGCTGTGAACTTAACTGCAGCTGTTTCATTATCCTTCATAGGTCTGCATCTGCCTGTAGAACATTTATACACATTTGAACAAGAACTGTCTGTCACAGTTAACAACACCTCAAGCAAATAATTCATACACGAGAAATGTGAATGGATCAATGCTCATAAGATGTGGGCTGATTTGAAACAGGTTTGATTCACCTTGATGCACTTATCAAGAAAATAAGGTTTTGAGAATGTATAAACTCTATCACTAATGGAGTTCCCTGCTTCAGTTTTAATGCTTGTTTAATGCACCTTTTTCCATCATGAACTTTACACAATGTTTTTGAATCAGTGTTTTCATGTTTAAATGATGTGCTTTTAGGCTTTGAAATAAAGTTATCTTTAAACGTGACTGCAGTAAAAAAACATAAATGAGTTAAGGAAATTCAACATGGTAAATATATATTCTTATATCCAATATATTAGATAAATTAGTTTAATTTGTATTTTCAATTATATTTTTTACATTTTTATTTTGAAAAGTTTTTTCAAGGTAAACAGCATCACGTCTGCCTTCCAAAGTAAGACTGAAACATTCAGTCTAGACTGTTATGAAACTGCCAATAATGCCAATGAGAATATTCATTCAACAAAAAGAAATAATTAGATACACAACAGGGACATCTCGCCAATTACCTCAGTTTACTGAAGATAAATATTATATTACAAACAAGTTAAAATTCAAAAGCTTTCATGGGCAATATACAGACCAGGCTGAAATATAAATGAATTTTTGTACTTGAATCTAGGTCTGTCATGAATAAATTGAATAAGCAGAGAAGCAGCGTAAAATGCATTTCAGAGCTCTTAGAGAGAGGGTAAACACATTTTTCCCTGCTTTAAAATACAGAAGCTTTAAAATATAAAGCTCCAGTGAAATAGGTACAGTTGGGTCACTCAGACTTAGCATGTGAACAGCTTAGGCGGAACATTTTTAAGTTGGATTCAGAACTTTTAAATAAGTTTATTTCAATTTTCATTCATTCATTTGTGTTCTAAATGCATTACTTTAAAGATGACTTTATATGAGAATATAAATCTAATACCTACATAACATTGTGAAAAGTATCCATGTGAAATTGTTTATAATTTCAAAGTATTCTATTCGTCATCTCTCATTTCTAATGTTAAATTACTGAGAGGGAACAGTTAGAGGCAACCCCTACTTTTAAGAACGGACATTGATCTGAATCAATAATCAACACGACCTTCTGACCAAGCTGTGGTATTTGAATAATTATGTCTCCATGAAAACATTTGATTAAAGCTTGTCCATATTAAGTCTAAGATATTTTACAAAATCACTGCCATCTGAATTTCAATGTTTTTTGTAGTAGTTCTTTACCCTGAGTAAGAATCATCAAGCATGTGAAAAAAATGTCAACAAGTTAAAACAGCTCTTGGTTGCCAAGTATGGAGCACATGCGAGGAATCTGTCTCCCTCCTTTTCTGGATCAGGTTCCACTGGCCCACCTCCACAGATTCCCCACAAATCTCCACCCAGATTTCCTGAACCCCTGCGCTGATGCACTGCAGAACCAGGACACGGATCAGGAAGTGACCCTCTTATAAAGGGTGTCACAACAATGCACCACAGCTAAGAGTGGCACTCTTAATAGGCCTCACTCACTATTATAAAGCTCTGACATAAACCTCTCTGCTGGACGCCAGGATGGAAGGAAAGGTCAGCTTCAGCTGCAGGGTGCACTGAGGACATGGCCTCATTTTGTCTTGATTTTGACTTTGATTTGATTTTGACCATTCAAAACGCATATTCCTCAACAGCCACACTCAAATTTGACATAAAAGTACATACAATAAAAAAATGCCAAAGATGTCTTTGAATTTTTACTTCCAATGTAAAAGCCATCTGTGGAAATTAGCTTCCACACTGTATTTCCAGCACTGTAGAACAATGTGTGAGGACAAAGGACCAATCTTTGGCTGCCATTCATGACTTTACCAATAAATACAGCTTAAGGGTCAAACCAAACAAATGATTTGGGTTTATTAAATAATGGTATGAAACCTCCGAGCGGATATTGCAATCCAGGAACAGAGTTCCCCAAACCTCTGCATAAAATGGCATCTCAATGCCGCATGAGATAAGCTTTGAGTCAAACTGCTGGCCCGCACCTCAGCTCAGCCAGGGCACTTCACCTTTTCATATGACTGTGTCTCATTGATTTTCCTGACAGGAATGACATAACTACAGCTGTCACCTGTGCCCCGATTTTTCTAATATTGTAATACCTAAGGGGACTCGAAATGCCAAACATTCAGGCACCTGGTAGATGTTACCAAACAATGATGAAATGATAAAAAATGTTAGAATTCCGTCATCAGATATAGGCCATGTGTAAACATGCGGTACACTCACTCTCGGTCAATGACCAGACAGGTGACAGCTTCAGCGGCGATCACGTTTGCAGTTCTGATGTCCTCCCTGAAACAAACAATGAGACGTCAGTTATAATCAGCCCACAATGTCAGGCTTTTAATTCTGTGTGCCAGGTTTGTGAAAAAGGTAACGCTGCTTTAAAAAACAAGGTTGCTTTTTTCTTTTTACTTGTCTGTTAAAGACAGTATATTAAATGAAGCCTAATAAAGTTTACAAATTAGTAAAATATATGAACAAAATGATAATCATGACATTACATGAATATGGTTTATTCTATAACAGCAAAAATATAATTTCACTGTGTGCATATTCACATAAAATGCATTGCATATATACAACCTTCTATTTGGGGACAATTAACTTTTTTTTTTAATTTACATTTTTAGTCATTCTCATAAAATACCAGATTAAATGGATAAAAATAATCAAGTATATTAATAATATTAAGTGACCACCATGGTTGAGTCAAACACATCCAGCATTTCTGAATGAAATGTATCAGATGAATTATCCATAAACCCACAAAATTCCGAACATCACAGGCAGCTCCACAGTGCATTGTGACAATTTCAGTATACCGCAATGTGTGAAACATTCCTCTGACCTCTGAATGTGCCAGTTAATGCACTTCACCTGTGTATAGTGCATTTAAAAAGTACTATGTTAAATTTATATAAAAACAACGCTGCATCACACGATGAGAAATATTAAGAATCTATCATTTCACTCATTCGATATTGTTAATGTAAAAAGCATATTACTACAGCAACCCATACTGTGTGGAATTCTGTAAATAATAGACTAATAATTGCTTAATTTTATCACTTCCCACTGACCAAGGCAGTTCTTAGCATTAGCATAAGGACTAAGAATAGTAACTAAGAAAACAAAGAATTTCCACCAGAGTCTTTGTGAAACTAAAAGAGAAGCTCAGCATTACTCTTTGCAGTTCTCTACGTCACCATCGGAATCTCCCGTAAATTCCGAGGAGGAATCTCCCCAGTCGCAGGAGTCCGTATCAGAGTCTGCGGAGTCCATCTGTCTCGCGGTCAGTGCACAACGCTGTTCCATTCTACTCTCCCGCTCGAATGAACCCACACCTTCCCACGGCAACCAGGAGTAGAAAATTCAGGAGCGACAGGGTCTGGCAGATTTGGAAGAGCAGCATGTGGGGCAGTCAGCGGGGCACTGTCTCTGGACCGGGGCGGGGGCGTTTAGAGACCCAGAAGCTGTCCCAGAGTGACGGACCCTTGTGTTTTTCATCACACGTGGAAGAACATGACACGCAACACACAGCTCGACTTGTGAGGTGTGAATTGCAATGGCCTTCCAAAGCAGACTCATTGCCCACTCCATCTCTCTCTCTCTCTCTCTTTCATGCTCTCTCTCTTTCTCCCTTCATCACTGTTTTGGCTCCAGCTCAAGTTTACTGTGGGATGTGGTTGTTGTGTATCAATATTCCACTGAGCTGGGAAGCTTCCATATCCCCATTGTTTCTGTTATCTGTCAGCATGTTGGGTTTCTTTTTTGTTTTCCAGTCATTTTTGCCCCATCAGGTATTAAATGGTTTGCCTTGGCCAAGTCTAAAAGGGCAGACTTTCAAAAATCATTTTCTTAATAATTAATTAGAAATGTTTTAATTTCCTTTTTCAATGATATTAAATTAAAATTAATATTTAACAAGGCCTATTAAAAAAAAACAATCTTAATCAAAGCTGTTTATTTCATCAATTTATTTATTAAGTCCTACATTGCAGTATTTCATGAAAAGCCTCTAAATGGAAATGAATGAAGGCATGATGTTACAGGATCCACATACTCTCTGAGTTACTGGCAGCTATTTGTACACAGATTGTGAGTCATAATTGTTTAGAGCACAATGCTACGTAGCTATATGAGCTCTTCTTCTTGAAAGGTCTCGACCATAAAGTGGTTATTGGCCTCTAAATTGTGTGGAGAGTATTAATAGTAGTTATGCAACAATGGTGAGTGAATCACACAGTTTGGGGACTGTGGTGGATTTATTTGTAGAGTTGCTAAGGAGAGCACATAGCTATTTCACCTGTTCTCCACTTGTCCCTTATACATATGTCAACAGCCCCTTCTCCTTCAAACTGCCAGTCACGCCAGCTTTCCTTTTACCCTGATGCCTCTCCAAGAATGAGTGTGTACTAGACATTGGGCTATTTTTCTTTTTGAAAAAAAAATACAAGGAATTCAAGTGTTTCACTGCTTTCACAACAAACAAGGCAGAATGTTGTTGAGGCTACAATTGTTGGAAAGTTATTTTTAGTAAAATTCAAGGATAGAGAGTGAGTAAAAAAAACAATGAATCGTGGAAATATAAACACAACTTAATACTTATGACATCAATACAAGGTTTTGTGCACTAAAAATAATCAAAATCATGCACATGTTTTAAACATTTTAACTGGTATGATGCAAAATTGGCTGTACTTAGCTTTTGTAGCTTTTCTTGGCTATGCATAGGACATTCTCTATGTCAGTAGGTTGTCAGGTTTAATTGAAGGTCTGTCATCTGTCCAGACGTATATGCAGGGCAGTCAGGATGATTCAGAGAACTATAAGAATGTTATTTATGTGCTCAAAATTCCATAAGGTTATGGCACTTCATTTCAGTCATGACTTGGCAAAAGCTGCAACACTTGGCGTTTGCCAGAGAGCTGTCTTCAAATGTAGGAAAACAAAGGTCAAATCTTATTTTTATCAAATGGCCTGCAGGTGTAAATAAATAAATAGCTACACAAAGCCATTAGATGGACCTACAAAATATTAGCTCAACATCAATGCACCAATTCCATGAGTACTGAGCAAACATTGGATATTTTCCTCCAGGGCACTGACATTTTTTACACTCAAACTTTGGTTTGGAATCAACCTAAATTTGTTCTGACCTTTGATTCACAATTAGACTAAAAACTAACAATGACCAAATTATGTCTGCGATCAAACAGCAGTTGTGAAGAAAACAAGAGTAAAACTTCAACATTTTTAGAAGGCAAACTTAAGGGCAAATGTTTATTTGAATCTGGGCCTTTGTCACATTTTGACAAGGAATACAATTGCATGAGCAGTCAACCATGACCAAGTACGGCCTCACACAGAAAGACTGCCTCAAGATTTTGGTGTCATTTTTTCTCTGACCAATTTTACACCTTAAGCTACATTGTAAAAATGTTCTTTTAGATCATGCTAAGACACTAGATCAGATGGACTTAACTAATGCTTTACATGGTTCAGAAGCTTGTTTTAAACAAAATACATACATACAGCTAGGTACCTTTCACTGAAGACATTCAGATAGGTATGTTCTACAATGGAAAATGGCACTGCCCCACCAAAGAATCAAGTCTGTAACCCGTGGATTTCAGTCTCAGTTCACTATCACACTGTTATACCATTACACTAGACCGTCAGGGCTTCATATTGCGTGAGCTTATTTGTGATACATGTTCCTGATAACCCCGCACGGCAAAAACATTTCAGCAACAACAGACCATATTAAGGACAACAAGAGTTATACAAAGCTGATGATGACAAGGCAGAACTTCAAGACTGCCTTGGTTATATAAACCGCCATGTGGCCGGGATGCCTTCCTTCACATGTCCTTGGGTACCCAAAAACATCTCAGCTGCCGATCCCCCGGCTTGACTTTTTGCACTGTGCCAAGGAGCCAGGGTGTGTGCTTTCAGAGGAGGCCGCGAATATTATCCAGCTTTTTCAGCCCTATCTGGTGTCCTGTGTGAGTGGCAGGGGGGGCAGCACTGGGAAGTCCCTCTAGTGTTTCCCAAGAACAATCCCCTCTGGGACTGCCCCCCATCCCAAATGCTGCCCCCCCCCCCCCAAACCTGGACCCCAAAAATGCACTCCCTCAGGCTAAGTGATATGTCAAAACCATAATTATGCCACACAACCCCCTCCACCCCCCACCACCACCCCCCTAAGCAAATGAGCTACAGCTCCATATGAGCCTTTACTGTACAGCAAAATGAGTAAATATAATACCTCCCGCTGAGAGGTATCCCTTAGACTATGCCCCTAAATGAGATCCCTCAGCTGTATCTGGAAAAAGACTTTCAATTCTGGACTTCCATTGCATTATCCCTGACTCCTGTCCATCACACACATTGAGCAGAGTGTAGATATCTCCTCTCACATACCTATAGGCTACAGAGTGTGTTGTAGATATCTCCTCTCACATACCTATAGGCTACAGTGTGTGTTGTAGATATCTCATCTCACTTGAAGACAGGCTACAGCATGTGGTGTAGATATCTCCTCTCACATACCTACAGGCTACAGTATATTCTGTAGATATCTCCTCTCACACACAGACAGGCTACAGTGTGTGCTGTAGATATCTCCTCTGTGCGTATCTTGTATACACATATAATATTACTCCCAAGAGTAATATAAATCCCCAGAGCTCCATAATGCTGACATAATATGTCGGGAACTAACTTAACTGCAAATAATTGGACTTAATTACACAGAACATGGTGTCATGTCAAAGGAGGACATAGAACATTGTTGCTTTTCCTACAGCCTGTTATCCATTAAAGAGCCCTGACCTCGTTCCCAGGCAAAATTATTATACAGATCAAATCAGAATGATTACTTGTCTCCACTTCCATCAGAGAGCAGATTTTAAGCTCTGTTCTCGACCCTCTCCAGGCGGTTTGAAACTACAAAGAAAGCAGACTCCCTTTGATTTGTAAATATCACTTAATATCAAAGACACTGACTTGAGGGACCAAAGGAGCCAATTTATTTGACAAACCCACAAATATGGATGATCTCTTTTCTAACTCGAAAATGGAAAGTGATGCATATGGTCAAAAGGACTCACATCACTCAACCAAGCTTTTCAGCTAAAGAACTGTGCATCCTATTTTATTCTTCCTTCCATTCACACAGAAGTGACCATCAAAGCTATATGGATAGATTAGCGCTGCTTTTGGGACAAACACAGAAACGCCTCCTAGTCTTTTAAGACTTGAAAGAGATAACAGACCCAGTGTCTTTCAGTGACTTAGATCTATGAGCTAAGAAAGTATGGGTCACTGACAGTCAAAGAATTTTGGGGCTTGGTAAAGTAAAATGTAAAAAAAAAAAATCTGACTTAAAAATGATACAACCAAATAACAATATCAATTAAAATATGGAATTCAACTAATTCAGAACTGTTGATTAAATCAAAACACAATAACTGGGTCAAATCAGGTACTGGATAGCTGATAGTGTATGGTAGCTCCTCCCATTTCGGATTCACCATCACTGCCCTGAGGCTCTCTGGTATCAGAATTTCTGTTTGTTTTGGTTTTATTTCCAACTTTTGCACACTCTGGAAAGTAATAAAATAAAATGCATTATTATGATTATTATTATCGATCAGCCAGAGATAAGGAGCATCACTCATCCAGTGAGAGGATCTGCATAAATCAATAATGCTGTCAGTGCCATTTCCTGGTCTTCAGAGTACCGTCTTCAGAGATGGAAGCGTTTTATTCTGCAGATGAGGACTCCAGTAAGAGGTAAAGGGAAGGTTTGCCCCTGATTATGACTGACCATCTGTTTCTACCTGTAGCTTGAGCAGCAAGAGTGTTTAGGCCCAGATTCCCGCCTTGAGACCATGGTAATCAGGGCTTAATTTCCCTCATTCATCAACAGAACCCTGTAGTTAACATGCTGCCCACAGTGAACGACCACCAATATCTCATTAGGGTGTTACCATGGACATCAATTATTAGTCCTGTTCTTTATAAGAACTTAATGCTGAAAAGCTCTGTGTGTCCCAGCACACCTAATTCATCAGGATAGTTTTACCTAGGTAACAATTTCTTTGTGGCATTCCTGTGTGCGATTGTCTATTCCACAATAGCCTAGCTGCCACACATCTGGAGCTCATTTTGTATGCCTACTGGGAAGCTTTGATGTGACCATCTTCAAGCTTTTGTAGTATTCATAAGTACTGGAAATCCTAAGAGCAGCAGCTTCATGATCAAAAGCACAATGTAGTGCAGGTAATAACTGTAACTCATTGCCCTGCTTTTCACTCCCCAGAGGCAATGAAAATGCTTAATTTGTCCACAAGAGGGCATTGCATGCCTTAAACCCATCTCTTTGGCTGATACTACCTTTTAACGTACCATTGAAAATTATAACTAAAGCGGACTTAAGAGGACCTGTCTGTTCTTATTATCAGGCTTATAAAAAAAAAATGCTTGCCATGTCCATTCTGTTCTACCTTCTACCACGTAATTCAGCAAGTTTTGCTCATGGATTCAGATTAAGGGTTGAGTGATGGCTCTCTTGTCATTGAGACCCACCACACATGTAGTTATGATGTTATGATCCATTTCACCACTTCTATTCTGATGTCTACTTTCTCTAAAAACTCTCCATGAAGGCTGGATGAAAACGGCTTAAATCTATCATGGATGTTCAGAGAGCTGTCCTTCAATTTGATATGCCCATATTAATCAGGTATATGCTCTTGTTACGTTCTCCCACTCTGCAAGTCTCTGTGGATAAGAGCGTCTGCTAAATGACATTAATGCACCGTGATGTTATGTAGTACAGTAAGTGTATCAGCCTGAAAACAGAGAAAAGGTCCCCTGGAGTATACAGCCAAGAGGCTGACAGGCCTTACCCCTGCAGAGCCTTCTCTCCAAACCAGTCCCCCTTCCCCAGTGTGCGCAGGTAGGCCGGCTCCTCACTTGGCCAGTCTTCCCTGGTGACGTTCACCTGCCAGGGGACCACATGTCAGGTCACTGCCACTTCAACATCTAATACATCAATGGGGCTGTCACAGTATGGTACCCACACACACACCTGATGGTAATAGGAGCCGGACAGAGAGAAAAGGGATTGTGAGAGTAGAACTAACATGATGTTCCATAAGACAGTACATTTCCGCTTACATGGACTTCCTTTGGTTCACCATGTTTCATATGCTGGAATAAAACCACCAGGAATGTGACAACAGGCATGTGACAATTAACATAAGGGCGTTCTGATGCTGTGAAAAGAGGAGGGTTTGATGATAACCTTTGCATGTACTAATTGAGCTACATGATTTTTCTTGATGTGGAAATAAAGGACTTTGAAACGTAGTTTAATAGAAAGATAGAAAGACGGTGAAAGAGAGTGAGAGAAGGAAAGGGTACAGGATGGGTTGGGCACAGACAAATATTGAGAGGCGCGCAGCAGTGTAAGAGAGCAAAACCTTCCTTGCCCTCCAGGTATATGAAATGAAGTGAAAGGCAAAATGTGTTAACCCCCATTCCCAGGAGAGGTGACCAAGTTAATCAAGTCTCCAGTACAGTGAACTGAAGCCTCACCTTCCCCTTGCTGATAATGAAGAAGGTGTCTCCTCTGGCCCCTTGCCGGATGATGTATTCTCCGTTCTCATAGTGGGTCTGTGAAGAGGAAGGGAGCCATTTCAGTCAATGCAGCCATCAGAAGTACTTCATACAGTGTGCACAGGGGGAGCTGTATCCCCCTTCTGTGACAATTGGGTCATAATTCCCACAGTGAACACAGGGGAAGCTCTACCTTACTGCTGTAGTAGTTGGGGTGCAGGTCCCATTATGCTTTTGTAGTATGCTTATTTTTATGCTTATGCTTATTTAATGCTAATTTTAAGTTTTTTTTTTTTCCCAATTCTAAATCACAATTTTTCCTGTGATTGTTGTAAATAGATCGGAATCATAAGAATTCTACATTTTCACAACTGCTCCCTCAACCTAGTTTTAGAAACATGATTGGACTAGCCACATTTAATTCTGCAAGACGATAAATCTTTTCAATTATCACTGATCTATTGGTATCTTTTTTTTAACAGAAGAACATCATCAATGCTGTTCTACATGCTAAAGTGCATGTGAGAGTCAGATGTAGCATATCATTAAAGTATCATAGAGCAGTAAAAATCATCACTATAAATAATCAAATCTGGCAGTTCAGTACTGTGAAAAGCTATGTCAATATTGTCACTGGTGGCTTGTCCACCGTAAAACCTCACAAAAAGAGAGATAAAAAGCAAAACTTGTATTTATATATCAGTGTTCTGCACCCCGCCCGGTATTTAAACACTATGAATATCAAACAAAATTCAGTGTAAAAAAAGAATAGCAGAACGTGGAAGGAGTAATTTTTAAATGACTCACTAGAACCTTTGTCAAAATAATACCATTTAAATCCTACTCTGCATCTGGTGATATGCAGTGTCACGTGTCTTCCTAAGTCTAAAATCCCCGATGAGAAAGAGTATTGGTTAATTAAATATGTAACCATGACAACACTGATCAATTAGTCAGATACCAGCTCAAGTGCCTGTCAATGAAGGCCTAACTATTAATTATTCATGTAGAAGGAAGTGATAATGCAATATGGGTATGACAGACATGCCATTTTACGTTTAAAACTAATAGAGGAGCTGTGACAAGAATGCTAGTAAAACATACAGTAATAGACTGAGGTTCATGGATTCTGAAAAACATTTTGAGGTTATATTTCCTGTTAATACACAGAGGGGACCAGACTACATGTAATTGGTAATTCATTGGTAATTAACATGTAATCTGTAATTGGTTTAGCTCCTCTCTGTTTTCTGAGCGCAAGGTGACCGCTAGCTTGTCCTGTCCATTTTTTTATATGCCTAGTAGAAAAACATGGGATCCTGGAACTTGATGAAAATATATAATACAGCCAGTAAGCTTTTTTGCTACAGCAAGTCAATATTCTCACTGGAAATTTTGCACTAATAATATTAATTATAAAATAAAACGTGATAATAATATGAATACATAGATACATCACAAATACATACATGCTTACATTGTAAATAAATCATACACACACACACACACACACACACATACATTGTGAATATGAGGATATGGATAAAAGCCAGGAATCCATTGTGTATATAATGAGTAAATATCATTTTGGAGAGTACAAAAAAGTAAAACTGTTATGGCACATGGACCAAAGAATGAAATATAACTCAGGTAATTAATTACACAAATTCAAACAAGTGTAAAAATGTTCTTGTATGTAACCTCCGAGGTGTTTTTGTGTGATTACATAATAAGTATCAAGGAACATGTCCATTAAGTTTGTCTAGAATGTTTTTCTGTGACTTTGACACTCATAGAACTTGATTAGAAAAAGGAAACTGTCATGAGTATGAGAAAACCTTTCCTAATGTCCTGGGAATGTTTTGAGTTTGAGCTGGGAGATCACACCGTTCATCTTCAATCAATTGTGGCCATTATTAAATGTTTTTTAAATTTTATAATTAAATCCCACTCCACAATTCAGTTTTAATTAGAGGAGTGTGAAAACTCCATTACTGAGCTTCATCACCCTAAACCTTCAGGAGTGTAAACATTACTGGCAGGTATCACACAACACCTCAACCTTTCACTGGGACGAAATCAATGACTCATCTGAGGTGCCAGTCCCGAGGTGCATTTGCTTCCTTCTGAGATTCTCTTTGACATTTAGCAGCTGCCAAGCGGACCCGGATCTCCAGAGGTCTGTATTAAAATAATCTATTAACCACGCTAACCACAAAAAAGCCTCCAGATGCTGAGATTCATGGAAGGAAATCAGCATAAGCCCAGCGTGGCTGAATGTGGAGAAAACAAAGATTTGTTGCCATGGAAACCATCATCTTATAGTAGTACAGTGTCACCTACAGCACCTGTTGCAATTAAATCATAAATTGACAAAATTGAGGCTGGGAAAATTTCTGAGAGTAAATATCAAACTACTCTGAGTGCAGCTGTGAGTAACACACTGTACTAACTAGAGCTTATCTACCTCTCAGCCCAACTTCATGGGGTACGGTCCTCATATAGAAAAGAGGAAAAATCGAAAAAGGTAGATTCTCCTGCACCACAGCGACCTATGTTACCTCACGACTAGCATCACCTCTCAAGTACAAGTGTGATCATGTGACAAACTACCATCTCCATTCTGGAATAAAACTGCGGAACTCTGGGGTGTTCTCTGATAATAACCCAATGGTCAGTTACCATTAATGACTAAGCATTGCCTGTTGTTGGCCATTCAGGGCCAAAAAGTATTCTAGTGGATCTTCTGTAATAAATGTGGAAATAGCCAATTTTCTGGGCCAATCAAATACACTCTCAGAAAGGGTTCAGACAGCTAAAAAAGAAAAAAAACATCAATGTGTGTTTCCAGACACTGATTGAGTGTTTGGAGTCAATCGCATGGCTATTGATGATGGAGTCAGGAAAAAGGCAGTTATTGGGAGCTCAATCATTACAGTCTAATCCACACAAACAGTAGCAGCAAACTACAAAAAGCATGTAACAAATATTCACATGGCAGTCCTTAATTCTAAACTATGTGCTTACTGGTTTAACTGCTACTGTACTTCCAGCCTACATCCAAACCTCAATTCCAGTCTGGAAACATTACTCTTGATTGACAGTTCATCTCTCCAATATTCACAAAGGGGGGCATTTACCATTTCTAAGCTCTAAGGGGCAAAAGTTCACAGTTCAGGGAAAGCTGTCTGTCATTTGATTTGATTAGAGAGCTTGTGTGAAAATCACTGGTATGACATGTCACAAATGCTACAAGGCTTTTCCCTCATACGGCCCCAAAAAGGTTTTATATTTCCTACCTACCAAAACAAATTGTGTGGCTACAAACACCTACAGAAACAGCACAGATATTCTATTTAGATTTTTACACCATTTTTTTAGCTAGTGAGATGCTTGGGACATCTAGGTTTTACAATTGTTCCATTGGTACGTTAAGCTTTGTTGAATCAGGTTATCCAAACATCCATATGGTGTATGACTTGACCTTTGACTCTAGTGGTTCTCTTCTGGAATGATGAACTGTTAAATAAAATAACAGACATTAACCAGGTTATAAGGACTATTACCTATGCAATCAAATACTATCTCCTCCCAGAGTGTAGTTTTTAATGTTTATAGGAAAAATGACATTTGGACTGAGAACAACAATATGATGTTTGTGTTTGTGAATTAGAGCCTGCATGGACTACACCCCAGTACCTGGCCAGAGGTAACAACACTGTAACCACAGTGTCTCTGGCCAAATTAGCCAGGGGAAAGCACCTCATCTGCTCCTGTGAAATGTAAAAGGACCGTGCTAATGGCATGAAAGGGTTTGAATGGAACCACTCATAGTAAATGGCCTGAAAGAGTGCTAATGGAAGCAGACATGGTTAAGGGTATGAAAGAGCACCACACCTTGTGTGTTCGGCAAATTGAGTGACATGATTCTGTTTCCATGACTGGCTTTTTGATTAGATCTGTTTTAGTGTGTTGGGTATTCTTAGGTGGGAGTGCAGGGGAGCATGCTGCATCCTCTGTGCTCCTGAGCCCACCATCAGATTATTTGCGTTGAGTGTGACCGTGTTTAACAGAGTTTGGCTGATTCCTGGTCTATTCACACAATGGATTCCACTGCTGGGGCTGAGCAGAAGTTCCTCTGTCCCACAGTTCAGTGCTCTGAGAGTCGGCTGTCCATCCTGCTTTCCATTAGGAGTGACTGAAATGTGATCTGGACTGCAGTCTCCAAAGCCCTGAGTCTGGTGAAGACGGACATGAGGCACCATACCATGACCCTGACCTCTGGATCAGCTCAGTCACTGAGAGCTGAAGGGCCAGTCAGCTCTGCTCCTCTTATTCTGCTCTGGAGGTAGCTTCATGTAAACATTTCAGAAATGTATAACCTTTTTTTAAAAATGTAAAAAAAAATGCACACATTTTGACCAGGACTTCAAACTAGTTTGTCTTTAATTCTCCTTTTATTACTTGACAGATTATCTTACTTACTAATTTAATATATTGCATTATATTATGTTGTCTTATCCTTGTACTTAATACATTTTTCTATTTATATCTAGCTACTAACTTTTAGTTATTACTTTATGTATTATTATAGTATCATTATGTAATGCTGATTGTATCAATATATTTCTGTACAACTTCAATTGCATTTTTTTGGATTTTTTAACATAAAACTAGCATCAAAAAGTGTTAATGACTCACTCTGTGATAACTGAGAAAATATTTCAACAAACATGTACATTAGAACATAGCATCTCTATACACATATGAATTAATCTCATAAAATTATGAGGATAACATATCTTACAAGCACAAACACGATTGGCCTACATGTTAATTCAATGCAGAAATAACAGATTAAGGACATCAGTAAATTACTTCAGGGAAAAGGGCTAAAACTGCACAAACGCAATGACATTTTCATCCATATTCACAGCTTTTCTCAATACACATCATACAGTCTGAGGCTTTTAATTATCATAATTATAATAAATGCTGTGACAAATACATTTTCAGCATTATCATACCTCAATGCCTCTTACACTCTTCCTGTGAAATGGGTTCTTCTCCCCACACCCTTTTTCCTAAATTAGGCTTTTCGCGTGCAGTGTCAATACCTACATCCGCCTGTTACTCTTTAAAATAAAACACAGCTGACGTCCATCAGGGCAGTCATGTCAACACAAAATACACACACCAGAGGACTGCCCACCTCACCCCAGCACTAAGAATGGAAAATGAAACAGTTTGACCGATGGCTTCACATTGCCAGCAGTGACATGTGAATAGCTAGCCAAAACCCGGAGAGAGCCCAAAAGCTTTACATTAAAAATACATCACAAACTTTTTCTTGCAGCGGTACCAAACTGCAGTCCTCAAGGGTCACACTGCCTGCAGGTTGTTGTAGTTTCCTCTAAGTCAACAACCAAATTAGGTCTTAGAAACTAGGTGGATGGTCTCATTGAGAAACAACAAAAACCAGCAGACACTAAGGCCTTAAAGAACTGTGTCCTATTCTTACTCAAGATTGGGACCTGGGCACAGCATCATAAAAACATTAACAGGGTTGATAGTTATAGGCAGTTCCCTGAAAATATTTTACTGTGTAAAACATTTTGCTTCGTAGTCCTGAAAGAAAACCCTTCGACATGTTAGGTAACATTGATTATGCTGCTTTACCTTCTGTTTTAATCTAACACATCCACAGACAGCAAGCCATATGCTTAACATTTCCAATGGACAATCTGAGGGTTTGTGTTCTGGGAAGCAATTTTACAGAACAAGATCAGCCTTATCTATCAGGCTTAATCCATCTAGTTCATATTTCAATGGAACTATATATAGTTCAATGGAACAATTATAGTTCAGAGCAAAACATTTTACAATACTATGGTAAATAAATGACATATGCCACAACAACAGCCTACAGCACCCAAGAAGTGTGTTCAATACTATCAATACCAAAAGTGACCTTTAGGTCCCATTTTATACTGTGGCCCTAATACCTTTGTAAGTGCACTGTAAGTACAGAGGTAGGTTTCTTTGGTATGATGAAGAAAATTCCAGTAGCGATGGTTTTGACTTGTATCCTAGGAATGAAGTGTAGGTGGTATGACAAAGAAATTCGAACAATATCCAGTCTACAGCAGGCTTTGGTTGTCGTCAAGTGAAGAAAAAAAAACTAATTACACCTCATTTGCCACCATGTTTGAAAGAATGCTGTGCTGTGTCCTCGGTGATGTTCTCTATCAAAGGATATTTCTGTCCTCCTCAACAATTATGTGCATGTTGCATAACCAATATGGGCCGCTGAGTCCCTAGCACTGACCCTCCACAGAGGTGCTGTAGCAGCACAAAGCCTTGTGTTACAGCTATTCTCCATGTGTCAAATGAAGTATGTGACAATGCATGTGAAAAATACTGAACAAAAACAGAAACGGAGCACCCTCACCTCCTCAAGGACATCTGCCAGCTTGCTTACAATCTCCTCTGGAAGAGACTGGAATGTAGGAACACTGAGAGAGAGTGAGAGAGAGAAAGAGAGATACAATGAGAGAATGGAAGAAAGCAAGGAAGAGAAAGAGAGAGAGAGCAGGTAGTGGGCAGGCAGTACACATGCATTACTCTGATCATTTTGCAAAGCCAATAAGTCTATTTTGGCATCACTCAACAATTGATTACATAGTAAAAAACATTTATGTGACCCTGGATACCACTTATACTATGTTATACTGTAGGTTACTGGAAATTTCCTTTAACTTCAGAAGAACTCACACAAAACTTTACAGCATCAGGGGTGGTACTTTGAAAAGGGAATAAATATACCACATTGAGCAGCAGTCCTGTTAAACTTCAACTTAACCACAGGTATAAACATAGATATTGTATTCATGGACAGATTAATACAAACAGACAAACAAATGAAGCAATCACAGTGTCATCTACCCTTGATAAATCATTCTTATTTTTCAATATATCTGAAAAATTATTGTTGAGCTACCCCTAAATATTGACCCAGATTTAAAACCAGTTTGACAACTGAAGAACATATGAGCATAGAAAAGTGAGCTAGTTTAGGTGATAAAGCTTAAGCTCGCACAGTCTATCCTCCTGCTATTTACACAGCTGAAGCAGCTTGCTTTATTAGAACTTTGGTGATTTGATCCATACTGAGTGGCTTTGTGTGGAGGGATAAGGGAGGCCAAGTTGTCCACAGCAGCCTAAGAACTGGTGGAGCATCTCTGTGAAGATGGCTGCCCACTGGGACACTCAAAGTGGAGACAGCTTGGAGGACTCTGCCTGGATTTTACCTCTCCTCAGAATTGACAGATGATCTGCGCATTAATGAGCCTTTGTCACAGTCCGAGGATTACCGGCCATTTTCAAATCAAAACGCGCCATTGGCAGCTCCCTGCCGAGGGGACCTTTTCTGTGGAAGCATCTGCTGCATGGTGCTGCTTTTCTGCTGTGGACAACTGGACCCTGAATGAATTTCAGGGCTACTGTGCTCTGCAAATCATTATTTCGCTACCATGTGAAAACACGAGATTTCAACATGTCTTCTCATTACAGTAGAAATACTAATTTATACTGAAGAGTAAAAATGTTGAAAAGCAAAATGTGTTGAATGAGGGTAGCTAATGCTAAGTCTTATGCTTCAGCACATTAATCCATACAGAATTCCTTGACATAATTGGCTGACAAATAAAAAAAATGGCAAATGTTACATGTGAATGAAATAATTTATAACATGGGTTACATATATTAAATTAATAACATTAGAATTTATTATATAAAATATCAATTTACAAGTCAGGTAACTACATTAATTGTAATTGAGCCCAAGTGCAATGCAGTGCAGTGTGTGTGTGTGTGTGTGTGTGTGTGTGTGTGGTGTATCCTGTTGCATCAGTAAGAGGATGTACTGTAAATCCCTGTTAGAGCGCACACACACACATACACACACACACACACACGCACACGCACACGCACACGCACACGCACACGCACACGCACACGCACACGCACACGCAATGCTATCCCACTAAATAATCTAGTCCACTCATTTCAATTACCCTCTGCCTCCCCTCCCTCTCTTGCCCTTTCTTCTCTCTGATCTTTCCCTCAGTTCGTCCTTTCACCATCACAACTCTCTCTTTCCATTTCATCTTTCCCTTCTCCCTGTGGTAACTATGATCCTGTCTTCAGTATAAGATATGATATGACGGACCTTGATAAACATCACTCTTGTAAACAAATAAATGATGTTATCAAAAACCTGACAATGCAAGCACAAGTAACTTTTTCTGCAGGTGCCTCTTACAATTTAAACTTGTCTGTTTAAACGAAAAAGCTGGTAATCCACTGTGTATTCTGATTTTTGTTGTCTCTTGTTAGTGATGAGGTCTAATGAAGACAGGCATTTCATGTTTTTCCAAAACTTACTTTAATCAAATGCAGGCTTGTCTTGTCCCCAATCTCTTTGTCAAACAAGTCTTTGTTTCAGAGACCAGGTGTTTATATTTTTATGAATGCAAATAAAAATGGGTCTAATTAAAATTCCAGGTGTGAATATGGGACACATTTTTCATAATTAAGAAAAACTTAGATCAATAATATGCCCTCAATTTGTCAATTAGATACATCATTTTAATAGATTTAATTAAACTGCAATTTTTGTTGGAACAAAAAAGCATACACGATGGGTCCCCACAACTGAATCTGACAACACATGATTTAAATATTTTATTATGGAAAAAATATTTCATTATGAAACTAATGCTTTGTGCTTGCTGGGATAATAGCCCAGAGAGCCCATATGGTTCCCATAGTCTGTATCATATTTAATTTCAGCAATGACAGGCTGCATATTCCGCCCTGAGCTACATTTTCACTGTCTCATATGCAAGTTACACAGACAAATACATAAATAAATATGAAAACTCTGTACATTGTTGCTTGTTTTCTGATAAAGTGCCTTAGAAATCAAGCATGGCCTGGAAACTGGAAGCACAATGAGCAGGCGCCCACTTTGAAACAAACACAATAAAGGTGGAGAATGAGTCAGACCTTGAGCAGTCTGCCATCAATATTACTTTCTGCAAATCCTTTTCAAAATATTTGTTTCAATTAAAATGTGTCCCAGATAAAACAAGGAGTTCCGCTATCGAACAGCTCCTCTCCAGAAAATGTCAAAGGCGGACCGCTGACTTGGAGATTGATTCCAGATAAAAACGACAGAGAATAGAATGCCAGATTCTTCATGGTCATTATTTACCCTCAGTTGCTTACGACCCATTTCAGTGAATTCAGGGGAAATAATTCTCTCACCTACCAAGTAAAGTAAGTCACAGTAAACAATCCCCTCCTAGTCTTTTGAAGGGTACCTGCTAAGCATAAGTCTGATCTCTGATACAGTTGATTTTGCACTGTGACATTTCCAAAGTACAATTTTGAAAAATGCCATTTTGGTGTTATTAGTTTTATGGCTGTGTCTCTCACCCTGCTCCCAGGGGAACACAGTGCTGCTGGTTGTCTAACACACATCCTTAATTTAATTAGGCCTAAACAAGCTGTTAATGGAATACCATTCTGCATTTTAAACACATTTATTCAGAGATAGGAAATGAGAACTGAGCTCTGTCAGAGGGACAGCTTTGCTGGAGGTGTGTCTAAGGTAAAGAGACAAAATAAGATAAAGGTAAAGAGATTTACTCAACATGTTTCTGACACCACCTGCCCATCAAACAAAATCTGCGGCAGCTGTATCTGTGGAGCTTAATTACTCATTTGGTTATTTGCTGAACAAAGTTAATTGAACATGCTATCAACGTCTGTTAAGTTGAATATCAATTGGTATTAGGCATCTGTTCACACTGCACATATACCAAAAAAGAAGCAATATCGTGACTTAGACACAGTGGAATAAAATTATAATTTAACATCATAGGTCACATTGTCATGGTAAACATCACAAGGTGTAGTTTCAGCACTTTCTTGAAATATTGGCTGCAGACCTTTAAAACATTCATCTCCAGTATTTAATGTTTAAAGGCCACACAGATAATGCACTAGTGTGTTTTTAGGAGAAAAAAACCAAAGTCAAACAGCTGTGTCGCATACTGTACATCAGTATCACTGTGATATTTCAGACCACAGAGGGGCAACTGTAGAGATTACATGAACCTTTTTGGGTTGATTTCTTTAGTATTTCTCTTTACATGACAAACATCTCATGCTCATTTCTAACGAAAATGACTGCCGAAAATACGGGATGGTATACTATAGCAGATATTGATTAGATATAATCACATTATTATCATTATTTATTGTAGCAATGCAAAAAGAGTTTGAATTTTGGGAAGTAACTTAAGGGCAAAGAATCCATGGTACACGAGGTGGCATAAGGGCCATCATTGCTCATCCATTACAGCATAAACTTTCACTCTGACACAAAAAACCCTCAAAGAAAATTGCTTTAGAGCTCAGACACACAGTGTGTCCATAGGATCTGGCTTGAAGTAATGTTCTAACACACAGATATTTATAAAAAACTGAATACATTACCCATAAATACTTTAATACAGGAGAATTAATACACTTAGTTAGTTCTGGGGCTGAGGACCACTGTCCCTTTGTAGATTTTCTTTAAAAGTAATTATAACATCATTATTATTTTTTATTATGGCTTAACATACTTATTTTGTCTTTGTTACAGTGGACCATTGTAGACATGCATGAAGTGATATACATTATGCAGTAATATTTCATGTATCTTTGATTAAGTTTTTTTTTTTTGACATGGTTTAGCATGACAATGAAGGTGTCTCCATTTCATATTTAAAATGATTTACAGACGTTCATCCATTTTCCAATGTGCACGTGAATATGATGAAAAAGAAGACAGGAAAGATTGATGATAAAGACATTAATGACTGGAATTTTAGAAGAAAACACACAAACACACATACACACACAAATCAATGCAAATGCACACATAAGCACACACAAATGCACACATACACACAGACATACAGAAACACACACACACACACACATATACACGCACAGGCACAGTTACACACGGTCACACACACGCAAAGTGTTCAGATGTGCTGAAGTACAGTGCCCACCTCTTTAAAAACTCCATGTACTCGGCATGCTTTATCAGCCCTGTCCGCATCATGATGGTCTGGAAACACTGCCGGTCGATGGCCCACAGCTTCACATTGGTCAGAGCTACAAACGGAGAACATGCAGTCAGTATTCTGCTGCTCAGCTGTCAACCACAGAAACCAAGAACCAGAAACGAATAATCACATTCAGCTAAAAGCCACACATACATAACAAATCTTACAATAATCATCACATTGGAAATGTCTGTTTGTGGACAATGCATCACTAAAAAAACACACAGAGAACATTTCAAAGGTAGGCATACATTAATGACCTCCTTTCTGGTAGTTGAGCTGGTAAGTAGGTTAGTTTGATTTCCACGAGTCCAGAGAGTTTGCTAGTAATGTGGACTGAGGTTTAGTGAAGGAATAGGGGGCCCACATGAATGAATACATATATTAAGGCGAGTGAGTTTCCACAGAGTATAGGAAATGTCAGCTGTCTTACCATCCATCTGAAGACATTTCACAAAACTCACTGTGATGGGTGTCACTGAATTGCACAGGTCTGTTCCCTTGGGACATGTGTGTGGTTGTGAGTGTATGGTTGTATGTGCATTTTGTGTTTTTGTTTGTGTGTGGGTACGAAGCTGGAGCACTGTTCCTGTCACCATTATCATAATTTCATTTTACGGCTGACACAAATGTTAACTCAACGGAGGACGACTGAATGCCTTCTGTAGGCTCCCTCTCCATAACTGAAAAAATATCAGTATTATAGCCCACCTGTGAGTTTGTCCAAACTGAAACTTGTAGATACAGAATTAAACTACTTTAACTGTTAAAACTGGTAGCCAACATGGTGAGTGGCCTATCAGAAAGCTGTAATTTCTTAACATCAAGAAGGTAGATATTGAGTCTGTTTTTATTTTTAAGTTTACAAAAATGAATGAATCTATCCAAAATTGTATGGTATTTTCTGGATCAATAGCACTAAATCTCAACAGCAGTCCCTTTGTTAAAGACTGAAAAGCCTGTATTGATGTTGTATTTTCCTTGTTGAAAGCCAGTCCTCAATTCACTGTACGGTATGGTGGTCTGTTTTTAAGTTACTTTATGAAATGTTTCCTGACACTTTGTCTTGCCTCTGTAACTTCTGATGTAACTTTGAAATTGAATGATATTTGATTGAAAAGCTAGCCTGGAACAAATGAGTAGAAATATCCATCACATATACATGCTTTTCAGGGTTTATTCTAGAAAATATTGACAGATGTAGGCTAAGATAAAAGGCAGTTTAATGTGCTGTGATGTTGATGAATGAGAGAGGATTCTAATCTCTGCAGAAGAATTAAATCAGTGTGTTCCAGCCCTTCGCTTCCACAAAGAATTTCTTCACTATAACTCTGTAATTACATTGTCGGGGACACTGGTTGCCAGAATTGTGTCAACTTGAAATACAAGCAATAGTATATACTTAAGCCTTTTTGACTCAACCTTGACCTCTAGTGGTAAAATGTCATTACCACAACTATTAGATGAAGCTAGACAAACAGAGTTAGGTCCCAAGTATTTCTCAATTTCAATCAAATAAATAATCTAAAGAGGATTAGGGTGGTGGTGTGTTTGAAATGCAGACAGTGGTGGAGGGGTGGGGGTGGGCTCCGTCAGAATGATGAGGTGGAGACAGGGTGTGGTTGTGACTGTGATTGCCTAGTGGGGAAAGATGTAAGGGACTAATTTGTTGCATTTTTTAAAAATATAATAACAATAACAATAACAATAATAATAATAATAATAATAATATTTTGTTTGTGTACAGTTTGATATAGTAGTGATGCATATTTGAAGTCATATATTACACAAATTGTACATCCAATCATTTCTTGACCGAAAAAGAGGACACGTCCAGAGGGAACATCCTGCATGGAAACCCAAAGCAAAGACATGACACCCAATGCAACACTGACAAATGAGAAGATAAGTCACCATGGTCTCCCCATTCTCTTGGGTTCAAATTATAGATACAAATATAGAAATGTAGATATTAATACAAGGCCAAAAATCACACCGGAGGCACAAATGCAGAGGGCCGGTTTGCCTACATACATGCGAGGGGGACACAGACCACCAATAAACTCAAAACAGGAACATCTGTGACTCAAAGTCAGACCTAAATCAGCCGTACCATCAGAGAGCTGCCCTTGGATGAAGTCGTTAGTTAGGGGAGAAAGGTGCACAGGAAGGAATGTACTGCAGCCCTTCCGCTGATGACAGAAATTCACCTGATTAATCCCTGGCTCAGGAAAGATGACTTTTACATATTAATGGCAAATTCAAGCAAACCACTTAAATGAGGCACTACAAAAACAAGAGCACTCTACCGTGCAGTCCTCAGACTCTGTAATTACAGCTCTACCTTTTAGCCCCCGCTCTTATTTAAAGAGCACATCAACCTACAGGGCTGAGACAGGGCCACATAGCTTTAACGTTAATATATTTTAACCAAACAGTAATTAGAGCTTGGCCATCAAAAAAAATGTTACATTTTAGAAATGGGCGCTCGAACTATACATTAATGTACCTGCTACACGATAATGTGTAGATCCTACTTTGTCTCCTATAATTTGCAGGTACCAATGCATTTAATTGTGAAGATTGGTACTGTCTGCCATAATGTGGTTTACCAACTATAATGTTTCCATACCAGTGTATTTACTTTAATATGTACATACTAGGTTATTTACCGTAATGTGTAGGCAGTACCATAAATACGTTACCCATGAAAGCCATAAAGGCAATAAAAAGGCTAGCAGTAGATATATCCCTGCAGGCTTTCGCATAAAAACCAGAGACTAAAAAAATGAAAGGCAATGTAGATGTACTTCACTTATGTTTAGCCTTATTTCTGTTCAGTGCTCCAAACTTCACTCACTGCAACACTCTCTGCTGAGGCACATGCAGTAGCAGTGAGTGTCAGGCCGACCCAGCACTGGGAGATGGGCCAGCACTAAACAAGACCACTTATAATTACTCATTTATGGAAATTTAAAGAAAGACATTCTTGGAGAGTCACAGTAGCAGCAAATGCAAAATAAAACAAAAATCACCAGATGAAACCCTTGCAGTGAGAACAGCTCAAGAACAACTGGCTGCTTTTATGTCTTCAGGTTTTGCATATTTGATTTTTGCTTGAGATTCAAAGGGATTTCACAGTATCCACCATTAAACCTGTTTCCTCCTTCCCCAGTTTACAATAACAGGATGCCAGGGAGGTCAATGACATCAGCAATTACAGTCATTCTCCCCAAGCCAGGTAGCTGATAAACCACAACACAACTGACCTGGATACTGCCTAGCCTCAAACCTGCTACCAGATATAATTTACATTCCATCTGAATTCAGTCAAAATCAGGAAATCAGCTGAAATTCAGATCATGAATTCAAAACTGCCCACAGTGCTCTGCAGGCATTTTACAATTCATGAATTGAATTACAGCTAACATGCAACATGGCCAAACCCTGCTTCTACAGGTAATCAATGTATTGGTGAATTCACAGGGCACTCTCCATGGGGACACATCTTATTATTTTTCTACGCTGTTGGACACAGCAAGACAGAACAGGATTATACTGAATTCAGTTTGGTTTAGACTGACACAAGCTGGCCGGCACTCCACATTAATGCTCAGTCTCTCGGGCAGTGGCACAGAGCAGTGCCAGCTGGAATGATGACGGGGGTGGGGACTACCCTGATGGGGTGTTACCTTCAAGTGCGTTCCAGCGGTAAAATCCTCATGTCCTTTGTAGCTTTTCATGAACACATACACTCTCACAAATACATCCTACTCTAGCACACCAGGTTTAATAACAGCAGAAATTCTGGCAAGAGGAGTATCCGAATATCCATTTGCACTGTACTGTGTGTCGTGTCAATACAAAATGCTTTCAGTGTCTTATGAAACCAAAGCAATTTTGAAGCTTGAAAAACAATCACATGATAGACCAAGTGAATGAAATTCATGACTGAGTTGACTGGCCTGTCTTCATCTATTGTAATTCTTATATTAAGGTCTTATATTAAAATCATCCATTCTCATGAAAACTACACATTGACTGAACTCAAGACAACCCCTTTTCATTCACAATATTGTTTTAAATGTATAATTTAAAATACAAAAACCATTCAAAAAATTGAGTAAAACCATATAGAATCGTTAATGTTTCCTGCAAAAGTTATATATGTACTTCAGCTAAAACCCTGAGAATCAGCGTGAGACAGATAGGCCTCACACACAAACACACCTGACTGGGTAGAGCACTGAAAGAGGAGCCTCCAGGAGCCTCATAATTCATGAAATAGTTTTTGTGAAGAGGTGCATCAATCCCAATGTGCATACCCAACCTGCATCCGCCTGAAGCACAGAAATAATGCACAGATATTTCTTACAATTGACTTCATAAATTGAACTTTGAGTTTGTATTTGTATGTGAATTTGTATGTGAACATATCTCGCTTGAGTATGAGAATAATGTTATGAAGGATTAATTAACATATTTTTTCTTCATAATTAACTTATTTCCATTACTTGTAAATTAACATATAGTTAAATACTGATCAAAGTAATCTATTTACCAGATCATGCAGACATTTTCAATAAATGTAAGACTTGATCACACTTCTATTTTAATAATAGAGTATTCATGTTTACAGTCTGCAAACAATGTCCTGGTATATTTTCAGACATTTCTGTTCATTCACTGTACTGTAGTTATTTTCAGACATTTCTGTTCATTCACATTCACTGTAGTTCACTGTGGTCTTCAGAGTGAATGTAGCAAAATACAACCTGAGGCATTTGCCCAAAGTAATATTTACAATCCAGCTTGTATATTGTTTGGAAAATTTATGATGTTAATAATAAGATAGCCTTGGGCAAAGTGTTTTCTGTTTATTTTAGCGTAAAACCGTAATATCTATGACTGCACTCTGTCCTTATGCACTCAACCAAGATCAGGGCTATCTGTACAGCAGAAAGCCCTTCTAGCCAATCAAACACTTGAAACAGCTGTACAGTTAAACACTTGTACAGGACACAGGTGCAATCACATTTTTGGGTTTGAAATAAACGTCCCCACACAGTATAACAGCACACCCTGCTGAGAAAAACAGGCAGATTTCTTCAGTAATTTTGACCAAGCGAGTACACAACAGATGTTCACAGCTGTCTGATTTTATGATAGAGAATAATTAATACCCTCCAACAAGCACTGACACAGCTGTCGAGGTACAAATAATGTCTTAGTCACAATACATATGTTCTACGCTCTACGCACTCCCTACAAGGGGGCTCTGGATTAGATTTAATCTCATACTGTCATGGTCTGTTTTTTTTTCTTTCTTTATTTACTTCAGATATTGGGTTATATATTTAGTGTATAACTGAACTGCTGAATAGAAACACATTGGGAATGGTTGTGATGAGTAACTTTGAATGTTCCCTAATGCTAAAAGTGATGTCAAAAACTATTGAAATATTTCATATCCTTTATTGACTAAACTCTTATTGCCTATTTTCATCTTATTTTTAAACAGGATACTCAAATTTTGTAGTTACCACCAATTAAACCAAATATTAAATTATTTCCCATTTTGTGTATCTCTGAACTTCTGCTGTACACATATAAATGTTTACACAAATGCACAGGTAATGTAATATCCTTTGAATAGATTTGTTTATAAAAAAAAATGGTCAAATTATTACATTAAAATGTCCATCATTTTTCAAAGTAACACAAAATTTGATTAGTCACCCTCAATCAGGTCTCATCTTGTCACCGATTGTGTGCATCTTAATGCTATTCATGACTGAGGGACATGGATTACACAGGACTTGTGGAAACAAAATTGCATTTCAGCCATTCTGTACCGATACTGATGACTGAATAGATTGTGGTGTCATTTATCCACGTTATTTCACATCAGTTTTTTTTAATTAAGATGACATCTTTTGGGGGAATTCATTACTTTTATCTCATCTCTCCCTCTGTTATTAGGTCTGCTTTCTGAGCAGCCCAACTTTAAAACAATTGTAAACCTTATGAAAAGTACCCATACCCTCAAGACTGAAAATATGGCGTCCAGACTGGGAGACTAAGGTGAGTGATTCTGAATTCCAGGCAGAAATGTCATCCATACCAATATACATTTTATTTGTTTGGTTTAAAAATGAATAGCATTTCATTTTTTATACTTAGTGCCATTTCACAACAACAAATGGTTCTTTCCACACCTCACCCAATATTTCTATATGACTTTATCTCTTCTACATTATAGCTCAATCTGATTCAATCGTTGCCACATCACTTACCAATTTCCTCCCCTAAGGCTATCCTTCATAAACTAAGTGGGGTACAATAAAGAAGCTTGCAGCACAGATATTTAGCCATTTCTATGGTCTGAAAATTCTGAAGGTACAGATATAACTAGGCTGTGAGTCCCTTACTTATGCTGTGAAGGAAATGCAGCCCGCATGTGATTAGCTGAAAGAGATACTCTGTCACTGATATTGCCCCTGGGCTTCAATACCATTAGCAAGTTGGATGAAAAATATGTGTTAATACTGATGAAGAATGATGCAAAAATAATATTCTAATATTACTTACTATTCCATCATATTACTACATATAAGTATGATTACAGCTCTAACTAGCTCTAACTTCAGCTCTAACTAGCTCTAACTTCAGCTCTAACTAGCTCTAACTTCAGCTCTAACTAGCTCTAACTTCAGCTCTAACTAGCTAGCAGAAGGTTGCACATAGTAAGCTGTTCACATACTACACTCACATACTTCTAAAGAATGTATAATAATATATGCATTTAATACAATATAATTTAGTATAATATAATATAATGCATAAAATACTTAAATAAGAACATGTTTACTGTGATTGGTTGAGGCATTCACTTATACTGATTGAGATAAACAGGTTGAGCATAACATTTAAGATGCATGTAGGTAAGCACTGAAACAGGCATGTATGCATGGTTCATGAATGCCACATTGGTTTTTCATATGCATTTCCCCCAAGGATGCAAGTAAACCTTATGTCTGGCAGGAAACAAACATTTATCTGCTTTAAATACCTCACCTTTAAAATGAGGACGCCAAGAAATAATAAGATATTTCATATGAGAAAGCAGCTTCAAGTCAATGTTTGTAAAAAAAAAAATAAAGGAGTTTGAATGGTTCAAGAGTGCACATTATGTATAATTATCACAGAAAGCATTTTTATTTGACTTTATTTGCAGCAAGAATGCAGTTCTAAATTATGTAAAATACCTTAAACTCAGCAATGGGAGATTCTTCTAAGGCCCAGATAAAGCTGGTGACAGCTTTAAATCATTGAGAGGTCAGTCAAAGTAACTTCAAAAGAGCTAACCTTCCTTTCTCAAGTACACCAAACTTTCCTGTTCAACTGATTACATTTTTAGATTTCTGCTCCTTCAGTTTTTCATAATGCTGACATTGTCCATACATCATAATCTGATCCTCCTGCAATTGCTTTGGATGCACTAATATTAAATAAGGGCTATCACGATGGAACTTCAATGTTACTTTGCTTCTAAATTAATCATCCTGGACCCTGTTTAAATCTAAGCTGAATCAATTACTTTCTTCAACTCAAGAAACTGTTGGCAATATCAGGATATATGGAAGGTAGTTAAGGGTTTTAAGAAGGATAATACTGTCCTTCATATTTGACAGTCTCTATATAAGTCCACCGTCTACAGAATTTTGGATCTAGAACGGCAACCCATTGACTGTACACAAATAATATCATTTTATGACAGCACAGCTTTCTAGAAGGCCATAAAAAATAATATTGTGGTTTCTTCCTCAAAATTACATAGTCAGTGTGCAATCCTAAGATCCAGAGAGAAAGTGTCACAAAAAGACTCTGTCAAATGTCAGTAAGATCAATTTATAACAAATATTTCACATTTATTTCAGCCATACCAACCCTCTCCAACCATGCTGAGTAAAATGAATTAATTTGTACATGCTATGAAATCCTGATGTAAGACTCAACAGTGGAATGAAAGAATGTGTTTTGTATTTTTAGTATTCATAGACTATGGCCTGAATTTAATGAACACTGAAAATCATTGATTCACTTCCATCCTCAACGGTAATTGCAAGTGTTACATTTTTATGTGCCCAGTTCAGTAAGATGAGCAATCACCAGAATTAATATGCCAAACTGTGCTGGTGAGGGAAAAACATTGGCACTTATTTGCAAATTGAAGTTAACAGCAACTGTTCAGGGACCCAGGTCTGTTTGCTGTTGAACATACTGCACTGTATGTGCCCATCACTTTAATTAACTGAAGGACTTGTTGGCGAAGATAAACAGAGGCAAATGACTAAATCCATGTGGTATTTTTAATCTGTACCTTTAACTTGGGCCATCTTCTTCTTTTAAGACTTCCATAGAGAGGGTCTTTCCCAAAGAACATGGATTATAACATTAATTTCACTTTTAAAATGGTAATCAGAGTTACTGTATAAATGAAGGTGATAATACATTTACAGCATCACTTTATGAAGCCCTCTGGCTTTTTGGCTGGTTCATATGGGATTCAGCAAGACTTGTTTCTGTTCTTCATCCTGCCCCAGTTATAAAAACTTCACAAGGGGTCCTATCATAAGAATATAAAAAATGGCCTTTTATTGCCTGACATGTACATATAGCTGACTTGAGCAAGTAGTAATGGGGCAGCCTGCAGTGTAGTGGCTACGGAACATGAATGGGACCCTTGAGTTTGGCAGTGCAAGCCTCAGTCCAGTCACCACAAGAACACCATTGCTGTTGGGCCCCTGAGCAAGGCCCCCAACCCCACATTGCCCCCAGGGGGGACCGGCCCCTGGCTAGCCTAATCGACCGTGAGTCACTTTGGCAGTGTCAGCTTAACAAATATACATATATATATTATTATAACTGCTGTAAACTTGTTCGTGGCAATGACAAAATAAATGTTCTGTCTGGTTTCTAATCACTGGAAACCTTCCCTAAGCCTGTCCTTTTTCTCACCTTCTTGTTGTTATTCCACTGGAGCACTACCGGAACATTTACGTACACTTCGAATTAAGATTCACAGGTCTGTCTCTTTCAAAGTTTGAAGTTCCATTATAAAAATTAACTTGCTTCCTGACATGTATAGTTTTATTCATACACAGTAGTTGGTTAGGGGACTGAGGCAAAATTCATAGAATATTAATAACACACTCTACTTGGAATAATACGTTTAGAATACTATTAAATTGAGAATACTATATATGCTGTGAATAATATTACCAATATTATAATGACAGAAGTTGAGAGCTGGCACTCCTCACCTTTGAATTGTATTATTTAGGCTACTCGCAACTGTGGTCCGGGCTAAAACAGAGATCTGTTTATTAGCGTATAGAATAAAAAAAACTCTTTTTCCACGACATTGGCTAGAATATCTGTATTCATGTTTCTTTACAAGATTGCTGGTGTTTTTACTTTAAAAAGTGTACTGACTTGCAGGAGCTTATGAAATGAAAATGGTACTTACATACTGTTTTCTTTCATAATTACAATTTGGTGCTAGACAGTCTGGTTTAAGCATGGGTTACAGAAAGGGCTTGGATGGAGGTTTCTGGATGTGGAAACCCCACTTTAGTCTTGTCATTTTCAGTTAAAGTGCTAATGTTTCAAATGCATTGTGTTCTCTGTGCGCGCCAGCTCTTCTCGTTCTTCAGGTTAAACTTTTGTGCAGTTACCTGGGTCAGGATTCTCATCTACCGCATGGCTATTCACATTTGGAGATATAGTGTTCTAAATTCAAAGCCTTCCCAGGACTGATAAATAACAGTAACAATTCTTCATCCCACTGCAGAGAAATGGAGACCACAGGGCAGTAAAACTGTTCAAACACACCTGTATCAAAGGGTGGGCAAATGTATTAACAAATGGAGTACATATAGCCTCATCAGAATAATTAAAGGGATATATGAAACCTTTAGGCATTATTAATACTAGGGAAAAGTAGGATAGGACTACGAAAGTCATTATGCAAGAGATTAACTGACACATTTTTGTAATAATAATAATATAGGCCAGGCTTCAAAAAGCGTAGAATACCAAGATAATCCACTGATGTTCCTGAAATGTATTTGAACCTTGGAAAGGGTGTGATATAAAATAACTTTATAACCTGGGCACCAGGTCTAACAATAAAGTAACACACACCGTACCTTTGGGATCTGGCTACCCTTTTTTGCTGCCATTAAACCTGCACTACACCTTATTCATTCACAGACAGTAAAAACATAGGGGATGAGGCATTTATGAGCTTGTAAAAGACAGCTGAGTGACTCTGAAATGCGGATGCTTATACCAAGTGATTGCTTAACTCAAAACCAAGATGACCCTTTCAAAATAATTTAAACCATCATTATAATCTCATTACCTACTCCCACCTTGATGTAACTGTTTTATGTAGCCAGACTCTTTGGATTCAAAGAGCATGGGCATTGGCAGGTCAGATTCATAGCAGACCATTTTGTTTTTTTTTTTTGATCTGAGGTATTCAAGCACTCAGCCTGGGACTGCTTCCTGTCTGATCATTTATGGAAAGTTCTCAGTCTGGGTTTACAAAATATGCAGCTACATGGGTTACTAATGGCATTCTTTTTTTCTGACTATGCTGCATGTATCTCTACCTTTACCTTGGCATCGTCACAGCTCACCTGATATTGAATTTGCTGACTAGTCCTCTTGACATATGCCCTTGTGTCTGTACAGGCTACATAAGTATTGCTGTTTTCTAAGACACTTTATTTAGATGGTTACTTTCATATTTTCTATTGTGACTCTCTTTCCTTTGTGAGTGGTTAAAAGTGATTATTTTACCATTTTACCTTTTTCTCACATAGAGCTTTGCATCTGTGAAAAAGCAGAAAATACTTTGGTTAGCAGGTCCTAACACGCTTGCACTTAATATGGCTGCCTACACGCACCATCACCTGGCACGAACAGATATTTCCCTTTTTAGATATTATTATATCAGCACTTCACAGCTCAGACACCTGGTGCAAACGTAACATGTGAAATGAGGGCCTCCTCAGAAGCAATGATTTATCTTATCAAATTTGTGTTCCTGGTTTTTGCTTTAAATTTTACACATCATACCATGTGTTTGCATTTTAAAACTCCTTTGACAGACAGTATGTATACACCTCTACTACCGAAACAACAGATTTCCACATACAGTATATGTTTAAAACATATGTAAGATGCATTGGATATTTTTGTCCAAAAATGTGAATCAATTACATTTCTGAATCAGTTATTTTTTTGATTGGTAGTCATACATTGCAAACTGGACAACATCTCAATTCATATGCGACTTATGAACATTGACAAGGATCAGGACACAATTACTTTCCAAGTGGCACTTACAGTATGTTTTAATAGAGACCAGCCCACTGTCATCCTAAACCTCTGGTGAATCTCACATTAATAAACAAGCCATAGCTCCCTTGGAACAGAACATAGGACTGGGTTCAATCAACACTTGTCCCTAGCTCCTAACTTCGACATACTTTTTTTTTTTTTTTTTCACAAACACAGTTAGGTTACATTGCAAATGCTTTCTGGTCCAGTTAAATTTCCCAAACCTGGATTGTGACTGAAAAAGTAACAGTCACGTTTAACTACTGGCCAAAGTTAAGGACAAATACTCATAGCCTTGTATCGGTTTTTTTTAACAGAGAAAATGGTTCAGCCTCAGATTACCCAGAAGCACATGAGCCTATGCCAGTATGTCACAGGCTGGCCACATCTACACAACACCTTTCTATCTCAGTAATGGATTCAAACCCTCCCTGAAAAAAAGGCCATTGAATCACAAATGGCCTTTCATCTTCAAACGTTTTATTTGGCATCAGCCCTTGGCTACAATGCAGAGAAATATACATTATTTACAGCAAAACCTTTGAGACATGACTACAAGGGGTATGGCAGTCATTCAGGAATACGAAACATTTTTAATGCTGAAAGTCAAAGCATACCCATTTTACAATATGAGTAACTTATTGATTGATCCTATATGTAGTCGATAATGGTACTACTTAGCAAAAGCAAGAGATTTATGAGAGTTAGCAAGAGCTAAGACATGCTTCCTTTCTGATAATTCCAGTTATTTAGCAGTGGTAAGTATGACTACCTTTGTTTTGATCTTTTATGCAGCAGTGATAATAAAGCAATCAAGATTGACAAGGTGTCACTGACTAAGCAACTGACTTTGGTTTACTGAGACAGTCCATAACTCTGAGGTCCTTCGCAAATATATGACCACTGTTCTATTTCTTTCAGGTACATTTGGGGGGAACATGCAACTAGCTTTGTCACAACACAGCCCAGAACTGTATAACTCTCACTTCAACAAAGTATTTGGTCTGTAAGTCCTCCACATGACAGACAACAGAGCCTTCGGTTTCCTTGGTGACATCACAGGATATACACTAATAGAGCAGAACTGTGTGACATTTAAACATTAATATATCCACTGCCTTCCTTGCCTGTTCCCAAGATAAACCCGAGGCACAAGGGGATTCTTGGTGAGCTCTCAATTCGCAATGCCTTTGTCTCTGAGTTTCACGAAGAAACATTTCTTCTAAAACCCCATTTATTAACTCTACCTAACATAGATATTCCTGATAAAAATGAACCATTGGACCTTTCATACGGAATACTTATGAATAATTTATGAATGGGGGTGAGTAGGCGACCATTCATATTGAATTCTGATGTTGTGAAGAAATCCAGCATTTAATTTGCAGCTGGTTAGCCATTGCAGAAATGTCAAGAAACCTACTAGCTTCAATGCTACGTCTGTGTTATGCTAATAACCATGACATAGTTAGAAGGTAGTGGGGAATGTCTCCTGGACACAGTGAGCACAAAATTTTACATTTTTTTCAGAAAGCATGTCAAAGAGAATTGTCCTTATTGTGTTATTCAATTATACTATTTAAAGACAATGACAAATTCGTTTAAAAGAAAATCATAATTCACAGGTGTATTTATTTTTCAAACAAGACACCATAAATCAAATGCATTCATTTTACCAAAAACATGCCAAATTTGAATGTAATCTGTAATAGGTGATAATATTGTACTGTAACATTACTTGTTTCCACACAAAAGTTACAAGTCCCTCACTGTTACATGTTGCATTTTATTTAAATATATCTATTCAAAATAATTCATTATCATCTATCATTTCATAAGTATTGTACATGTACATATTCCATTTGAAACAGTGATTCCACATAACTCCCAAAACTGCATTATTATATCATTCAAACGATATGTGTTGTTCAAATTTCCAGACAGCATGACATAAACTAAACTAAAAAAAAAAAAAAAACTATTTTGTTGGCCATGAGCACTTCACCTTTAATTCTATATCTAACGTGTTTGGTACAGGAAGGTAATAATGGAAGATTAATCAAACTCTGATGCCAAGACCTCCGCCATTGTGGCTTGCAATGGGACAATTACTGACTTGTTACATTAAGATGGATAAGATGTGACATTAGATTAGATCAGATCAGATCTGATTGTCAGCTGGTGAAGAAAAGTCCCAAGCACTGCTATTGATATAGTGGGGCAGGGAATGATCTGTGAAACATACGGGTAAAATATGAAATATCACTTCATTAATTAGATATACTGCCCAAAATTTGACCAAAAAAAGAAAAGAACCAAAGTTAGATCATCTAATTTGCATTTAATGAGATTAGGGGTGCAGAGATTTCACACTAGGTACTTGAAAGTATCCATTATAACTTTGAAATGCAAGAAAAAAAGGGCTTTGAACCATGACTATCATTCAGAAAACACCACTGGGCAAAGTCACCCACTGAGAGCCAATAACGTTCCTTTGTTGCTATGGCGCTGATGTACAAACTTCTAAGCGAAATGTTACTTTCACAGCATTAATCTAGAAAACCCTTTTCTGCTGGCTGTCTCACCTGCTAATTATGAATACAAAGGATTGCTCTATGCATGACTGAAATTGTGAATAACTGATGAATTGGACCCACGGGAGTTTGGGGAAAGGTGCTGGTCAGACAACGCATAGCGAAGGTCAGCAAAGAGAATGTAGAAAATGTGGATAAAGAGAGACTGCTGACCGAAGGTAGAAACAGCTGCTCTGAAAAGTGTTTTCAACTTTGACTGATCAGAAACTCTTAATTCTAGTACATAACCCATAATTACTGTGGGACCTGTTCTTATTGTATTCCATTGTATTTTACTCCAGGTATTGCAATTCATAAACTATAATACATTTCAACACTAATGATACCTACAGGTAAAATGAAAATGTATTAGAGTCAAGACTCTCAGGATATAGGGTGTCATCATAAATTGTGCTTGGTTTTCTAATTTCTACTTTTATTCCCCTAATAAAAACATAATGTATTTAATGAATGTTGTATTTGATTAGCCACAGGTTATTGCACAGCTACCATGATTTACCAGTTCTAATTTGTGTTATTATAATTATCATTCTCTGCTCTAATGACAGAGAGTGCCACTGTTGCCCCCCCCAGGTCTGTCCTCAAGCAGGGCACTCTCCCTATGCTTACTGGTGCTTCGTTGTTTTGTTCAGTGGAGTCCTACTAGGGAATTCAACTTGCAACTTTAATTACAATGTCTTGCTCCTTTAACATTATGGTATATTTCTGCCCCCAGTGCTAGTACTAGTGCTTTGTATATTGTTTCTCTAACCTTAGACTGGCTGAGTAAGGGACACTGAACATTGGATATCGCTTTTCAAAGACCAAGCACTCCAGTTTTTGGACTGCCACATTTAAATGCTAAATTCTTGGCATTCATTACTGCTTCAAATCAGGGTTATTTTCACAAAAATAATTTCAATTAAAAAAATCTTGCACATCAACAAATCTGAACTGCTTTTCTCACCTCTGACCAGAGTGACATTACCCTGTATTACAAAAAGGTGTGCCTCAACTACTGCTTGTGTATTCCACCATAACTACACAAAACACTGGCTAATCTTTCCATGCTTGCCTCACTGTGTCTGCAATATATGCCCTGTTTGTAATGTCCAGTGCACAGACGCTGCTCTATGCCCATATTTTCCTTTGTTCTCTGTGACAGTGCTATGTTTTACGTTCTGTGTTTTCATAGCTGGCTGTGGAAACCAACATCCAATAAAGTCTGTATGTTTACCTATCTGTCGTGTTTTCCCGTCTGTTTATTTTACGATTGTTGGAAGTTCTGTGGTGCCTCAGATAATATGGCACTGGATTGATGTGGATTATGGATGTCTGAGAAGAGTATACAGGTGTCAAAGCCTCATTAAGAAAAGCTGGAGATTCACAGGGAAAGCTCTGGACTAGAATCATACCTCCCCTATGCTGTAAAACCCAGCAATTCAGTTCACTCAAATGTTTTGAGGAAACTGATTGAATTTAAGTAGGGCAATTCAATATATTCAGTATAAGTTACCAGTGGTTTTTGAATCTGTTAACATAAACTGGTTGACCTACTCCAATTGTTCAAGGCAATTGGTCCCTACAACCATT
The DNA here is from genome assembly GCA_019788955.1 of Albula glossodonta. NCBI lineage: Eukaryota > Metazoa > Chordata > Actinopteri > Albuliformes > Albulidae > Albula > Albula glossodonta. The sequence continues at coordinate 2,152,815 of JAFBMS010000032.1, forward strand.
TGAGTAAACTGATCTTGTTAGGACTGAGAGTGCATACATAACCATCATGGACTAAAATACAAACTTGATCCTAGATCAGGACCATATTCACAAAACAAAACATCTACACTCTAAAGCCTAAAGAGTCAAGTTTACTCAAACTCAATGGTGGACGGTGACTACTTTGAACAATATGAGTAGGACAACTTTAACAAAGTTATCTTACATTGATGAAGAGCCCTGAACAATTAAACGGATTAGGTTTGCCTACTCAACAGGCTCATGGCAGTTGCTCAAACCGTCTGGGTAAACTTGTTGACCTCTTTAGTGTATGAGTAGGAGTTTCTGTCTCGGGTCAGATTTCTCTTGTCCATATCGTAAACTTGGTTATTCTGAGATAAAACATAAAACTAGTCCTAGTTCATCACTCCCACACAGGCCCAGGAGGCTAGCATCTTTAATCTATTTTCCCCTCTATTATATTTCATAGCACCAAAAATTCTGGTTCAAAACATAGACAGAACCGTTCAAACTCTTATCTTCTTTTTCCGCTTGAATAAAGCCAGCTTTGCCTTTGGTCTACCTGGTTATTTTAAGGCAGCCTACGTATTCTGGATGCTTCACCTCATAAGTTAAGTGCTGACAGTTCTATTATACTGCACCCTCATCAGGAGAAAGAAAATCAAAACTTCCAAACATGTACACCCACACCTCCCTCATGTCAGCGTGACAGATTATATCTACGTGGGAGGCAACTGCTTGTCTTGGTGGGCAAATGTCTTCTCTTTGCAGAGAGCCCATTACTCTGACTAAGAAACATTCTAGCACTGCAGGAAAGCAGAAATTGCCCATAAGGCTTTGAACAGAAGAAGGAAGTACAGAACTGATCCCTAATGGTCTCAGCCAACGGCAGTATCTTTTTGTCATTGACCATCTGTTGCACACTGGCTGCTCTGATCAAATATAAAGAATGTGTTATTCCACGCATTTCTTGCACACAATTAAAGATGAATATCTTAGCATGATTATAAAGCCAATATATCTGAGCTTCAAGACATGGAATTTTGATTAAGTATTAAATTGCCTTGGGTTCAAATATTTTCCACCATCATACAGAGAATTTCTTGCATTAAGTCTCCAACTCCACCAATAAATTAAAATAAAATTTTTTAAAAAATGTACAAAGGTTATGTGTTAAGGTTTACAGTGGTTCACTGAATCTTCATATAAATAACTGACTTGAGAGTCAACATGATTCTCTAGGCATTAAATAAATAGACTTTCTAAATAAACTTTAGACCTGTTTATACCTATGGAGGTATATCCACCTCCTAATGTACCTGAAGCAGTTTGTTAAAAATTTTTAGATCATAATGAATTTAGTGCATTCAACGTTTCCACATGACACTCACAGGAAACACAAAACATTAACTTTCTGTGGATGTTTTTCATCTCCATACTCCCAGGTTATTTTCATAAGACATTTGCATAAAGACACACCTCGCTAAGCCCTCCCCCACGGTCTGCAGTCACTGAATGGAGCAATTGTTTGCTTCTCACTGAAGTAACGTTTCCTGTCCTTCACAGGCACAAGTCAAACACTGTTTACCAACCACATTTGCATTCTTCTTCACTCTTCCACTTCCCTCTTTTCTGTGGCATCAACCTGTTTTTTTACCTCCTGCCAGGAGAGGGAATAGCGGCCCTTGCTCTTGGAGGCCACCTGAGGCCTGCGCACAAATCCATATTCATAAAGGCACCTAAAGGAACAGATACAGGCCCATACAATGTAACAGGCAGTCTGACAGTGCATTAGGATAGAGCATACAGAACAACCTGGTGCAATGTCATGCTAATTTACACAACTTTCCAATTCCTTACACTGTGGCACACCAGGGCCTGTATGTATAAAGCATTTCAGTACAGGAGTTCTGATCAGGGACAAGGTTTGAACTGTCCATATTAAACTTGTGAGTTATGAGCTTCAAGACAAATTTTCAGTCCTTCACCAGTGTTTGAAACCCACTGTCTGTCGAGGGCCTTGGGGACGGTGGGGTGACTCTAGAATGCCTGCAATTCCTCACAGGGTACACCTTGTTCTGACTGGTTGTGGGGCATGGCACCATGGCAACCATTAACAGTATTTGTTGCTATCTTCTCTTTGAAGTTGCATAACTACCATTTTCGAAATCCTAAACTGACAACACCAGAAGTAGTTTATTGTGCAGATCCCTGCAAAATACTTAAATGATATAAACAGTGAAAAGGTGCCTGCATGGTCAAAATAGAAACAAACAAAAAGGCTGCTTAACACAAGGTCATTTATCCAGACAACAGCTCTCCAACACATAGGTTGAAGATCTCCTCCAGTATTTACTTCATATACTCATAGTATTTACTTCCTTTACTCCTCTGCTCTGAAGAAACCTCTCACCAACATTTATTGAGTGGCTACAACAAATCACCAAGTTCAATCAATGCAAGCATATACGTTCAGACACCAGGCTGGGAAACCAGATTGTTCCATTTCAACTGATCACATGACACTGGTGCCATACTGTCTTGGACTGGCACTTACTGGGGGAGTAATCGCTTCACCTCGGACAAGGTATATCAGACTACAGGCGGATAATGGTGTGTGATAGTTTTGACATCATGCTTCGTCCTTTCAATAATATTCTGTGTCTCAATGTTTATGTTAGGTCTGAATTCCCAAGTGAATGTGATTGATTAGAAGATAGAACTATCATCAGAAGAACAGGCCAATTTATCATTCTGAGCTACACTGTTTTCACCAGGTGTATGGCTGAAAGGTATAAGCCTGGAATTCAAAACTATGTTCAATAAAACCATGCACTTCCAGGTTCTGACTGACCAGAATATCATAGCTTTTAGCTGTTAGAGTTTTCAGCTAATACACAGAATCAGAGAGGGTAGAAAACATTTTTTTTTTTCAATGTTCTGTTAAACAGGAAAGAAGCATGGAATGAAAAGTAAACATATATTTAACGGCAAGTCATTCCAATCTTGTAACACAGAGTACATTTTATAGGGAATTTGTTCATACTCACTCCGGGGGTCAGAGAACTTATTCAGGATAGGGGCATTGTAGAACCAGAAGATATAACCAATTAAACTGGTGAAGGCAGTTTAAATTGTGATGGGAGAGTGAGGTTTCTTGAAAGCAAAAAGGGCATAGCCAACAGATGCCATGAGTGATGATATTTCTTGGTACTTTGTCATTCACAGCTAATCATATTTATTGACCTTTTTTGTTTTCTCATGACAGAAACACGTTTAAATGTTTACTGTCATGTCATAACGTCAGAATTTCTGTCACCTTGACAGTGAGCATTGAGGTTTCATTTTGTCACAGGAAACCAACAAATATAGGTATGCCATTAAAATCACATGCAAAGTCCACCCCAATGTTTGCATTCAACAGCAAAAGACTGTTACAGATTTTTAGATACCTTCAGATTATTTTAGATTTAAAAACACTTTAAAACACATGGAAAGCATGGCAATATGTATAATATTTTTGTTAACTATATGCACTCAGATATGATGAAAGTTATGTATTGTACTCATTATATAGTTTTATCTATTTTATACATTTGTCAACAGACCATCTACAATGTATATGCACAATGTGTTCTTTTCAAACTCAGCCTACTGCATTATTAGCTGCTCCAGTAGACAGAAACATCCATAAGATCATTCAAGCAAAACTTTTTCAACACACAAGGACAGGAAACATTTGACACAAAAAAGTGTTATCACCAGGGCAACAGACTTTAAAAGTTCCATTTATTTTCAATAGATGATTTTTATACTTTTTTTTTCCCCAGACGTGTGCCTAGTTTGTAAAGACATCCACAGCCACCCACCTCAGTCTCCAAAGGACTTCATTAAACTCTGCAGAGCAAAAAAATTGCATTTGAATGTGCTGGTGCGTCAAAGCTGAGGACAATGATCCTTCGATGAAAGCCTGTGGCTCCACAGCAAATGTGTGCTGTGGAAACAGACGGTCATCCTGATCTCTCTCACATACATACCGCTACATACCTCTTTCCTCTGCTACTGCTGTAGAAATCTGATTATGCATCCTTCACAAACATGTATTAGACAACTTCATCTACAAACACAATACACAATTTTTAATTTTTGCATTTCTGTGGTCTGGCATGTGGACATATCTATATCTGTACAACATACTTAACGTTTACCCCTATTTGGTGGGTGTGTAGCTACCCTGGAGTTACAGATTAACCTTTCCCAAAGAAAACCCTATCTTTATGAGAGTAGATTAAAAACGTTATCCATCCAGAATCTAATAAGGGGCATGCTTATGACGCTGCCCTTTAAAATGACAGTTTTCTCATTTCCATTCTGGATTAAACTCCTGCCTTCAAAACACAAATGTTTTAAAGTAAGCCACATGGAAGACTCCGCATGGGCTCTGAGAGATCTGAGAGAGATGAGCCATTTTATTTTCTTGTTACACACATCACATTAGCATTATTCTTGGACTTAACTCCTTTAGAAAACTACAAATAACACACTCTGTGAAACATCTGAGATGACATCACTCAGAATTTCCCCAAAAAAGCAAGAAACTAAAGACGTTTGCTGCTTCTTAAGTGGAGCAATACACAAGCAGAACTGACACTGAATATTAAGAAAGAAAACATTGTAAATAAGGTGAGCTTTTTGTGAGGTGTTCAGTTTGAACGGATATGTTTCTCTAAAAAAGCATCTAACACCAGCCTTTTAGATGGCTTAGAAATTCCATACAGAAATTATTTTTACACTTAAAAGGGATTACAGCAAATGCAGATCAAACATTTAATGGACATCATTTATACAGCCTCTTCCACTATTGTTTATCTCATGGGGGACAAAGCTCAGTAATATTAACAGCCAGTCATTAAGTGCAGGTTTGACCAGCCTTGTATTCCATCATACAGCATTGATGTAAATTTAATTAAATTGGATATTAAATCTAGTTCTGTGTACACAAGAAGCAAATCCTGATTGAATTTACAACTGAAATGCAACCCGTAATATTATTTACCAATAAAACACCTGAAATAAATACAGGGTGGAAAAAAATACATAAATGTTCACCACAAAATCAAATGAAAATCATAAAGATATCATTCTTGGCACAAAGGCCTTTTGTGTGAGAATAGGCACAAATATCCTCTAATCATAGATATAAAGTATCTCTCAGGATGGAACTATCCTTTCAATCAACCGTAATTGTAAGAGCGGATGGCTGCAAAATCTTTAATCATAGAATTATGTTCCTCACTCCATCTCTCATACCAGCACTAATGGAAGACAAGAATTAAGTAGAGAGGAATTCTGGGTCACGTCATCCATAAACTGAAGGATGAATTCCCAGCAAAGCCATCAGTATGACACAAGGGAAGAAAAAGAACAGCACAACAGCTTTCTTAGTTGTTGTTGTTCTTCTCTCTCTCTCCCTCTCCTTCTCTCTCCCTCTCTCTCTCCCTCTCCCCCTCTCTCTCCCTCCCTCCCTCTCTCTCTCTCTCTCCCTCCCTCTCTCTCTCTCTCTCTCTCTCTCTCTCCCTCCCTCCCTCCCTCCTTGCCTGCTGTTCAAAGCATGAAGCATTAAGGCACAAAGTGCCAACATCACCACACCTGTGTGCTACAAACTAATGATGTCATTTGTAATGTGCTATAAAAGAATTTGCAAAACAATTCCAAGAGTACATCAACAGAAATGCAGGGTCCTAGAGTTAAAAAAAAAACATCCAAACAACTATTATGTTCATTTTTAGATTGACATTTCTACATTTGTATTGCTGAGATAGCTTCATTAATTTGACACACTTAACACTGATGAAAAATACCGTTACTGTCTTGGCTAATGATGGGTTTAACAAAAAAGGAAAACAAAGACAATGGGTAACCCTCTCCCACACAAACACACACACACACACACACACACATACACACACACCCACACACACACACACACAGGCACTCACAGGCACACACACACACACACACACACAGGCACATGCAAATGAGTACACACACACACACACACACACACACACACACACACACAACCTGAACAAACACAATAAGAGAACTCAGACCTTGAATTAATAGGAAGCACAAATGACAGAAATCTGTCGCTCTCTTTCTCTCTCTCTCACTCACACACACATACGCACATACGCACACACGCACACACACACACACACACACACACACACACACACACACACACACACACACATCTCTACAGTGTGACAAATTCATAATTCATTTTCAGAGCCTTCTACCTTTTTGCAATGGTTTCATTAAAAATGCAAATGGAATGACAAAAAATGCAGTGATTTATAGTCATCAAAGCCACCATCACCATGCATTTGGAAAACGACATCCACCCTGCCTCCCCATATCCACACATTCCTCAATAAATCTGTGATACAACGGTGTCCTACAATGAGGAGGATAACTTACCTGACCCAACACTAATATTCAGAACTGTACTGTGTTTGCTACCAAGCCTTTATTCCACAGCAACTGCAAAGAACTTTTCTTCTGAGGCATGTACAGAAAGTGACATCCACTTGAACATCTGCAAGCTACTTATTTTACAGTTAGCACAGGATACCTTTTCCAAGATTTATATGGTACATAAAATTAGGGTACAAATATATAATTGTTATATGCATATACAAATACCTCACCAAGCCAATTTGCATTCACTTGTGCATCGAAGATGAAGCAGAGACATTGATTGACTCCAGATCTTGTTTTTTCACCTTTAGGATTACATAGCACTGGACAAAAAGATCCAATATATAGATATTTCTGGCCTATGTACTGCTATCTGTGGATGTTTTTGGGTGATGTCCATTGTATGCTCTGAATAGCTCTGTAATTAATTTCATACGTGGAGCAGTCTTGTGTTTTAAATGGGAACATCTGTCAATGCATGAAGTCTGACTTCCGAAAATCAAGTCTGAAAGTTCAGTCTGGATTTAATATGAATATGCTTCAGAAATGAGCCATGTTTTTAAAATATCAAAAAATGTCAGATTGAGATAACTAGCCAGGCTATTCATTGTTTTTCACCCAGTGTGACCTCTTGCTCTCATATCTGGTGAGAGCTCCACAAAGTAGTGTGACAGAACAGAAGAGTTTATGTCAGAAGACCTACCACACATCACCTGAAGCAGAGGATAGAATTTATTTAGTGAAGTCATTAAAAAGTTCATAAAGAGCTCCAGAGGGCCAGCCAGCTTCAGCAGGTGCAGTGCAGCTCATAACATAACACATACACAAAGGCCCCACAGAACTTGCCAGAAGGAAGATTCATTTTCATATTTTTAAAATCCTCAAGAGAAGCTGAATCTTCTGCTTGATGTGCTGGCTGGAGAACGGAGCTGAAATTTGGCTCAAAACTCTTGATGCTGGGTGTGTGTGAAAATGAACTACGCTCACAGTATCTGCAGCTCCAGTACACTTAAAATAATGGAAAAATCTAAACTGACTATAAGAGATGTATTTAAATTCCTGTAAGTGCTATCAATTAGTGTCCAGTACCAATGTCACAGTCTGCACAAGTAAATCTTTACTTATTTTAAATATAGTTATTAATGCATTCATATATTGTTATTATATTATTTATATTTTATATTATTTAATTTATTAATACACAAATAAGGAAAACAAAAATTTTACAATTTATGAACAAATTTATCAAACTACTTCCCCTCAAATGAGGAATAGAATCTCTGTTCTTTATTGTAATGGACCAAAAAAAAGTGAATGACATGACCTTAGTATTGACAAGTTAGCATAAGTTATATATTTTGGTTCGGTATTCCATTCATCTCTTTCAAGGTTCACAGTTATGATTAAAGAATTCAACGGTAAAATAAAGGACATTGAGAATAAAAAAAGTCCTTATCAAGTACTTTTGAGTCCACCATGAACCATGTCAACCATTGATTTTTTTTTTCCCTTAAAATGCTTAGAAACACAAATATACTAAAAAGCTATAGGAGGACCTTCAATGTTCTTCGCGCAGAACAGCAGCAAATTAGCATTATGCTTCATCTGTGTTATGTGTCCAAAGTTACTGACTGATAGGACTGATTCTTATACCAAGGTATTAACAAACTTGCATCTATCACCATGTAACATATTGACTGAGGACAGAGGAATATGAGGGGAAGCAGCAACATACCGGCAGAAAAGCCATATTTCCCCAGAGGTTTAGTATAAATAGTCTGAATGGATTTGTCTCTATGGCAACCATGATACTCAAAGAGTACTCCAGCGAACTGATATGGTGGCAAACAGACTTACAGCACAGAAGCCCACCTCAGCCTGGCTTCTCACAGCGGTGACTCAGCACGACTTCTCATGTAAAAATCATGAGGCTCTTCATTGTGTGGCAGACCCACTCGTCTAATTAAGACAATGGGAAAATAACAGTCCTCAATGCTTCACCTCCCCACTACAGCGGGAGCCATTTTTCCTTTTTTCACCACCCAAAACGAACAACGTTGCCTCTCCAAGGGACTCCCACAGACTGAGGAGGAGGGAGCTGTAAGCACGTGACTCCTCTGATCTATGTGACTACCAGCCATCACTACTTTTCACACGGCAGATGCGACACCAGTCTCCGTGCCTGTGCCATCAGCGTAACATGGGGTCAGTGTATGATCAGGTGATACAAACAGGTGCTTTTCCTCTGTGTGCCACCCAAAGGCCCGGCGGGGGAGGGGGTGGTGGTCAGGATCCTGCTGTGCATTCCCACAGTTCAGTCTGATTTCCCTGGCCCCCCCATGGCCCCCCATGGGATTGTCCCATAACCTCAAATACCCTCACATTCCATGCAAACATAGCACAGACACATTCTGGCTTCTCAGCTCAGCTCAGCTGTCAGCAGAATTAACACAGCCAGATTGTGTTTGGAAAAAAATTTGTAATGATTCTTGAATTTATGTGTAAATTACAGTTAAGGAGGAATGCAGACTGAATCCAGGACACACTCTCACTAACCAGTTACAGCTCAGATAACAGCAAACTGAATAAGTCTTTTATCCTGAACAGGGGAAAACACATTCTACATACTCTTTCATTATCGACCGCATAAGATAAAGGGCCAATGCAATAGCTTAATAAAAATGTATATTTTTTGCTTTTTACTTATAAATGAGTTCTCATACTTTGTATTTAAAATATATCTTTTTGATGTAGCATATGGAATTTCATGTCATACTAATTTCATATTATGTTTGCTTTTATTAAATTAACTAATTTGGTTAATCCCGTGGGGATTAAAATCTCATTTTTAGGAGACATCAATGAATGTGTGTTGTCAAACGGCTGTCTAAGTTTGTAAGAGAAATATCTTAATTAAATAAAGCAAGGAATTCACACCTGATGATAGCTTAATGTTACTAAAACTGTTTTTCATGGAATGCCACTGGCAGTACTCTTACATGTAGCACTGAACACTGAACACTGTACACATCCACTGAAATAGAACTATATTTAAATGTTAATTTCCTTGAAAATATTTGATTAAAATAACACATTACTGTTAAAGCGATGGCTGCTTAAGGCTGGGAAAGTGTTCTCAGGCACTCTCCACCTCGGTTTCCTCCCACGTATTGAAACAGAAACAGGTGTTAATGTTTTCACAGAAAACGGCTTTGTAGACTCAATCAGTCAGTTTTAATTTGTCTTTGTTTGCATGTTGGTGCAATTTCCACTGCCGACATCAAGAGCTCTACCGCCTTTGGAGTGAAATAAGTGAAAGTAATATCATGAAAAATATGTCAATTATGCAAAACATATCATGAGGTAATAGCAAAATATCTCATCAGGCAAGGAATATGTCTATACTGGAGGACTGTGACCTTGACAAAGGAAGAATACTCTCTGGATGCTGGAGCTCAGGGTAATACCTCACAGTGAATAATTTATCCTAATGTACCTTATGTGCCACTGGCATAAGTCATAAGGTGGCAGACTCTGTAATGATTGGCTGTGAGATCAGGGAATGAAAGTAAATGGACAAACCATGGATGAAAGATCCCAAGAACGCATTAACAGAATGTCAACAAGGTTCTCCTCACCAGGCTCCATCATCAGGGTTATTCCTTTCTGCACCACTTTCTGCATTCCATTTTCTATGGGTTCAGCTTAGTTTCCTTTGAAGGACTTTGAAGGGAAATAGTTGTGTTTTTCCAAGTTTATTTCACTACTTTCAAAGATGTAAAGAATTGTGTAACACCATGCTTTAAATTATGTTCTACAACAGTATTTATTGATTGTTTTATTGGCCGACTGATTGGTTGGCTAATTTGTTGGGTTCGCTAAACAGATTTGCAGACAAACTGATAAACACAGACATACTGACTGGCTGACTTGGCTGATTGATTTAAGATTGACTGATAGAAGGATTGATTGAATGACTGATTGATTACATTTGTCTTTTGAGACTTACTCTTGACTGTAGCTGTCCTGGTGCAGTTGTAGAGGATGGCCAGCTCCCCGAACACCTTCCCTGGACCCATGGTGCACAGCTTCATGCCCTCCTTCGTCACCTCCACCTTCCCCTCTGCAACAAGCACAAAGCACCAGTTTAAGCACCACAGAATGACACTCCAAAACTGAACTTTACGTTGGAACCTCCAGAATGACCTTCCACAGCAGCACTGTTTTTATGATTACAGCAGTCCGCGCTTGCTTTGAAGTTAGGAGTGTATTACTTTGTGAACCTGTCTGAGGTTTTGGGGCAAGGCATGCCTACACTCAAGTAAAGAAGTCTGAGAAAGCATTAGCAGAACCAATGAGACAGATGTAATTGGATTCAGATGCATCCAACGCGTGAAAAAGAAAATGTAGCACTAGGGACTGAGTCACAGCACAGAAGTGGATGAATTTCAGGTAAGAATCTGAAAAAGAATCCAAAAACACTTTTCGTGCCACTGACAGCTCCAAGCCAGCCGAAGCCAGTCTCAAATCTTCTTCACACTACAGCTTACAAAATTGTGCCCAACATAAAATGACAACTGGAGAGTTTTATACACACTGATTCTGACTCCAAATGCACTACACAAAATGTATTAATAAAAATCCTAGCAAAACTGCAAAGGTAATTTATTCTACTAATTTAGAATCATCATGGAAAGGGCAGGTAGAGGCTGTGTGATCTTAGAATGCCCTGCTAGATTGCTCCCACTGGAATAATTATTGGGAATTTGTCAATGGAAATGCCAAACAGTAATTTTGCACAAATGAACTGATGAGAGCCAGCAGAACAGTTAAAATTTTTCATTAAGCAGCTCCATGTACTCTTCAGCTACCCTGGGCTTTTCCAGAGTGATATAACAGCTTTCTGGTCTTTCATGAGTAATCATCACGGTTGAGCATGTTTGGATCCACACATAAACTTTCCAAAACCCACAGTGAAAATGCAATTCCCAGCCGTAGAAATCAGTGATGATGTTGTCACATTCAGTGTGTGCTGACACATATTACGGTTATTGATATGTAGTCTTTGTCCTTACAGGAGCGCAAATGCAATGGTATATCTCTTCTGCAGATATATAAATTATTCATGCCAAAATCAATGAAAAGACATTTCTCTCCAACTTCTCTGCTCAGCTTCCTGATACTACAATAATGCAATTACTTCTTTTTTCCCACAACAATCCCATGAAAATCATTCACTTTTTATGATCACAGCATTAATCTGGACTGCCAGATCAACTCGAGTTTCGATGGAAATGGGCGATACAGTCTTTTGTGCAAGAGTGAATCATTTGGATGAATGGGCACCTGCAGTCCTACCCAGCTGTGCATGAGGTATACTGTACACTGTAGACACTATGGCTGTGTAGCTCAGCTGGTGGACTAGAGAGTGAAAAGCAATGACGTGTAGAACATGCTTCAGAGGAGAGCTTGTAGTGATGGATGTTTTTCTCAAATATAGAGAGGATGTTGCTTGGAAAGGACAGGTGTATAAATAAGACTGGGAATTCCAAACTGGGGGAAAAATATTGAGAACATTTTAATGTTGAGTAGATCTATATGTAAACTATGACAAGCAGAAAGAAACGTGTGTATTCCTTTTAAGACTCTATTAAGTAAGGTATCGCACTTATCCATGAGAGTGTACTGATCTGTATGGTCCATAAAACTTGCTGGCAGTCAAATTTATTTCAACCCTGCAGGGCGCAATAGTGTTCCTTCCCTTGACCTGCAGGCCTGTTCAATTTCCCTCGGTTGGTTTCCAGTGACCTTGAATTTGAGGGCTTTTCATGCGTGTCTAAATTTCATCTTGACATCCGTTGCAAAGTAAGTTCCTATTTAGCCACCAGCATGACAGAACTGAGCCCTAGGGCTGCTTGCTAGCTTGTCTGTATTAATTTTGTATATTGCAAGAGGTAAATAATCCCAAAGTTCCCCTCAGGCCTGCTAAGCTGCTTACTAGCTGGTTTGAAAAGGGCAGCAGTCTCGATTGGGTTGCTCATTCTGGTCTGCCTTGAAGGGTTCAGATGAGGTCCATGTTCATCCTTCTGCTCTGACTGGAGACCTGGATAGCCATGGTGCCTGCAGGTTTCATTAGTTCATTTCAATTAGCAGCCAGTTTCAGTCAGTTTGGAAACAAGATGTTTGGACTCTTTAGACAATCACTGACATAAGGTCATCACTTGCATACTGAAATGCCCCGGAATCCAACAAGAAATGCAGCCCTGGAGTCCACAGAGTACCATACAAGCTTTGCTACCTCATAGAGAATGTGTAAACAAGGAAAAATGCCCATTCTTGCATGTGTAACTACTTAAAGTGTACCTCGCATGTTTATGTCAACAGCTGAATACCTACAGTACTATGCGTGTGACTTCCAGGTCACTATTCAGGACATAACCTGTAAATAACCCTGTTATGCCATCCTCTGCTCAACATCTAAAGACATAAAAGAGATCTTATTGATGCAAAATTTGGGTCAGAAACAAGTAAGTATCCCATATCATTCATCACAATATATCAGGTTAGTTTATTTTATGACTGGCTATCATGGCACTTTCTGGAACATCTGCATTTCTGTAAAACTGTTTAACCTTGTCAAACTTTTAATTAAATTACCAATCAATTAAAAATGAATTCTGGGTGAATCCAGTTATTTCATGTGTTAGCTGTATAAAAATTATATTTTCCCAAGATCAAAAAATGATCTTCCAGACAGATAATACATTTTTACAGTAACTATATTGAAAAAAATCTGCTCCATTAAAACGTGTTTAAAAAAAGCCATCCTCTAGTGTGCACTTGTTTCACATAGCTGAATTACATTTTCACTAACTTTCTGAACTGAAACAGCAGAATAAATCAGCAAAACCTGGCTGATATATATTTTTTAAACATACATATTACATATAAACATATTTACAGAACTGTTTTATTAACTTTACATTGTACTATAATCAACAAAAAAAAAAAACATTATTAGTCACAGAATTATAAAACAGGACAGTACACAATTGAAGGTCCAAGCCATCGATTCAAGTATCAAAACTCCAAAAATGTAAAACAAAGACACAAGTTTGCTTTATAACACAGCTGGTTTACTGGACTGAAAGGGAAAATGGATGTGAGAATTCACTGAGGCAGAGAACACATCCTGACCCCTCATAAAGGTAATGGTTATTCTCAGAGGAAAATGACAGTGGCTCAGCAATTTGTCAGTGAATTACACTCAACTGACCTTGAAGGAGTCAGCCATTTTGTATAGTTTAATTGCAGTAATGGGATATTATTATTATCTATTTGCTTATCCAGGGTGAAGTACACAGCTCGCATCTGATTCATTAACCATTCATGCAGCTGGACATTTACTGAAGCATTTTAGCTAAAGTACCATCTCCAAGGGATGTGGCAGCAATGTCAGACCCCAAGGATTTCAACCAACACTCTCCTGATTACAAATCTGCTTGTCTTACCACAGAGCCATATCACTAAATTTCAGCTAAATTTCAGGTAAACTCATCTATTTGGTTTACGCTTTTATTGTAAGTGTCATTATGTACACTTTGGCGGAGGGCTCTGCTCCCTCCTGAGGAAGCATAGCAATTACATGACCAAATCAAATTACAGGCAGACAGGAAAAATGTGCCAAATCCTCCAAAGAGAGATATAAGAGCGGAGACAAGCAGGTGGAGGCTTGTGAGGGTGACAACTGAAAACTAGCAGAAAAACAGCAGTATGGCATAGCTTTAGCACCGCTGAACAGCCACGGCGGGCACACTTCAACTGGCAATTAAATAGACTGCCAAATCTCTGAGGAGTTTTTTGTTCACAAACTGATTGGTATAAACTGCACTGATGCCAACACAGCACACAAACAGACACACAGCATGCCCTCTGCTGACACCGGCTCTGAATTGAGTTTCCTGTCTGAATTAACATGATTTGTTAATGCAATTGTAATGTCCAGTCGTGAATATCACAGTAGGTACTGAATATCCATTTACACCCAGAGATGGAGTAAACATGAGCTGTCCAGCTTGTCAATGTTGCCATGCTGCCATTATTATCTTATGTTATGGGAATCATGCATGAGCAGAGACTCAGACATGTGGCAGGGTTCAGGTGTGCTAGCACACTTACATTAATTTGGTTTAATGCTTTGCAGAGGCCATAGAGAGAAGTAGGCTGGCATTTTGTTTGACCTCTCAAATGCTCTTTTGCTTGGCTCATTGCTTCTTTTGTGCATATAAGTCATCATCCCATTTGTACACAGCAGTGTTATTGAGAGAAGATAGTGCCCTTTTTTCAACTTTTCTTTTGCATATATGAATTTTTAGTGGATGAGTGGGCTCAAAACCCTATGGCAGGCTCCCATTTCCTCCAGTTTTGTCCCACTTGCCTCACATTAAAATAAATTACCCATTTCCTTCTTGATTTTGCGTCCCTTGCTTATCCCGACTTCCTGACTTCCCATTCCCACGACTGACTAACTTTCAGTTTGTAAAACTGTTTGTTTGTTGGAATGCTTATCTTATCGTTAAGTAGAAGCTGACACAGTGGAACATCTACACTCATGAGTACAGAGTTGTGATTTATTTATAATTCATTTTGAAGTATATGTTAGCCAGAGGAACTGTCTGAGGGACTTGAAACAACCTGTAGTTTCCGGCAGGTTGTTCAGGCCACGATCCCTAATAAATATGAGAGGCATATGCCCAAGAATCCGACAGACAGTCCTCTATTCTGTGTCTCTCCAATCCAGTGTTTAAAACTCCTTTTAAACTCCTACCTGTTCATGCATGGAAATAGATTTCATTTTTTAAGAAATGAGAAAAAGCAAAAGCGTGCCCACTCAAAGAAGATATATTGTGATGGCCACTCCTTTTCTCATCCACATTAAATGTAAACCTGCAGGTACAGTTTAGTATAGTGTCACATGTTCAATGCATGTCAGTGCTATTTATGAGTAATTAGTGTTAATGTGATTAAAAAAATACATTAAAGAGATGCATGTACTCTTTCCTCCTTTTTTCAAAAGAAAAATGTCTTTCTGATGACCGAGAAGTCTTTCTCTCCTTTCCTCTCAAACACAGATCACTACTTATATAACAATACATGGAAATCTCTACCTAGACAAAGAAGAATTGTCTTCAACTATAACTTTCGAACAAAGCTCTGTCTTGTCCATTTTCAGATTCCTTGCCTCTCAAAAACCTTCCAGTAACAAGACAGATCTTCCATTCCACTCCCAGACTGTATTAATCCCAACAACAGGGTTCTCCTTCACAGAAATTCAGCCGAAAGGTTCTTCTCCAACAACACATGGAGAATTCATACATACATTCATACATTCAGTCTACTTAACCATCCAGATTCCTGGTCACTGTCACATGTATGTAGTGGCCCCACTTGTCAGGCTTATAAGTACAAACCTAGTGAGAATAGTTTCTCAGTACAATGTGACCTCAGCTGAACCCTTCAAGGCAAAACTCTGATATTTGCTGATAATTCAACGTTTTGTGGCTGCATCTGGCAAATCACAAGTCTCAGAGGAAAGTGCATGAAATAATGGCCCTCTTAAATCAGCCAAATCCAATCTCAGACACCTATGGGCACCAATCAGGTCGCAGGAAACCTCATCCACAAAACTTAACAAAGCTTTCCAAGGGCTCTGTTTAGAGATTGAGCAAGTGGAGAAGAGACTTGTTCACCTTTCTAGATGGCCTGCCCACTAATGCTGCCAGACCACTTTAACTAACTGAGAATCCTTTTGCTTGGCTGGTCTTCAGCCTCTCAAAGTATGCCGGGGTCTTACCTCTCCTCTTTTTAACTGCCTTTCAGCCATGCCTCACATCTAAATCACAGCCCTGGTACCGGTCTACTGGTCTGTTAAAGGCAAGGCTCTCTCCTGCCTTCTATCTATCATCAGACATTATACCCTTGAACAAACTCTGTTTTCAGTAAACTATGGTCTTCTGGCAGTTCCATGCCCCTGTGGCCCAAACAACTGCCAGCTTTCATAAGCTGTATCTGTACAGTCATAATAATTTAATGGAGTAATACATACCCAAAAAAGAACTGTTACTGCTGTAAGAGAGGAGGCGATGGCTGTTCGCTGTTAAGGATGCTTCTAAAGAAAGAGGGAACTTTTCGTTTCAGCAACACATAATTTACAATCTGGGAAAATATATAGATACACAATAAGGTCTGTTTGTCTTTTGCATGTGTAGCAAGGCGTGTTTACTGGACTTGTTTTTCTTTTCCACGTAAAACAGAATGAAAGATTATATGAAAAAATAATGAGGCATCATAATGCATCACTACAAAGAGGTAATGTTGAAACGTGTGTGACACAGAAACAAAAAAGTTAAAATATACTTTTTAAAAAACAAAAGAGTTACAGGTTCTCAGTTATTTTGCAGCATAAAATTGTATTCCAATTAATATTGAATAGGTTATTAATATTTAATTCATGTATAACCTCTGCTCAGATCAAATTATTCACCACACCATAAGGTACCAATCCTGAGCTCAGAGGTCCTACAATGGGAACAACCAAAATTCCTGTGGTGCCAGCAGTAATTAAGCAGTGCTTATGGGTTACTGGTGTCTCTGTGACCAAGGCCGACCCTTCTAATGCTAACCATTAAGTGTCTTAATGGTTCGATCTTATGGTGCAATGGTCCACAAAGCACATTGCAATGAGTAATTGCTGCTGCACCTACTTAAAAACTACATGGCATTAGATTTATACCGGTAGAATGACACAGTTGCATGGCTGCAATGGTTGAATTCCAAACTCGTAATAAATGAACCTAGATGAAACAGATAGAACACAAAACGTTTGAGTTTTCAAGTAAATGATACACCAATTATCCAGCATAATATGGAAGAATTTTATTATTGCACCACAAGTTTGGACTGTCAAAAGAAAGCACATAGTGTGAGAGATAAAGACTTTCCCTGTTGTTCTAATTAACCTATTCCTCATTAGTGTTTTCCTCTCAGCTGGGCTCTAAGCCAGAACACACTGCCACATCCTGGACTGAATGTAAATCTCCTTCAGTCCTACTGGCAACTTTTAAGCTGTTAGCTTCTATCTTGAATTCTGATACCAGCAAATTATTATCATTATTTTGCTGTTAATGCCCAATAGATCCCTGAAGCAGAGCATTTCCGCTCAGACCTGGGCACGCTTTAACTCCTCAGATGCTGGCAAAACTCAAAACCACTCCTCGACAATTTTTAACAGGACAATGTAATAACAAAAACTGAAATACAAAATCTGCACAAATTTTATTGTTGCGTAAACCTTCCTATTGTTACTCTTTGCATTCGATGCTCAACAAAACTATGAATTCATCCTTTCCACAGCAGCCATTTCATTCTGTACTCTCAAATTAAGACCTGAAGCTATGCAGTATGGGCTTAGGTGATTTGATGAGGGAAGTTACTACTGGAGGATTTGCTGGCGGACCCACAAGGGACACATTTTTAAGCAGAGAAAAAAAGAGCCAAGTGCCCCAGTACTGCAATGGGGACACTGATGTAGAAAGTGTTGTACTTCAGATGAGGAATTAAACTGAGGTCCTGGTTCTTGGTTATTACAGCTCCCATAGCACTTTCCGGGGCACGTGTTGACCCTGTGTCATGATATTCCCACAAAAAGCGGCTCTCCCTACATCTGGCCATCCAATCTTCCCCTACGGACTGGCTCAAGAATCACTCAATACAACCACCCCCCCCTCCCCCACACACACACACTTTTATTTTCTCTTTGAGTTTGTCACAGCAAAGAGAATTGACTTTACTTCCCTGGGAAAATAAATATATATATATATATATTAACATATTGCTTGTCTAAAATAGCTAGTCTTCAGGTCACTGACCCTCTCTCTCTCTCTGTGGCTAAACTAAAGGCAACAACTACATCACTATAATGTGACAAACAAAATTTGCTTTCACTGGCTAAGAATAAACAGCTCCAACCCATTAGAGTCCTCTCTATTCAACATAGAGACAATATAACAGCGTAGGAATTTTAGTCACCTCAATAAACACATTAATTGCTTTTTTATATCCTAATCAATCCTTCCAAAACTGAATGAAAATGGCTTTTCATCCCATTTAAATTAAGTCTTTTCCAGACTATTCTTTTCAGCCTTTCTTCACCCATTAGGTCCATACCACTTCATCTAGTGCGTATGCCTCAGAAATGCTATTAACATCATACTTATGAACACCTCATAAAGGCATGCTTTGGTGTGGTAAAAAATGAATTAACAAGAAAAGGGAAGGACCAGAGAGTCATTTTAATATCTGTGTTATCGTGATTTGATCACTCCCTGGTTGAAGACTATGTATTACTTCAGGCACTGTAGCTTTTTATCTGTTCAATGTATTTTGTGAGCTAAATGTCTCACCAGTAGATTACTAATGGAATCATTAAACTGCAACAAGAGGCTGGGAATTTGAACTTCTGGTATGTAGCATGACTTAGTATCCATTTTCCCATGATAACTAATCACTAATGAAAGTGTGATTACTTACTTGGCCATTTATTAAAGCCACTATCTTTTAATTCTTCTGTAGGATGTTGATTAATCACTTATCTCTCTCGAAACCATTAGATGTCAACAATCATTTCACCTTTACGTTTGAATAATTGGCAGTATCGAAGCTAAGGCCACACAGTTTTCTTTCTTTTTTAAAGCTAATCTTACTGATACCGGCTGTACCTGAATTTGTATGCAGCCAAACTACCCAACAGTCACCAACAGTCACCCACAAGTCTTATAAACACAGAGGAAAGTATTAAGGCAGCTAAGCCCAAACTCCACATTTCACACGAAGGTCATCTTATGTGAATGTTGTTGGCTCTTTTTTACATACATTTATTTTGGTGTTTTACTATGTGTTATTTATACAGGTGTAAGACTCCTCAACCTTCTCTGTTCATTGAAAAGACTCTTCTGTGAAGGTAATATAGTTTAAACAAGTCTAACCTTCGATTGATTTTAGAGGTTCAGTTGCATCCATCTGATATGCAACACTGAGTTTCAAAACTGAATTTGACTTGTTACTCAATACATATCCTTAATCAATTCTATTGGCTGACCTAAATATTTTTTTTAGCTATTCTGGTTCCTCAATTATTTTATTTATCTGTCCTTATGTATTGAGTCTCCACTTTTAGTCTTTCAATGTTTTAGTCTTCACATTTTCTTACTTGCTGTTTGTCATCAATTGCATGCATGTGGCTTTGTATTATATTGCATTGATTGGTGCTGCCTACATGAGTTTAAGGGTTTGAACCCTGTCCATAGCTTTAATGAGTTTGGTGGCAATCAGGAATAGCCTAAATATGTCATTATACTGACGATTAAAATGAAACAGAGTGAACATATGTAATATGCTCAAAGATCAAGAGGCCCAAATGAAACACAGAATTTGTCAAGATGCAAAACCTGATTCATAATAAAAGGTAATTACAGGGCTGCACCACTGCAAAAGAAATTAATGCACTATGTGAAGTGTCCTAATAGCCTTGCCTGTTCGCGTCCTCAGAGGCTCTGTAAATGCTAATGAGGGGAGTTTATTCTCTGGTTTTAATCTTTCATCAAAATCACCATGGAGAAACATTAGCACTGTGGAAAATTCTCATTACAAAGGTTGATTAGGTCTAAAATTTTAAGATAATGCTCTCACAAATGGCCGAGCACACTGAATAAACAAGAGACTATGAACAATACATGCATACCATAATTTCTTGCAAAGAAAGATAAACTTGTTGAATGTGAGTGAATTCAGACACTGATTGCACTCCTTTAAGATTTATTTAAATGAGGGAAAACACTGACTTTTTTTTTACTTCCTATAGAACCTTTTCATCTATACAATTGCCTTAGGAACAAGAATTAGGTATGGAAACAGGAATCTGGTGATCTGGAAACATACAGTAATTACAGAAACATACAGGAATTAACTCAGGTATGTAAACAGACCTCATCTGTAGTATCCAGTATACAGTATAATTCAGATGAGGGAACAAAACTCAGGTGTGGGAGCAGCACTTGGGTAAGGTAGGAAAAGAACTTCGGTAAGGTGGGAACATACAGACTGAGGGATAGGGTTCAATTGTGCTCAGAGAAGACCATGGTTATGAAGATAGAGAAAAGTATGGTCAGTCTTTAGTCCCGCCCAAAATGCATCTCTTGGTATCTACACAGACTCATTTCTGTGCACCCAGGATTTTCTGCTGCTCACAGCTGCAGGAGGGATTACCCCCGGCTCTATCTCAGACACCCACACACAACCTCTGCAAACACTCACTTGGAAAAGGAGCTTATCCGGCTAGTGCAGACACTTCCTGTACTTTGAGCTTCCCTTACAACCTCCTTCAGGCTGCCCCAAACCACACAGACTCTTATTCACAACCCAGCTAACACTAACTGTCTCAAGAACACTGTGGAATGTACCAGATAGTTTGACATCTGGCTGTGAGATAACTTTGATGATAAGCAGTCTAATTAAATACTCATTGTTTCCAACATTTTTATTCCAGGCATGACATATGTCAGCTTAGAGGCAATATCCCCTTATGGTTTTTCATTTAGTCATGAGAAAAAATTGTAAATGACACATCAAATACAAATTTTTTATATGCGAAATTAGTAGGGATACCATCTAGCAGGGATACCACATCAAGATTTTTCACACTACAGATACAACACCAATCAAAAACCTACATAGTCATTAGAAAACAGGTTCAACATATTTTCAGTTCAAGAACCTGCTTGTTCCTGGCCAGCCAGCAGAGGTCGCTTGTGGGAGATGAGACTGAGTTAACTGACTTCACCATTTTACCTTGGTGAGCCTAAGAGAACCGTTGCCTCATCACTGTGGACCTTTGGC
This sequence comes from Albula glossodonta, assembly GCA_019788955.1. NCBI lineage: Eukaryota > Metazoa > Chordata > Actinopteri > Albuliformes > Albulidae > Albula > Albula glossodonta. The sequence goes on from JAFBMS010000032.1 coordinate 2,174,250, forward strand.
CATAAATGGTAACAGCATGGCTGTGACGCAAGCAATCAGATACGAGAGTCACAGCTGAATGAATGAATCACTATTAACTTGAGTGCTCAACAAATGTATCCTTTGCATGGGAATAAAAAAGACACACGGTCAGTGTTATTCTCCCAGTTGACATTCTCAGTGTCACTATACCAAGAATGATAACTAAAAAAGGACTCTGCTTACTTCGTGTCACATCCTCAGTGGGCCTTAGCTGATAAATGACATTCCTCCGGAGTAAGGTAAGCCACAACGTGTGAGGGATACTTACGGCTTATGATATTATCCCCTTTCAGTGTTGGTATACACATTTCACTAAAGATCTCGATTACTCTTCAAGTGAGAAAAAATGGCTACATATTAGTTACACTTATAACCATGTAAATGAAGCACTGATAAGCTGCCGAGTTTGCTGAAAAAGGACCCTATGCATTACACAGGCAGGAAGCTAGAAAGCTACCTTTCCCAGTCTCACCTCCACCCTCTGCTTCACACACTTTTAATGGAGTGCAAATTGGAGACTGCCGTCTGCATCAATATCTGAAGTGTGAAGGTCTTGCTCATTTTTTGGGGGATATTGGATTTCCGCCAATACCCATTTGAATTCATTTACAATTTTTGGTCTTTGTGATTGATGAGAGAGAATTCACATTTACATTTGATTTTTTTTTCTTTTCATTTTTCGAGAATGGCATGAGCAAGGAAAACTCAAATGGCGCTTACATGTTTAACTGCAAATTATTCAACAGTTTTGTTGACTGTATTTTAACACTGCAGACTTACAATGCTGCTGTGAGATAATCTTAATTTCAACACTGAACAGGCATAATATTACAGTAACGCTCACAGTCTGTATTAACACAGTGCCCCGGCACAATTCTGCACAACCTGCCGATCAACAAAACAAAGGCATAATGATATAGTAAGGCAGTCTGAATTTTTACTCTACACTGGCAAAAAGCAATGATAAAACAGGCTGGTATGGCAGATCGTTTTACAACATATTATTAGTAAACTACAATATTCTACAATATTATAATAAAATACTATGTATGTGCATTTCCACTCAACATGGACTCAACTCACAATGCCAAAGAAAAGCACTGTGAAGTTCCATTCTGAACAGGCAAAATCTTTACTAAAATGCCTGTATTTCCACACCACATAAGTACTGTGACACAAACAGAGAGCTGCCAAGCCTAGCTCCAGTGGCATAATAGTGACATTCTTGAGCTAGTGCAGCATGCTAAAGCCTAGTATGTGTGTGCTTGAATATTGTGTGTCAGCAGCGAGGTGCCGTGAGCAGGCCTTTTTAGTACTGTATGGTGGGAAATATGACATTCCGTTGCTGCCTCGTTACGCTGGTTACACTCGCAGTCAAAACTACACACGGCACACAAAGGCAGGCTTACTGTGACTTTCACACTTCATCACAGCTACAGCGCTGCTTCAAAGGTAATCCTGGCTGTGCCCTGCAAATGTCATATCAATTAAAATCCAACAATGAAGCTCAAAAGAGTTTGCATTGGCCTCATCTGTTTGATAGGGGTCAAGCATTTAAAGGCCTGCAGCACTCATTCAGACACGCTTTTCCATCATACCCCCATTGCGGCCCGGGAGAGTTTAATTCAAACTACATTTAATTGAGGTGTTCCTTTCAGCACCACTTTATGGATCATTGCATCCAGTCCATGGTGAAAATACAGACATTGTGCTCTGCTGGACAGGGCTGAATTAAGCAGCTGCTGTCTGCTCATATTGCAGGGTTTTGCTTTTGGGGAAGAGACATCATTGATACAACAATAAATGTGAAGCAATTAATTGTGTTTATGGACCCAAACCCTTATGACGTTGATAACCTCATTCCAGCATGCATACTGATAAGGCACTCAATACTTATATCAACTGTGTTTCTAAGCAACATCAACTGTTCTCATTAGGACTTTGAGAGTTTTTTATACATGACTGTAAAACAACTTAGAGTATTTGTGATATTTAGATATCCAACTCCAGACATAATTTCAGTGGAACCCTTATATTAATGTATTTTTTATAATGCACAGGGCTAAACTTGTTTCTGATGTTGTTTTAAAGTTACAGAGTGTATGCATGGCTTTGTTTAAGTACCAACACGTTTGATATGCAAGTGGTTTTGCATATCATCCAGTTATACAGCTCTACATCAAGGCTATCATTGGCACATCCAGACAACCGTCATTCTAATATGGTCAGACACCTGTCAGGGACAAAGGTCTAACTGTCCCAGCCCTAGCCAGCAGCCCCACATGGGTGCACATAACTATCCACAGTGTTACTGAGAACAGGAGGGTTTCTGCTGGCAGGATACTCCACACCACACCCTGTAACAGAGCCTGTGCAGGGTGATCAAGCGCCAGCAGTCTGCTTATGCCAGCTACAAAAGCAGAGGGAGAAGAGGCAAGAGGTTCACTACCTGACTTAGCAAATACACAAACAAGCCTATAAATACAAATAATCATTGCAAACTGGAAGAGAAAAACTAAAATAATATTTGAGGTATTCCACAATTGTTAAATGCTCACATAAAATCTATTCATCCAGTTGGATATACACTACAGCAATTTGGGTTGGGTAGCTTGCTCAAGGGTGGGATGCAAGCCAGCAACCTGTGAGTTACAAGGCGTAACTCCCTGTTATGCACCGAACTCCATAACCATTATAATACTATAATAGTACCATATTGCCCATTCTCAATAGAATACTAACAGCAATACTGCTTCTACATTCTACACCTGATTAATGATGCATTGTATGCCTACGAGACGAGCAAGCCATTGCATGACAATGTGGAGTCAGCAAGCCCTCTTACAGCCAATGAACAATGAAATTTACCAGACCAATTCACTACACAATGATGGCCATTTTAACACATTTCTGCATCATAGTTCTATCTTATAAAGATATTCATAGGGCAAATAGCTTTTTAAATGAACAGATGACTGTTGCATGCAACACACCTGTCATACATTCAGCACTTAACATAGCGAGCAGATTTACAACCAAATATAATTGCCTACTGGGCTTGCATTGCCTTTAGAAAACAGGCAATTAAAATTGGTGGTTTGATTCAATGGAATTGCTACTGAATGAAAAATAGTAGCTACACAGACATTTCACATTTTAAAAGGTTTTACTTAAAAAGATAATGAAGTGTGCTATCAAATTTCTGAGAGTTTGCCACAAGAATGATTACAGTAATTCAAACATTCACCATCATTTTATAGATGGTGAGGTTGAAAAATAATGTACTATTAAGGTCACCCGACCACATTTTTGTGGATCTAGCTGTTTTATTTATCTTTGGCTTTCACCCAGAGCTAAAGATATGTTATTCTTTAAAGATCAACCATTGGAGTGAGTCAATGTTGTGGTTGTGCCATGATTCTGTCAGTTATTCAGGCATGGACTTAGGAAGATTCCGCCAAATTTAGCAGCTTTGCCCTGTTATGTTCCTAATTTTAGCATAGCTACACAGCTTCTGCTGCCCTCACAACACGCACATTCATGGCACAGACAATCAGGATTATGTTTGGTGAGCAGGTCGCAGTGCTTCATTTTTGTGTTTATGTCACACAGTGTACTAATTTAGAGTGACGTAGTATCCAAGTTTTCAGGGATTCAGTTTCATGGTCGAGTGTGCTGAGGTTTCAGCTGCTGCTGAAAAATACAGAAAAAGTTCTGGTGGGTAACTTTTAAGAGTCTGGATATAATGAAGTTCCATTCGTACTCTTTCCTCAAAACAATTCTCCGAGCTTGCATGACCATCTCTGAGTTTGTGCAAAACATACAAAAGATGCCAACAGCTAATATTTTATGTAAGTTTCATCAACTTAACCTTAAAATCAATTCCATCAAGGAGATGAGCACCAAGCATGCAGGCAAAAAAAGAGAGAACAGGTTAACACGATTCACATGCATGCGCTTCTTTGTGGGCTATACCCATTTTTAAGTCTGTCAAGTGAAAAGTGACATGTATGTTCCAGGCCTTCTCATCTGAATCACATATTTTTATATATAAAAGCGACAGTGTCACAAGGTCGAGGTGAATTCCAGTCAGAAAAAGGGATATAGGCTTCCATAGGCAATCCATTTCCCTGCCCGTGCTGATCCAATTACCCCAGCTCTGTATCCAGAGGGAGATTCCATGTGCCGAATTCCACAGACATCCCTGACCGCCCTCTACAGCGGCTCAGCCGGGATGGCAGTATTTGTCTTCCTTAGCTGTGATCAGTGTCTGAATGCAACTCACTGACATCTCTGGCTGCTTGTGTCCCTGCCAGGTGCAATATTAAAATGAAAAGGGGAAGCCAATGCAACTTAACGGTTTTGATGCATTTCTTGCTATTCTGTAGTATGTGTTGAGGCAATGTGTGTGCATGTATGTGTGCTTGTGTGTGTGTATGTGTGGGGAAGCCGGCGGTAGTGGGAATGTGGCTGGCAGAGAGAGGCCAGCAGGATGGCTCAGGCATACCACCTTCATCCCTCCACAGGAAATGCTCCTGGCCAGCAGGGCTCATAATACACACACACACATACACACTCACACACAAACACACATGTGCACACACAAATACAAACACACAAAAAAACAGCTTGCACACACACATGTGCCAACTCACACATGTACAGACTCATGCACGCACATCCATTAACACACATACACACACCCTGAGGGGAAACATTGACGTTTCAGAGTGCTGTCACCTCACACTGAGACACAAACCTCCTTGTGAGCTGGGTGACATGCTGTGCAGCTCTGAATTATGGGTAACCTTGCTGTTTTACAATTACAACAATAAGCCAGTGCATCATATTGTGACTGTATATGTTCATTATTGTAATCATGTGCTACACACATCTGTGTATTATTACAGCACTTGTTGCCAACTGCTTATCAAGACAGAGGCATGTCATACATACAGACATAAATACATCCATTCATGCGTAGGTACATACCAAGTATTACTCACAAATACAACTGTTATTATGTGGAACTGCTTGCCAGGTCAGGTAATAGAGACTATGACCGTTGGTGTGTTCGAAGTCTTGACACTGTGCTGGGTATTCTCTGGAGTCTGAACTGTTTGTAAATTGATTGCCGAGATGAGGTTAATTGTCTGTCCTTATCATTATGTTTTCATATGGTCTCAGGGTACAAAGGCTCTTTGCTAAATAGCTGCATGTATAACTACTTCTTAATGAGGCCCTTTTAATGACTATAGGGATAATTTACCTTCTTAAGCAACGTGTCAGAAACAACCATACATGTCCCATATTCAGGTCATGGGACTTCAAAAGGCAAAATAATTGTATCCATTCATTCTGTTGTTGTGGCCTTAGTTTCCATCAGAAACAGGCTGACAGGTGAAATCAGCAGGGTCCTAATTGGCTTAAGTGAAAACACCTGGTCACTGAATCTAAGCCATTAGTTACATAATGAATAATTCAAAGGAGAAAGCTAATGGCATTGAACCAATTCTGAATTGCGTTAAAATATGTTTAAGGAAAAAGATTATGGTGGAACCTTTATACATGTGCTCAAACAACTTAATAAATTGATGAAGATATTGGCTATAACAAAAAGCAGCATATACAAGTTCCAGGATCAAGCATTTTTGAAATTGTATGCAGTGCTGGTACCAAAGTGAGTACAAGAAGTAATAAACAGTAATTGGGTCCCTTAAGTCTCCACATGCCCACAAATAAGATTCAGGTCCACTAATATATAATTACATTGCTGTGTCAGCATGAGGTTTTTAACACTGATTTACAGCAGCAAACTGCTCCAGATGGGTTCTTTGACAAAATTACTGAAAACAAAACACTTAAAGGGCATTTCACATCAGTAACACCTTAAGCTCCACAGCAGCCTCGGTAAGGTGGTACCAAAGTGAAATGCCCCTTTAACCTGTAAGCTGACATGCCCTGACAGTGTCAAACAGGCATACTGGAATTATAGGACCAAGACAAACCATTCCGGTCAGACAGCTTCTTACAAAGATGATGAGGTTTAGAGCAACAATGAAAAAAAAAATCATAGGAACATTAATGTATCTAGAAAAACAGAAAAACACAACAACAACTCATTACTCCTAATCAAAGGACCTGTTAATTAATTCTTCTCAAGCTATTAGATATACTGATGTAGCAGTCCTGTTGCACTGCTGAAGCTACATTAGAGAAGCATTGCCTCACTGTTGTCCTGCAAAAGCCCCAGACTCATGTTATATAATTCAGAGACTTCTATACACAGCATCCTTCTTCATTCTTCCAAAATAATTCTGGTGAGACAGCTCCTACTCTAAAGCTGAACATTACTCATAGAAGATCGTGCTCTGGATTGAAGAAGGGTAGACCAAAAACATACAGTGATGTATGTGTGTAGCTCAGAGTTCAGAGACATGGGTTAGATATAGAACATCTGCTACAGAAAAAAGAGAAGCAGAAAGAATGTAATTAGTCTCCTTGGCTGGTAATTCTTTAGCTCAGTGAAATAGTCGGTTGTATCTCTCGTCATTACCAGCCAGCTATTTGTAAAGTGGTTAATTCATGGATGTGAGTATCAACTAAATAATGTGCCATCACCCTTTGAGAAACAGGAAGAGTGTGATTAGTCCCCTTGGTGTTCAGCACAGCAGGCAAACCGTTCCTCTGACTGTGTGAAGAAGACAGCTAGGGTTGTCCTTCCAATCAGGTTTGCCCACATGTCCAAACAAATAAAATTACAGCAATTTTTTAGACTATTTTTTATCCACTACTATATTTGTTCTCCAAATTGAAAAGCCTAATGGTAAAGTCCATGCCATCCCTGTGGGACAGTTAATCTTATGTAGGCAGATCGACTGGCCATAGGCTTTTCAATTAAGGCAGTGTGCAGGGGTGGCAGTGCATTGTAATAGGTAGGGTGAAAGGTAACTCTGAGGTTGCCAGTTTGATGCCTAATTGGGGCAACACTGTCAAGCACTGCACTCAATATCCAGCTACACAAATGGAGAGCAAAATGTTGTTGCATTGTAAAATGTGTCTTCTCTCTGGGTGATAGAGTGCTCTAAATGCTTCGCGCTGATGTTCTGCCCTCCTTCCCTCAGCAACAGTAAGTCTGACTGCTCATTGCCGGCTGGGATGGCTGACCTCAGTGGACGATGGCCAGAATTTGGCCGTAGACCGTGGTTAGCATCACTTTACAGTGATTTTAGCTGGGTGCTCCACCCAAAGGCCCATCACAGTATTAGGTATCTCCTGACTGACTCAAGCCACAAAATAGTTTAACATTCAATATATTTTTATTAAGACCAATCATTTGCTTTTCATGTCCATAGATGCATTTATATATACTTCTGATGTATTCTCTGCAATTAACCTAAACAAAATGAATATTGCTATATTCCATTTATTTTGAATATTGTATTGAATATTGAATATGTTGGTGCTTTATGCTAATTTCATATTTTCTATATATAATATATTATCTCCTATTTGTCCTGTGAGCATACACAGCTGTAAAATTTTACATACATTTTTTTTTCTTTAAAAATGAGTTAATGTAACATACCTTCCAACACATAGACCAAGGACCCAACATCCCCTTCTTTGATTATGCAGCTGTCTTTGTCATTTTCAACTGGGTACATGCAGTCCACAATTTCCTGGATCTGAGATAACTCCAGGTTCTTCATGAAGTCATTGTCCAGAATAGCCAGCTTAATTAACTCCTTGGACCTGAAAATTAAGATGAAGATGGAGAAAAGTAACTCTGCATTATTGTTGATAACAGCATTTCTCACAATATATTCATATTCGTAGTTCTTCATAATCAGATTTTTTCTGGCAATGTTTTACTGTCTATTTTTGGATATAAAAATAATTGGAAAATAACCAAAACCGTTAATTTACAAATTCTGTAAGCATATAAGGCTATGCATGTCACTACAGTGAATAAAAAGTGAGAATATAATTTGCCAGCTAATTTGCAGATAATCATAACAATTGAATATAATCTGCTCACTGGGCCTCCTGTCCACTCAAACAGAAGAGTATAGAAAAACAGCTGCAGCTTAGCTTTATTACATTACAATTATACCCAGACCTGAAGGAGAGATAAACATACTCATAAGAAACAATAATGCAGTTTGCACCCATATGTCAATCCTAAATCATTAATTAAATCCACCAGCAAACAATGAAATCCCTGTATTCTGACAGACTCCTACAGACTGACTGCAACTTCTGACATGAACCCAACTCACTCACAAGCTCAGCACTTTGGTAAGTAGCAAAGTAAATAAGTTAGCAAGTAACCTGGTCAGTAAGTTGTCCATTTTAAGGCAACCAATAAGTTGTCCATAATTTAGGCGACACACAAAGTGTCCCTTCCTAGTTTTTTCCCCAAACCAAGCTTATATCCCAAAATCCACCGGTCAATACACATTTCTGACTTTTGACATGTTTTTTTAATTGCTGTCCACTTGGTAAAATATGGTTGTGGCGGCAGTTGATCACATTCAACAAACTAGTTCCCGAAGTTAAAAATAAACGTTGTTTTGTAAACCGCTATGGATAAGAATTTGATGTGATGTACTGCGACCCAAAATTGAGGTGCCACTATAATCCAAACAGTTTATGCTCAATAGCTCTAGGCCAAATTTTGCTTGAGGGAAGCAGTGAGACAGCGACCTTCTTACCATAGCCTGAAACAGCTTTTCATAATTCAGGCAGCAAAGTATTCACCAACCCTCAGGGGTGTTCCAGACTCTCTTTGTATATGATTGCTGAAGTCACTGTGATATGCAAAATTCTAAAATACTATAAAGGCTTGAGAATACAAAATGACCCCCACTCTACCAACAACACTTCAGTATGAATGTGTTTAAGGATTGTGAGAGTGTTTTAGCCAGCATTGCTTTTTATTATAGGTCAATGGCTGAGCTGGGCCACACCAGCTCCTCCAGAAGTTGTGGTATCGTACATCGTCTGTACAGACTGGAAAGTTCTAATTCCGATTCAGCTGCTACAGCAGACATTCCAGCACTCTGGCAATGAAAGTTATTACTCAGGCGACATTCCATCAAGAACAGGACTGAGAAAGAAAAAACAACCTGTCAGATCTATGAGGAACAACAACCTCAAACTAAATGTAGACTTCAAACGCTTGTTTCCACTGGTTTTTTTTTTTATTGATTTCATTGTTTTAAAGACATCCTGATGGAGGCTTTATCACCATTTTCCTCATAAATGAATGAAATACTAATCAAACACATTAACAATAAAATAAAATCTATGTCAAAAAATAAGTCCATGAGGGTACGTTTGTGGCTCAACTATTTGAATTCCCTACATTTGGCTGGATAGTAAATGACAGTTGCATTTCTCTCTTATTTGCAATTCATTTGCATCTTTTTGAAAGTCACCATTTGCACTCGATGCAAACTTCTTGGTTACTGAGAGGACTACACATGTTTCTGCAGTCCACTTGCAAACTGAATTATAGCATGTATTCCTGAAAATGAAAATGAAACTCTGGCATGTTACTCTGATAACAATTATCTCTATACCATCCCTGTCATGTCGAAAGTCTGTGGAATTGAAATATTTCTAATTTGAGTTACATGAGGTATCAGGAGATAATTAGTACCATTCAACGATTCAAAGTAAGCCAACTGCTAATGTAAATAAATAAACAGCACATGCAGGATTAAGGAATTCTTTTGCAAATATGTATGGCATTTACTGGATACAAGAGCAATCAAACTCAGCTGTTCTACAAACTGACTTCCACTGATACTTCAACCAAGTATGTCTGTATTCAATTCAAGTATGTATTAAACATAATATATATATATAATATATATATATATATATATATATCACAAAAACTGCAAATATGCTGAAATAATGACCACAGGCACAGAATATTTTTTTTTAGATTTATCATTAGTTTGACCTATGTGTCTGTCTCCAGGGACACAGTGTTCAAATCAGCACACTGCTGGACTCATTGCTGTTGGCAGGAGAATTCCAGCCTCACAAAAAAAAAACATTGTACTTGGAAAGAAACTGAACAGACAGACAGAACAGTGTTTTTTTTCCAATCACCCTTCAAGCCATGGAATATCAACAACTCCTGTCCTCTTAGAAATGTCCATAAAACCTACTGTTTAGTGCAGTTAAGGGTGAGTCCATGTCCCATTCCCATGCAAGCAATCAATGCTTTCTCTACATGTTATACATCTCGGCCTGGGGTCCATCACCCTAGTCCTGCAGAGCAATGGGGTCTCACCTTAAATTCCAGAACCAATCCAAGAGACCTGAGACGCCAGGTGAGGTATCAGTGCACTCAGCTCCTTTAATTGATCAATGAAGTGCTGAATACTAACAAAAACCAGCACACCTGGCATCTCTCCAGAATCAAGATGGAAGACCACTGCTTGTGACATTAAACACTGGCCTGTGGAAGGGAAGAGCCGTGGTTCTGCATTTACTTTTGTCGTAGGTATTCATCTCAGCTTGTTAAGTCGTATTTATACACAAAGATGGAAGCAAAGCACAAGGGTACTGACACTTACTAGAATACAATATGAACATAAAGTTCTGGAATAGGTTTCCCAGCAGCTCTTAGTGCAGCACTGTTTAAAAATATGTAATATTACCCGTGCAGAATTGTTAATTACGATGAGCCACAAATCAAATGTTACATAAGTAATAGATAAATGCAAAGAAAACTTTTCCCAGAAGAAGTGGGGGCGCAAAAAACCAAAAGGCCTTTATGTGCTCAGGGCTTTTCTAACCATTACTGTCTTTTAATAATGTTGGCCCATAAAAACAGAATTCATTACATTGGACAAAATACCAAAAGGTCAATTCAACCTCAGTGTGTCCCATTGTTTAAAATAAAACTCCTGTCCCTCTCTCCAATCCAGGCCCAATGCACATGTCTTCACTGCAGAATGTGAAATACTTCACAGCTTAAACCACCCACTCTTGGAACTGCTTTGTCGTGATGTAATACCAGCAGTACAGTAATAGACAAAGTGAGAGGTTCATTGCTAAATCAACTTAACAGAGCTGATCAAACTAACAGACTTTATATGAGTCCAATAAGGGCAAAAGACACTCTTGTCATTACATTCATATGTGGGCATTTAGCAGACAGTTATATATGCACAAATAACTGCGTAAAACAGGGAATTAGGAGAACAATTATACACAAACAGGAACAATGCAAGACCTCAAAAATGGAATAGGTCACAGACAAAACAATGTATTCATTGTATTCATTAGAGACAGGCACAGGCACAAGTATTTTTTCAAGGTAGAAGTTATGCTTATTCTCAAGCCAGTGGTTACATTGAGCAATATAGTGGAGCTCTCTTTCGCGGTGAAAGTTGCTCCATCACAGTTAGATTAAACTCTAAGTACTTGTTGTACCATTAAAAGAAGAGACTCTGACATATAATACTCCCACTGTGCTCCTCCTTAGCATCAAGAGTTCTGAGTCCTGGGCCTGGAAGGAACAGGGTCTGCTGGGGTTTGAGGTTGCTCAGCACTTCTGTCCAAATGCGTTGCCAATTTTAAGATGAAAACAAAAACCAGCCACCCTGCAGCTCACCAGTGTCCCTACGGTAGGGCGAAGGGCACAAATAGCAGAGCTGTGGACACAATTCCCAAATACAACACTGCCTCTGCACTTTCAGCTGAAGTGCTTCAGTAAAATAACTGGCTAAATAAAAGGATATTGTGTGAAAAAAGCAAGCGACTGTAATTCCTCTGGATACATGGCAGTAAAAGTGCCTGTGACTGTAAAAGTAAGAGGGGATGTCACCTGTCTTATTTGCTTAGAGGAGATCCTTATTCAAAGTGATTTTAAAAGTTTATACTTTTACAATTTATTTAGGCCTGTACATCTGGATATGTACTGATGAAATTCAAGCTAAGAAACTTACTCAAAGATACGACAGCAGTGCCAGCCTGTGACTCAAAAATGTGAATAATGGTCCCAGTTCCCTTACCACCACATTACACTACTGGCCTCACGTTTTTATGGCTTGTATCAGGGGTATACAGCTGGATGGAACAATGAACCATGAATGGTGTTGCACCTGCACTCTGTGGTCTGGGAGCGCTGCTAGCCAGGGCTGTAGTACTGTTTTGTGGATACATTGTATGTCACTGTGGATAAGGGTGTGCCATATGCTATATGATTAAACTAACTCTTATGGCTAACCAATCTGCCAGCATAGCGTGTGCAGGCACAATGTCAAACGTTCTCAGTCACAATGGCTCCACAAATTGCTGGTGATCTGATCTGTCTCAGATTTAAATCTTCCATGAAGCCATAAACATGTATCATGTACACTGTCACTTTTTTGTTTCTCAGCATAGCAATACAAAATGTAGTTTCCTTTAATAATTGCAGAAAGTCATTTTCAAAGGGAACACATTTCAGAACTGCAAAAAAGATAAAGGCAAACATCATCCTTTCAGAAAAACTGCAGAAGGACAGTAGTTGGCTTTGGAACATCTGTCTCCTTTCTAGGTCAGCATCCTCTCCCTTTTAAACGAGCTACAGGATCAAGACTGATGCAACTCTCCTCACCAGGAAGCTGAAATTGTTAAACTGCATATAAGAAAGAAGAGGAACTAAAAACATAGCAGGCTTTTGTATTTAAAGCCTTAATTTGACTGATCATTAGATTTGCAGGGGCAAGTGAGTCTGACTTTGTGCATGACTAGTTTAGATGAAGCATTTCAGAGCAGAAGTGCTGTTCTAGAATCATGCAGCCCTGACCCATATCCTGACCTACTCATTAATGAGGTAAGAAGCTAGACTTACCCTGGTTCCGTACCTACTCTGGGTCATGAGTGCAGATCTTAAAATGATACATTCTGGGTATTAAAGACAACTATGAATAAGTACCCAGATGGATGACTTCTCTTTCCCTTTTCCAAAAAAATACATCCGTCTTTACTTTTCCAAAAAGAAGGTTTATGCAGGATTTCTGCTCTGGCCAGAAAGCCGAACCCAGACCGTTATCCTTAAAAGGATAAAATATGCTCCTTTAGGAGGGAACCTAATGGACACATTCCACGGGACTTAACCAAACTCCGCACATGAAGAGGGAATGATATGCCTCGCACCAATCTGAGACATCAACCAGATATGAGATAATTCCACAGACTGCAAAATAATAGCTAATTAAGTTGTTTTGGGTTCCTTCTACTCTCCTTATCTAATATTTTCTTTTTTTAACCAGACTTGGGACCTGCACAAGTAAAGACATGTTGTACAGTGGTAGATTAATCTCTCTTTGAGCAACATGCCACACATCTGTTCAATAGTCAAAATTAACAGGAGAGAAATCACAACGCAAGCTTGGAACATGACTTCAGACTTTAGAAAGTATTTAACAAAACCTTAAGAATAACACTGACTTCAGCTTCTTCAGTATACACTATTCCACCATAAGACTCCTCTGTTTGCTTACTGAGCAATGTGCATTAATAATCTGTCTACATAGTATTATCTTCCATTTAAAAACAATGTTTTCACTGATTGCAAGTGTTGACAGAGGTGTGTGGTAATTCAAGGAAAAGCATCACAGCGCTCTTACTTGACCTCCATCATGACAGTGCCCTGACTGCTTTTCATAATGGTACTGATGAATGCATGGCTTCATTTCACACTAAATAAGCTCAGCACTCAGTGTGTCAGCAAGGTGGGTTTATCCAAGCCGGAATGACAATCCAACATCCAGCGCTCTGATACCCAGGGAAATTTCATTGCTGGAATGGAGAACAATTTCAGTGGAAAATATCTATTTATATTGTGAGCAGGTAATTGAAAAAAAGATACCTTTACATTTTTTATTTTAACACCAACTTTAAAAACTTTTTGGGTTCAATCATAAATTCATTATAATTCCAACAATTCTTTATAAATTCTTTTGTAAAGTTTTTCAAAACAGATCAGACCATATTCTTTATGTGAATATTAGTGTGCACTACTACACTGAAAGGTATTTGAATCTCCTCAAAAACTGGTGACTTCAGCTTCCTTCTCTTTCTGCACCAAAGTCCACAGCTTGAGCTTTGTCAGACAGGAGTCTGAGGATAGCTCAGCACGTGAGGATTGGACCAGCAGACTGTGGGAACCTGACTGAGCCGTGGGGGTCGGTATTGCGTGATGCGGTTTGGATTTCAGTCATTTCAGAGCTTATATTTTTACCCTCCCCATACATACAGCTGGATATTTACAGACATACTTTGTGCGCAGTAAATTGCTTAACAGTACAATAGTAATTCTCCATCAGGGAACCAAGTCTCCAAGTTAAAATCCCAGATCCCTGACCATTATGCTACACTACCGAGCATCCCTGCAGAGAGAATCCCTGCCTCCCTGGGCAAAGCTAAGGCCAATTATGTGCCTCCCTACAGAGCTTTCAGCCACAGTTGCCACTGTCATGGTCTGGATTTGCTCCCAGGCCACTTGGCCAGTCCACACACTGGAACAGTGCCTTAACAGGATGAGCCACCCAGCGGGCTCTCCTTGTTATTGTTGATGTTGTTGTTTTTGTTTTGTTTTGTTGTGCTGCAACAGTACAGCGGCCATTTTCAGGCTCCTTTTCGGACTGGGGCTCACAATTCCATGAGGCACATCACCGATGTCTCAAAATCAAAGTTGTGTGAAAGAGTGCAGTCTGCAGGCTTGGCAGGCTTCCCCTGGGTGTGAGATCCAGGGTTGTAAAACACACTACAGACACAGAGCCTTTCTGCTTCATACAAACAGAGAGGAGAAACCATGCCAGTGGATCGGAAGGGCTTCCTGTGCCATCACTAAAGTGCACTGGCAGGTAAGGCAAACACAAACAGCCTTTCTTCTTCAGTCAATAACACACATGTTGATGCCCCAACAGCCCAGATGGCTGATGATGATCTATGCTTAAATGTAAAGATATGGAAACCCGTGTCTAACTCCTTATTCAATGAAAAAGTTTTGAAAGAATAAGTGCTCCTGGAATACAAACTCTGTATTCAGCATTATATACTGTGACAGCACAAACTACAACTGCAGAAAGTACTGAAATATCAACATTGCTAAATCATGAGTTACTGCTACCTCAATTCTCTGGGTTAATCTCGAGATCAATACACAATCCGTGTGTGCAGGTGATTATTTGGACTTTTTTGACCCATTAAGATGTGCTTCATCTACTCCTTCACACAAATATCGACAGTCCAAGATGACTGATGTTACAGAAGGGTAAATCATAAGGTCATCACTAGCTACAATTTAACCTTGTGGATTCACTATGTAAACAGACAGGACTAAGAATACCAGTGGCGATGTATCTTTTTATCAACCTGGCCTGTCAAAGAGCATCAGAGAAACATCACCATCACTGCAGACGCTGACTATGCCACCGGCCAGTAATGAATCACATTCAATATGGATTTTTTCATCATCTACTAAAAAATAATAACAGAACTGAAAGTTGCTAAGGGCTCAGGATGTTCTACGCAGTGTTTCACTCCAGAGAACTGAAACGATTCAGGAAGCAAATTAACCGCCTCCGATCTGAATGTAAATACACGTCTATGAAATACTACCCCAGTGGGTACTTTGCTACACTTCTTATCTGAGAGTTTATTAAACAAAAATTTTCCCTTGAGGACTTCACAGTACAGTGGTCTAGTCTGGACCATTTCACACAACATTATCATGACATTTTGTCAACAAACGGCCATGCTGCTTTTTTTCCCCATCTGAAATCAAGCCACAGAGCATAACTAATGCAGGAGAACCCATAATCTCATACTCCAGCGATCTGCAAGCATTTTTGTACACAAGTGTACAGACTTTTGTAAATCCCCTGAAAAAAATATTTTCACAGTATTTTGAATACAGTACCAGGCATATAAACGGTTTGTTTTTCAAACACCTCACCTGACCTGTTAAAGAATATGCACAGGCTGGAAAATAAAGTTTTCACTAATATTCATTACATTCTCATGAAAAGTTATTTAGTGTCATTTATTCACAGCTGCACAGAGCGCTTTGTTGTTTTTACATTAAATGCATATGCAGTAATTGAATTATGTGTATGATAAATGCACAAGAAAAAAAAACTGCTTTATTTGTACATAAATAAGGAGCACATCCAACACTAACCTGTAATTATCGTTAACTAACAAAAACAATTTTTTGACAAAAATGTCAACTAAACTTAAATCTGAGGGAAATACGTAGCTAAGCTGTATTTTGGTGAAGGTGAATATTAAGATTGTAGTGGGGTTCAGGCTGAACGCATAAGAATTACACTGATATACAGTGGAATGCATACGAGTGATACTTCAATCATGTTTCGAAATCTTAACACCTACTGTGCGCTCTTTGAGTAGAAAGGCAAGGTAACGTGGCTGAGATCCTGTATATCCAAAGCGGTGGGCTCGGCTGAAATAGCCTGTCTCTTGGTCCTCTGCTGTTCTTGTAGGACGCTCCGTTTGTGGACCTGTTGGGTAGCCGGTTTTATGATCGAACGGTATTTATCCAATTCATTCTGCAGTTTCTGGATCAGCTCGTCCTTCTGATCTAGTTCCAGCTCGAGCTCATCAATAAGTGCGTCTCGCTGTCTCAGTTCTTCAATCTTCTCTTGTAACGCGTACTGAAGATCGCGCAATGTGCCCATAGTTGTAGAAAACCTCGGTTTCAAAAAGGCTACAAACTTCAAAGAACTTAGACTGGTTATCTAAATCTTCCCCCCAAAAAAAACAGTTGCTACAGTTTCACTTTCAGAAAGCAGACTTGTTTGAGCCGGCTTATTTGCAAAAATATCCCAGCTTTGACCAGCGGCAGGTTGAAAGAGACAATTATTAACTATGAACGCTCCCAGCACCGCAGCGTGTTAACATGTCACATTTCTCAGGCGAACATTTCTCTTCCTCGAAAACATTGGTGGCTCTAATTCTGCGAGTTCGTCAGGCGCCTGCAGGATGCCGAAACACAATGCTTGGGCTGCAAGAGTGAGGATCTCCACGACGCTGTGACTAACCAATAGGTGCCGTGGCACATGCAGACGTGCTGCCCACACGTCAGTAAGCGGCACCTGTATTGTGGTGAGTAGAACGTGAGTACTTTTCAATTGACAGGTAACATAAACTCGTAAAACAGGCTATTATTTCGGTATTTCAGAGAATACACGTTGGTCTTCACTAATTTCTGTATTGTAAATCATACGCTGTGATGGTCACTGACGTGTTGTCAACAAAAATGAGAGGAGTCATTCATATGGCGAAGGGTTACAGTGTGTAACATTCATTAAGTTCATACTGTCAGCTAAATCACAAGGTAAACTTGGGTGGTACACTCCAGTCAATAATGTAGCATTACCTCTGTCAGCTCTGGGGTCTCCTTTGGCCAGTACTGCTTTTATTTTAGTTTTCCTTGATGGAGCCAGTTGGGGATCTCCATGAATTAGTAACTGGAAATTGTATGCTACTTATCCCCACATGCAAACAAATATGCTCCACTCCACATTAAACAAGTTTCAGTTTTTATTTTTACCTGTTATTCTCTAAAGAAAAAACATAACCTGTGCAAAATGATATTGCTGGAAGTGGAGTGGTGTCTGCAAACAGTCATACGTCATTATGACAAGATCTTGGCTTCCATGTTCCCCCCAAAAATCCAAATGTAGTCATATTTTGGCCATCTCAATGACCTCTGATTCACTGATTTAAAAACAATAAATAAATAATTTTGTTTTTTTCTAACCTCTAGTCTGTGAGTTGCACTGAAAATTCGTTGACATAAATATTGAATTTTTCAAATTTAAAAACCCTGATACACAAATAAAATGATCCAGAATTTCAAATCCTGGATCATTTTATAAAAGGTCCAGACTAGCATAACATTTCAGTGTTTTCATAGATATATTTTAATTGAACGAGATTAACCTTGTAAATACATTTTAAACAAGTGAAAAAAGAAGTTCATAATACTTTACTGAACTGTAACTCCTGCTCTCTACATCTACATTATTGTTTACTAGTATTTACTGAAGTTTTCCACTCTTCCCAATGTGTGTGTGGTCATGCTTAACACTCCCGCCTTTTCAGCCAATTCTGAGAGCGCAGACAGGTAAGCGCTCTGTCCTGCAAGGTAAGTGGTGAGAGGCCACTGTTCACTCCTGCAGGCTTTTCAGCCGTTCTGCTCCCACAGACACTGAGACGAGGTAGGACACTTTATGTGTCACTTGCCCTGACAGACAGCTGGTCAGGTGGGAGCCCAATGGCAGAGGCGCAGTGTGACGATGGACCGCATGGCCTGATACCCAATCATGCACAGCCCTGGAAGGCTTAAGAGTTCAAAGCATATGAGGCTGCACTCTTCCTGAGAAGCTTATGTATTACGGAGTAACTTTGTGCTAGAGTCTTGACACAAATAGTTTTTTCCAACCCTGATATCATTGCTCAGCATATATATACACAGCAACCAAGAGCTACAGGGTTGATTTGTACATATGTTTGTTTCTCATTGACAGTAAAGAGCCATAAATTCTTCATCTTCTTCTTATTCTTCTTCTTTCACTTCTTCTTTCTCCTCCTCTTTTTCTCCTTCTTCTTCTTATTATCTAACATTTCTTGACCTCAAAGCTTTACAGGTTACAGTGAACACAGGAAGTCATTCACCTCAGATACTCCATTCTGACAATTTAAATATTGTTATTTTAACTGTTATTTTAGACAGTTTTAAACAAGCTGCTGCTCTTACTATGAACATAACATCTAAGAACAAGTGAATACAGGAAACTTGCCATGTTAGCAAGATTTACAAAGGACAAAGTGGAGATGTCACAAGCGCCCCCTTGTGGTCATATTTAAAGTTATGCCCTAAGAAGAACTTCAAGGGATGACTAAAAAAACAGCCATTAGTATCTAATAGGTTGTTTACTCCTGAACGTAGCTGATAAATCAAACAGAGGCCGGCAGAGCAAAGCAATATTCCAATTTTACAATTTAAAAAATGAAAGAAGAAAATGCTAATTGGGTCTTAACCATTATGGCAATATTGTAATTCAATGCTGGGTGATTGTTTTCATAAACTGCTTCATTAATTCTGTTTAAGACGTATGCTGAGCGCCTCTGTTTTCAAAGAGTACCTTTGAGATTGTGTTAATTTAGCCCTGTATCCAGCTCTGGCTGGCACAGATCAAAGCATCTAACAGAGTGGGTGTTTAAGGAGGGGATGGTAATACGAGCGCCCTGCCAGTTTCCGACTGTAGAAGGGGCGGCTGCCAACGCAAGTGCTCTTTGTGGGTGCACGCCTGATGGGGATCTCACACTCACTAATCTGAAGTGTGTCTGAGGGAGTCTGGACGCAGTCTCAGAGGGGCTCGTGGAGAAAAGCCGTCTCTGCCATGTTTTGTTGTGCTTTCCGTCACAGGCCTTTTTTTTGGGACTGCAGATTCTGCTCTTTGTATCATTAAATTCACCAGATTTCACATAACTTATTTAATTTAATTTGCCAAATTTCAAGACGGTCAAAAATTGCATGTGTAAAAGTATGCTTGTATACTACTGAGAACATGGATAAATCTGCCTAATAAAAAAAGTCTTTAGGCTGAGACATAATGCAGAAAATGCATTATTTATATATACAGCCTCAACACCAGACACCTTTTCTAAAGCATCCGGCATGGGAAGTTGCAGTTACAATTGGAGTCTGATTTTCCAGTGTTTAAACCAGTATTATGTTTTAGGTCTGGATTCTTGCCTCATCCCTATCCTACTTACAAATCCCCAGAAGCCTGGTAGACTCATCATACACAAGAGACTTAAGGTCATTGCACTTATAGTATTGTAAGTTTATGAGCCTGGTGAGACAGGTAAGAACAAGTACATGAAAAGGAAAAGGTGAAAAAAAAAGAATATCAATATGTCTTTCTGCACACCCAACTTTGTGTGAATTACAAACTATATGCAATGATAGAGTCTCTGGTTCTGTCAATGCAAATAGACGGGAAATTTTAAATTCCATTGAGAAAAAGGCTCAGATGACTGTATTTAATTTACATTTACAGATAACTTTGAACAACTAATGTTCACATGTAATGTCCTGCTTTGTTATCATGTTATTATTATTGCTTGTCCTTTTGGAAATTGAAAGGGTTTTTATTTGGCTTGAGCATTACAGAAATCAGATTTTCATACGTCAGCTGTTTGCATTTAGATGTTATGAGATCTAAAGTCCTAGCCAATGCAGGTCTCCAGCCATAGCTGCTAATGGGCACAGCTGGGACCGGAGCGCCTAGATACAGGGCCTACCCCCGCTTCACTGAGTGAGCCAGCTGGAGTGCCCCACCTTTAAAATGTTTAATCTAGACATCTCAGTGCCAGCAGTGTTAAGGGGTTATATAGGATGATGTATAACTGGAGATCCTGTGCTCTTCATTCACATTACATCAAACAGAGGGGCTGGACCTTCTGTTTGCAGGGTTTCCACACACTAGCTGACCACTCAATAGTGACCCCTCTGGTCAGTCAGGGGCACCTGCCACTGTCCTGCTCCAGCTCTTTTGGCCGTTGTGTCTTACAGCACAGTCACAGCTGCCGTTCAGATGGTGTGTAGCTGAGGGATTGTCCGCATTCCTGAGGATATGCGTGTGTCAGTGTGCCGTCCAAATTGACAGAGAACAATGCAGCTTCAGGCAGGCCTACCATTGCAATCTGACAGTTTCTCCCCTCTGCTTTTCTCCCTGGCTTGTTTTTGTACCCAAATGCAGTTAGGAGGTTTGTGTTACTGTTTTAGTTCAATGCCACAAGTCAAGCATTAGTGAGTGTCCACATAGAGTATCCCACTGAGAATTCTATAACTCACTCATTTGCAAGATCTACAGGTTTTTATATTTCACTTTATTTTATAAAGTTATTTTATTAATGGGTGTTCGAAACACATCCTGGTTACACCAAAAGATATTGCCTAGAAAAGAGTAAAACTGAATGTCAAGTTTTTTTTTCTTGATAAACAATTACTGTATCTGTTTCCCTTGAACTGTGTTTCCCATTGTTCCTTGTGCCCTTCAAAGATCCTTTCTATGAGCAAGGTTTGAATTTCACTTTGATAAACTTCCTGCCCTGCCCTTTCCTATTCGGATCAATAGAAACCTGATCCATTGCTCAATAGCATGGTAATCCGATGAATACGACTCTGCACTCTGGTGCCAGATATTAACACTAATGGATCCGTTCCTCCTGGCCTAAACCACAGTGAGAGCTGCAGTCTAGCACAAGCTTACAGAGGCTGTCTGAAACATTCTCACTATATGCGCAATGTCCTACAGGAAACTCACATATCCTTCATTAGTCAGCATGAACTTCAGGATGCTACCACACCAGAAGTCCTGCTGTTCACTAAACAAAAAAAGAATACTATTTTTCAAAACTTCAGCTATGCAGTAGGCTTACCTGCAAATTTCAGCATGAAGAAAGGAGTTATGTTCTGTAGCCTAATCTTTATTCTCTTTTGTTATCATGTCCTTTGTCATCATGTTCTTTTCTTTTAAGCATCACATCTGTAAGACAATGTGTACAGTGTAACTATAGAACAGAGGTTTGCTGCCACCCTGTGGTTATGTTGGTCAATGGTCACACAGAGATTTAACCTATTCTTTTAAATATGGTGATGTATGTCTCTTAATTATATGACTATTCAACAGGCAGCTGTCAGGTTATCTGACATTTGATGTGACAATTAAAATCTGCTATATTTGGTTCACCCTACATCTCTCTGGTACTGTGTTGGACTTTTATCGAAAGGCAGGCATATTTTAATCCAGTTCAACCTTATATGCTGGGAAAGATCAGTTTAAGAAAAATGAAGTATAGTTTTACAGTCAGTGAACAAGTGAACATTTGTTGACAATGTTGTTGTACAAATGAAGTTTGTAAAATGAACATTTCTGAAAGTCATTTTACACTGTGGCTTTACTATGATAACTCCCTCTGATGATTCTCTGATAAATCCTTCAGATTTTCCCATTCGTTTTGCTTAAGTCAAAAACCTTTTATTTTTAGATTTTTTTCTCCAAAATCACAGAACTGTATAGTATTGGCATCACAGATACAATGGCGTGAATGGATTTACTGTTTATTTTCTATTAATATAGGACAATTTAGCACTTTTCTTAATGGAATTTGTTCACTAGTGTTTTGAGTGTGATTTGCATAGAGACCTCAAACTATGTGCAATTTGCCATCAGCAGAGTGTGTCACTCATGTTAAAGATTTCAGTAACTCAATACTTACTTTCATATCAGTGTTAAATTCTGTAACGTAACGTGAAGAAAAAAAATACCACAACTGATCCGAAAGTCAGGGTATAACCTGTGCTTAACAAAAGACTTTTAATTAAAACAAGATGATGTATTAATGCAAAGAAATATAAGATGAGAGCAATGATGATGACAGGCACTATTGTGGTAGGCAATATTCTGTTGTAGTTACATTTTACTGGCATGGTAAATGATATGTAACTCTGTCATATGTGGGGCACTGCCAGTGTACCCCAGATCTCTGACAATTTTCATGACAAATGATGTCATGCAATATATGTACAGATCCAAACTTGGTCTTTTCAGACTCAGGAGTGATGTATCTGCAGTAGTTGCAGCTCGTTTCTCCTCAAAAGCCTCCTCAAATGTCACTAAATCACAAAGGGCAAAAGATGCCATCAACTCACTGAAAGTCATATATTTATTGATATCCACTTAGGACAGAGGTAAAATGGGATTCTAGGATGTCAGAGGTCACCTTAAAATGTCAAATTAATTCCATCCATTTCCTCAAGAACTCATATAGTTGTTCAGCATCAATTATTCAGGAATCAGCCCTGGAGCAGCGAGACAGCCCTATCGATAGCAGGAACAAGCAGGATCGATCTCTCTAATCACGTCCAGCTGACAGACACATGCCACCCTTTCATCACATCAGTCGCTTGTTCTTGTGGGTGGAAAAAAATCCGTCCTTTGTAATGCAGACATGCGCCAACTGCTACCCCAAATATCCATTTCATTTGGGTCCATTTTGAGATAATTATGCAAATAAACTACACTCTTTAAAGGACAGCAAATGGATATAAAAACAAATTACAAAAAGTCAAACAATGATATTATTGCCTGTAAACCCATACATACTACTATGTAGTATTTTTTCACTCAGTTACTCAATTACCTCTTCATGTTGGCTTTATGTCGTAGAGTATACTTTCCAA
The DNA here is from genome assembly GCA_019788955.1 of Albula glossodonta. Taxonomy (NCBI): domain Eukaryota; kingdom Metazoa; phylum Chordata; class Actinopteri; order Albuliformes; family Albulidae; genus Albula; species Albula glossodonta. Next base: position 2,197,570 of record JAFBMS010000032.1, read on the forward strand.
GTGATTTCTTGTCCTTGAGGGTAGTAAAAAAGAAAGGAACTACCAGGAATTGTGCCAAAACATAACCATAAATACATTACGTACATACTTTTCTAGTTACATATAGCTATGATGGGTTAATCAGCTATTAAGAAATTTAGTTAGCTATACAGAAACCATTTAGCTGCTAAATAACTGAAACGTACACAAAAATCAATGAAAACTATCCTTTATCCAGCTCTATAATGTGTTTATTAACTAAATATAGCTTGTAGTATTTCATCATACAGAATTCTGCCACAGACGTACAGGCCCCAGAATGACAGTGTGGCACAGACTGACATGGTAATTCTGCCAAGTAGATCACATACTGTCCCTCAGAATATCTGCATACCAATTAGATGCGGGAGATTTATTTTCTCCTTTTTTCTTCCATAAATGAAGTGTTTCCAGTCCAACTCATCGCAAATGTCCCTCAGAGGCCAAGAAAGAAACTACTGCGAATCTGAATGCGATGATTCGCAAGGCAGCTAGCCTTCATGTTTCATACTGCAGATATAACACTTATATTTCTCATATTTCCTATGTCATCAGTTGAACACAAAGTAAAGATATGTTCAGTTCACAAACTTCACTGATTAAGAGAGGTCACTAGTGAGATGAGACTGATGCATTGCACAGACTTATACCACATCAGAGTGAGAAATCAATCAGGCTCATAGTTAAAAACCTGACAGGCAAGGTAACACAAAGGAAATCCTGAGCCAATGGCTTCAGACGGTGACTACATCTGAATGTACATTTGCCACTGTTAGAGGGTTTTGAGGGTCATTCCTGTGCAATATTTTCCTAATCATTTAAAACTCTCAGTACAGGAGGTTAGCCACAGTTTATTTCCTTTAGTATAAAAACGTCCTGAAAACCCTCCTTTAAATGAGTTGTTGTGTTGTAAAATGGTTAGAATGTAAAAAGGGCTGAAACAGGCACTTTGTCTAAAATGGAAAGACATGTTGTGAAGCTCTTGCACAGTACTGTGAAGCTGTGAAAGCAAGAAAGTCGGGTTCAGCTTATCTCTGTATTTGGCATCACACTTCTTTTTTCTGTGTACAAAAATATTATGTGTCACAATAGGTCACCAACTTAATCAATTACTACATCAACTGCTAGAAAAAGTACTATTTTATGAAAAAATAAGCCAGTCTTTTCATTCTCTTTTAAAATTTTCTGTAAATGTTGTTTATAAAACATGCATAGATGTTCCCATTTTCAGTTTCACAAAATATATACTATGCAAACATTCAGGCACTTTGAATAATTAAAATTCTGATTCCCAGTTTCAGGGATATTAACTTGTATGGTCAGCAATACTCATCAATTTGCCACAGTGGTATTAGATACTTGCCTCTTCCGAACCGTAAGACCACAGAGACTGTAAGAATGAGGCGTAACACACCTCTGAAGTCGAGTCCATCAAGGCTGTATAGCCTATTAACTAAGACAGTCTGAAACTAGGTTGAAGTATAATACATTAGTGTGCATTTTTTCTAAAAAGCAAGTTTGTCTTTATTGTCAACTTTTAATTTAAATAACTTCGTACGAAACGGAAATATTCTTCATTATTTGGTAGTCTATGACATTTTATTAGACTCAGATCAAAAGACAACTAAGTAATATATCCCAACACATTACGAGGAATGAACGAAAGTGACTTCATTTGCCCAACCTTGTAGTTCAAATGGAAATCTGTTTAAAATAATGATTTGAATTGCAAGAATGAGTTCCTCAATGCAGTGACGTACATTGGACATGTGTCCAGAAAAGTGGTACTCATCACAGAAGTGCCATTCACTTATTTTCAATTTCTAAATATCTCCATGGTAACTCTGTACGTTACACATTATTTAAAAACCGTACAAAATAGTAGCCCTTGGTGAATTATCCTTAAATTGTTTACCTTCGCTCATGCCAGCTATAAACTAAAGATGACCGGATGAGAAAGACAATTTCAAGCTACATCAGAAAAAGAGCCGGGTAGGTTGAAACAAAGGCGTGTGCAACTGGCACGCAACGCCGTTCCTAATGGAGTATTAAATATCATCAGACATGCATTTCAGCTCAAAGCATCCAGCTACTTAAAAGCCAATAATGCATTGTACTTCCTACTCCCCATTTCCTCTGGGAGTGTAATAATGGACCGGATCAATGAAACCCACTGTTTCGTTATTTTCTCCTCTGCTTCGTCGTCTCTTTACAGTGAAATTGCCACGCCGATAAAAGCGTGCATCTATGTGGATTTAGTGTGGTCCGGTTGTATTTACACGTGAGATTCTCGCACTCCAAGAGATAGCCTGGTGTATGATAAACTAAGTTCAAACTTGTCATGTTTGAAATAAAGCATGTTATGAACCTCTACATGTGTACACCTCTACGTTTTCGCAAACAAAAGCAAAATGCACAATAACGGTATGATTAGAAGGACACAGAAAGAGCAAATAATGCAAAAGCAACGGGCCCTACCTGCCAGATTTATCGTATTTCCGAAAGGCTTGTCTTATCAGGTCTTGACATGTTTGGGGTTCTGCCGAAATGCCTTGGGCTCGCCTGGTTCTTGGTCCAATGAGCTGCGCGCTGGGCAAAACAGACTGACATTTGTGTAGTTTTCTCTTCAGTTCATGAACCTCGTCTTCCTTTTCTGCCAGCCGTCTCTCTAGGTCTTTTATCCTGTCTTCCTTCATCATAAGAATTTTGGCGAAGTCATCTTCCAGGTCACTCATTTTGATCCCGAACAAACTTTACCCCAGCTTGCAAAGCAGCAGAACAACACAGAAAATCCAACGGCTCTCGTGGACAAGCCCCCTTGTTTCTGAGGGGAATACCTGGCACCAGTGGGCGTTGTGGTAATTGTTCGATCCACCTACTTACGGGTAAATTCGCTGCACGGACCGAACTACCGAAACGGAATTTAAAATAGCAGCGTTGTTCGACAAGCGCTATTCCTCGGATCCAACAGACAGCGGATGACTATCTTTCATTGAAAAACCAATTAGAACTGGCTCTCCTCAACCAAACACTGTCACTTTGTGCTGGCATAAGAGTGAGCAGTCTCGCAGCTGGGGCGGCATCCCGTGAACCTCCACAGCGTGTAGAGTGCATCAGCATAAATGCATTGCAAAACGAGACTACAGCTATTTTAATAATTCAATCCAAGACCTGGTCATTGCAGTAGCAGCAGTCACTTGTGAATGGAAGGTTGATGCACACGTAATTGTTTAAGACATTGTTTTGTTAATGTTGCTTCACAGTGCGCCGACCAGAAGCCGTATGGGTAGTGGCTCATCTGAAATATTTCTTTTAACCACATTCTTTCATTCATTTTGTCGTGCTCAATGTCGTTTGGCGAAAGGAAAAGCTCTCGACTGGCACAATGACTTCGCTACTTGAAGTGGCACTTGTAGGCTATAGAAAAACAAGGCAACTACATGTAGCTAATTTTAGAATTCATGCTGCCGTTATTTTTGTGTTTATAAAAATGGTAAGGTAATACAGCGCTCCAATTTTTTGGAGAATTTCAAAGCAGGTCAGTAAAACAGTTCAAAATCAGTGTGAGGGCCCAACGTTTATCATTTTAGGTTTCATTGTCAATATTGCATCATTCATCTATTAACCAACAGCGAAGATGATAATATCTATGTTTACAGCCTAATGATGATGATGAGGTCATTACTGTCTTTCGTATCTTTGTCTTTGAGAATTAATTAAAAATGACCTGATGTGATGGCGCGATTGTTAATTATGTTATCAGGCTCACAAGATTTGGAACCGCGTCCTTTCTTTAATTTTATTATTTTTCTGTTTGTTTTTCCGCACTAGCACTAAACGTAACTCATAGTGACATTTTCCGATCTAGATGAAATTTGGCGCCATCGCACAGCGTAGTAGTTGGCCCTTGGCAACGCCCAATAGGATAAAGCATGTTTCTCCTTTGCTGAAGCAGCGTCCCAGAGGAGTATTCCTGTGGCAAGGCCACGCGTCTGTAGGTAGTACCTACATAGCATTGATGTTTTGCTATGCCATTTTCATTGTCATGTGCTACCGTTTTCAATGTCCAGTCTTGGAAGTGGCCAAATCAAACTGCAGAGGAATGGATGTTATATTATAATGGATGGTGTCCATGCCCTCGTCAGCCAAGGGTACGAACACTCCATGCTGCTATTCCACTGCCTTGACATAAAAGTCTAGATTGACATTTAACGTCATTTAGCTCACCTGCAAGTTTTACAGTTTTCGTAATTGTTTCACAATTTCCCTACTGAAATGTGCTTTCTGATATGGTCTAGCAAGTACATTGCATATAGTGATTGTGCATATACTTATGTGACTGCTGTTTACTGTGCTATGTTAATTACATATAGCAGCTTCACTTTATTTCTCCGTGAAGTATCACAACATACCTGTCATTTTATAATAAAGACAGTCTTGTGCTGTCACTGTGTTATTGCTCTGGCCAGCAGAGGCCCTCTGGCCATTCACAAAAAGACAGAGCTTGAGCAGTGACGATCTTGGCTATGCAGAAATGAATAGCCAAAGAAATACGGAGAAGTTATTTCCTGACAGCAGCTAGATAATGTATTGTTTCTTCTCATAGTGTATCTTAACGAATAGAAAAAGTTGAAGAATGCAGCTAATTATTGATATTTGTTTATTTTTTGTTGTTGTTTAGTTGTGCAAGTTCACACTTCATGGGTATGCTGTCAGTCTATCCAGTCCTAACACAATTGTTTATGATGAAAATGTAATGTCCATATTAAAGAAACTCTGAAAATTGACTAAGTTTCTCCTATTTGTAAAGTCACTGGGTTTGTTTATATGTAAGTTTGTTCACTCTCGTTGCAAAAAAAAATGTGATATTACATAGCTGGATTCTGACAGTGGCAGCAGGGATCAGATTTTGGAGAAAGCCCAGACTGACAATCACTACCCTATCCTGTAACATGCAGCAATCATTGAAACTCTTAACACGTATTCTCTGGAGGAGGAAGCATTTTGCAGGAGCGGTGGGGTTGACCACAGCAGGGGCAGGCTTGCTGGGGAAGAGTGTGTTGTCCTGATAGATTTACATGCGGAATTCACAGGTTACAGCCCTGCAAGCCTGAGGTCAGAGCTGGAATGTGTGCCCTCATTCAGTCTCCAGGTGCGCTGTTCCGAAAAACACTCTCCCCAAATGTACTGTGTCAGTGCTAAAGAACCATCCCTCACAACAACAGCAGACAGGAAAAGCCAGTGTTGCCCTGCTCTATAGTCATGCATGAGAATGAACACCTTCCATTTACATACACACACACACACACACACATACATATAGGCAATGGTGCAAATTTTTAACATGTTCTGCAAGAGAACTGACATGTGATCTGTTTGTCTGGCTTCACTGCCATTCACTGTCATCCCATATTATTCTAACAGTGTTTATTTTTAGGTCTGTTTCCCACTTTGTTCACAGAGCTGTAACAGGATTGTTTTTTGCTGCAGCTATCCAATTACCTGGGGATCAACCTTAAATTTTTTTTCATCATTTCCTGTATATTGTCTGAAGGACTTGAAAATTCTTTCATTCACAGCACTGCTATTTTCAGCTCCGTTGAACAAAATCTCTGAGGTACTTTAGGGATTGGCCGACCACGATTTATTCTTCAGCAAAAGCAGGCCGTGTTTATTATTTCAGATGAGTAGAGCCGGTATTAAAGAAAAGCCATGACTACAACCCTATGACCAGGTCATGTGAATACACCACCGACAGCTTTAACTGAGCAGCTTTTTTGAGCGAATAAGAAGAATTTATATGACATTATTACAGCATTAAACACATTGGGCTCTATTCCAGATATGCACCGTACACTGATGGTTCCTCCTCTAGAGATATGAAAAATAATACATATAAACTGTCAACTGTCCTTGCTGGGTGTGTGTGTGCACATGCATGCCTACATGCCTGTATGCAAGGTTGTGTGTGCAAGTGTGTGTGTGTGAGTTTGTGTGTGTGTGTGTGTTGATGCTGAGGAATGCACATTTGAAAAGGTCAAGACATTTCATACTATTTCTGACACAGGAAAAACCTGTCAAAGGAGATAAGGCCCAATGTGTGTTTATCTGTGACACATCATGTGAGGAAAGGAGGAATACTCTTCCTTCTGTCCTCATGACAAATTTCTACAGAATAATGCTGAACCCATTTAGAAAGGGTTCTAATTTTAAAACACCACATCAAAGAATACTCAAATCAGACTCTAATTCATTTCCTAAAATTTCTGCTTCCCTTACATCACATCATTCAACGGAATGGAAAGGTGTTTTTAATTGCTTAATGTAATAAAGACATTAATTATAAACTAGACCCACCATATGAAATGCTGTTTAATTTGGATATAAAATAAATAGTATGATAGAAGTAGTTGTGATCAAATGTGATCAAGTTTGTCTCTGTAAATTTGTTTCGTTGGCATTGTTGTTTCTTATTATGGGTTTTGAGCATAATAATTGTAAGGACATGATCTGATTTTAGGCCATACAAACATGCAAGGTATGAGGACATCACAATGATGAAAATAATGACAAACATAACATTTCAGTTTGTGTGAACTCCACAGCAGGATGGACAGGCTGAGAAAATGACCCTCTCTTTGCACGTCATGTCATTTAGTAATGATCATATTGCTTTTCATTGAAGTGGCTATTTAGTGATATTTTATCCAGCAGTGTGTTATACATAAAGTCTTCTGAAAAATTTCTGATTTAATATTTAATTTCCCTAGCGGAGGTGCTTACACAGGGCAGCCAGTAGTGTACAGTTATTTTGAACTTACAAGCATTAAAAATGAAACAAAATGGTTATAGTGTAGACTTTTTGAACGAAACAAGAACAAAACACATATATTCTTTACACAGAAAATTGCATTAATTTTGAACCAGCCTGAAAATGAAAAGAGGTGGAATACCGCAGGAGTATTTATTTCTTTTAAGGAAAACATATTCAATTCATTCTAATAGAAGAGTTGCGTCCTGCTCAGTAAGCATTTGTGGTTATGGTCAGAATTTGGTCATGGTCATGCAATACACACAGTCATGCATACTATGTCCTGTCCCACAACAATTTAAGAAATGGCAGCTGCATTATTTATATATTATTGTTATCTCTCATTTCATCTCATTTATTATGTTAGCTCCTCTTTTATTTGACCGTGTTGCAGTGCCTTTCAATGTGTTTTTCATCATTTTATTATCTATGAAGCACATTGGGCTGGACGTGTTTGTATGAACTGTGCTAAAAGAATGAATAAATTTGAATTTATTCTGGGGAAAAAGCAATGGGGAATGCTAGTATTGCACAGACACTAAACATTAAGCAGTCTCCATCCATGCAGTGCTGCAGGCCGAAAGTGGATGGGACCTGTGTCTAAGCTGTGTTCCACTTTGGGTTTCTCATTTTAGCCAGGGAGTTTTTTCCTTCCTACTGTCATCCTACACTTACTCTTGAATGGAGTCGCAGGCCCAGGTTCTATGTAAAGCTCATTTGTGACAATGACGTTGTAAAAAACACTAATATAAATACAACTGAAATATTCTCATTCTAAACATACAACATAGATTTCTGTCTTCTGTAGATTACATTTATGTTACACATATTTGCAAACAGCAGAGATCTCCCAGTCCAGAAGTATAATGACAAATGAACCTCTGGACCTTTGGACCCAGTGTGAACAGACCACTCAGCCAGTTGCTGTTTGGCCATATGTCATAGCCTGTTGGATAGTCTAGGTGCCAGGCATACTGCCCTAATGAATAGTCATTCATAACACGTCTAGTAATCAACATTATGGTGAACATGAAGGGTAAAAGTTATGTTACAATGAAAAAATCAATACAATACAAACAAAGGACAGAATTGAGAGAAGGGGACAAATTACACACAGTTGCATGCACCTGATAAACAAAGATTACATTCTCTTGTGATCTGCGCACAGATGTAGAACCCCAAGTTACAAAATCACAAGAGCATGAAGGTCATTCATAACCCTGAGTATTACTCAACCAAATTAAACTTAAAACCGCTGCTATTCAGCAATGTGTCTACCACAGTGTTTATACCTGCATTCTGCTTGATGTATATAATTCCTAAAATAAGCTTGGTGTCTTTCAAAATGTAACAATGACTTGAGATTCCCTTATCCTGTATCCCACTGTCTTAGCATGGTGACACTGATCTGTCATCAATGGCACTCAGGTCCTTCCAGGGCACTTTTGCTAATCAGGAAGACGTTGGTCCTCCACATGCCTGTTGGATATGCTCATTGTACACTGAGCAGCGGTGTTCAGATATGGCTGCTCTGACCTTGGTCAACCTGGAGCTGACCCTGTCTAAGTTTATCTTGACTGCAGACATGATATTGTTGGCCGGTGACCTCAACTACTACTTGCAGGCCACTCAAAAAGATAATTATAGTAGCTTGTATGTGACGAGTCTTCAAAGCTTAGTTCAAAGCCAAAGAAGGTGTTGCATCATAAAAAAGGACCATACATGACTTTGTATATCAGTGACTTTCGTTTTTCGCTCATTTTTTCACATGAATTTGTCTACTTACTCATTGTCTATTATTATTTTACATTTTGTTCAATTGGTTGTAAATTCTTATTTTATGTTATAGTTGATGTTGTTTATGAATAATCGAATTATTGGTTTCTTACATCTCTTTGACATTGATATATTTTCTTTACAGCTAACATTATCAGTCAGCATGTATTTATTTGTTATTTGTTCTGCAAACTGACAGATAGCAGATATAAAGTATATCTAATGTACCCCCCAGTACCGATCTGCAGCATTATACCCTAGACATATAGGTGGCACACAGTATAAATATTGATTGATGCTTCTCCTAGAAGCACAAAAATGACTGTTTTCTGCATAGCTGCCTGTTGGACTGTGTGTGGCAGTGTCACACGTTTCAGTAGACTCAGAATAGGGGGAGTGCATCACAGAGGAGCGTTACCTGTGTTTGAGTTTGAAATCTTGGCACCGACCTAGGGGCGGCAAATGGAACAGCTCCGCTGCACCTTCAGATGATCTTCAACCCCGACCCCCTAAGCCACATCACACCAGTCTGCAAGCTCAAGGTGACCGAAAACCCCCTCCCTATTCACTCCCCCCTCCCCACTCCAGTGACGATGTCTGTCTGTTCTACCCCCTGGGCAGTATGGTTTCAACAGCGGATTCATCTGCCATATCCAGACACAGACTGGAGACTCACCTATTCACACTGAAATTAGGCAAAAAAGTTAAGTAAATAATTAAAAGTCAAACAAAACCACAAATAATATATTTACTAAAACAGCTGCAAGTAACTGGCTATTTATATTGTGAAAAATTGACAATGCATGTTAATGGTTGGTGGCACATTTACTTTTAATTTAATAATGGGCATAGAAAAGCTGCATTAATGTGATTTAAATGTTAAATATTATTGCTACTTATTTATTTCACATGATATCATTCCAAGTATTTTTTTCCTTTATTTTATTATGCATGTGGATGATTTTATGCATACAAACCCCCTGGCAATTGTTGTGTTAATCTTGCCCGAAGTAAAGTGTGACCGCCAAATTTAACTCTGAGCAATTAGCGGACTGGCAGAGCCTTTAGACAGTCAGGCCAGCTGGCATCTGGCTTTTGACAGTTTCTTAGAGTGCAGAATGGGAAGGAAGGGTTCATCATCAAAGGAAAACTCTCCACAATCGTACTTCACATCATAGAGCTGCCCTTCTCTCTGTGCACTCGGGAGCTTCTCCTTTGTGGTGGACCAATTACACTTTATGGAGGACAGATACCCTCAGCTGTGGCAGAGGCTGATGTGCTTCAGGTGTGCTATGAGCTGTTGAGGGTGGTAGCTGTCCATGGTACTGAAATCGCTGTTTGAAGAACTCAACAGACAATCACCGTTTCCCCTTAGATTGTAATGCAAGGGCTCACAACCCAAATTCTGGAGAGACACAGGGTGGAGGATTTCTGTTTTCACCTTAAAATCAGCAACTGTTTCAGTGAAGTGAGTTAACTTTGTTAAATCAGCTGCTATACGTTATTGATTAAGATCAAAGAACAAAGAAATCCAGCAGTGTCCTGGGTCCCTCTGTTCTTCAGGGAACTGTTCTGTGAGGCTTTATGTTTACTGCAAATAATGACATGGAAAGCTTTTAGCATGAATGGGTTTAGTACCCGACCTAAAGAAAAACTGACAGAGGCATTTTTATGCCAGACTGTCATGCACATTGTTCTTTGATGCTGATAAAAATTGCCCACTGTAAAAAATAAATAAATAAATAAAAAACCTCTGTAAACTGCAGGCATTCTAAAATATTATTTTCCTAAGATAACAAGCAGGTATATTGACATTAAAATATACTTTAACAAAAAGAAAGACAGGACAATTTGACAATTTTTAAATGTCAGTAAGTTTTTGAGATGTACAGACTGCTAATTGTATCAGGAGAGCCGCTTATGTCTTTAAAAAGGCTGTTGTAAGTTATTATTTAAGGGAAGAGGAGATATTTCTTTGTGCACTGTAGATGGTTTGCATCTGCTTTTGCATTTGTCTTTCTGCGTGCCAGAACCTGCTCATTTCCAGCCTGGAACTCTACATTTTACGTACAATATATTTAATACTGTGTTTCATATACATAATATGCCTCACACTTAATGACATACAGTGATAAATTAAAACAGTGGTGGGTAATTCCAGTCCTGGAGAGCTGCAAAAACAAAAACTTCCTGCCTTTAAGTGCAAAACACAAAAATAAGTGATCCAGAAGTGCAAACTGCAGCATAAAATTATGGGAATCCCTTACACACATCACAGTATGAGTGACATGCGATTTCCACTTCAATGAAAATATAGTGACTTCTGCTGTGATTCTACAATCTGCCTGCAACTTTACCAGTAATTCTATGTCACTGGGAATGTGCATGTTGCATTTATGTAATTTCATTCTGCAGTTTGTACTTCAGGATTGCTTTTGAATTTGTGTTTTGCACTCCAGAACCACTTTGACTTTGGGTTCTTTAAAAAATTAGAACATGCAATTTGTGCCAGGTCTGGCATAACTGGCTGACAGCTCATTGAGGCTCCGCCCAGTGCAGGGTTCACAAAGCCAGCAACTTTCCATAGCTGTGCACCATACTTCAGGATTAATGAGAAAATGTCCTTTAGTCTACCAAGTGAGGTCATTATTACGCATCCCTGCAGCCCCAAATTACCTGATCTTTGGCGTTCCCACTTTGAGTAAATCTCATTTCACAAAGACAGAAATGAGATCTATGGAAGGACAGCCCACAGTCCCGGAGAGGTCAGGCAGTAATGAGTGGAAATAGAGATGTGCTTTCAGCTCTGGCTGGAGAATTCGGCCTGCAGGTAAAGTGAAGAAGAGAGTAAAATGTCATGGACTTCTTTACGCTACAACATGCATAAAAATGTTATATGTACAACTTAATAGAGTTGACACCATCTGATCACAGCTCAGACACTTAAAACTATGCCCTGGCCTTTACACCACTAACTTTCCATTTATTTAAAAGCCACTAGAATAGAAATATATTTGTGTGTGTGTGTGTGTGTGTGTGTGTGTGTGTGTGTGTGTGTGTGTGTGTGTGTGTGTGCGTGTGTGTGCGTGTGTGTGTGTGTGTGTGTGTGTGTGTGGTCTTTGATTTTCAGTACATCTCCTGTGGTATCGTGTTACAATATTTGTGTATCTCAGAGTGAAATGGGTTAACTGCGATTTTAATGTCTGACTTCACACCTAACTCCTACTGGTCACTGACACACTTACACACACATACAGAGAGACTCACAAACATTCATTCACACACACACTCACACTCTCTCTCATACACACACTCACACACACACCAGCTCAGGCACAGACACATACAAACAAATACACATACACAGTTGGACACAGATGCTAATATACACATGCATACACATACACATAAACACTCATACACAGATGCTAATAGGCACACACACCTCACACATCTGCTGCATCACCAGAGATCATCAGTGTGATGAAACCCATCTGTAGTGCTCTGGTCCAATCACCAGCAAACCAGCAAGTGGCAGATTTCCCTATAGGCCCTGGGCTGCGGCAGCAAGATGAGTGTGAATCTCACAGCAGGAGCAGGATCTCAGCTGAGACCCTCATCTCTCAGCAATGATGGGACCCAGAGCCCAAACAATGTGATTCTCGCATGACTCATGCTGGAATTGATGGAACACAAGTGTATGTGTGTCAGTGTGGGTGTGTGCATTTCTTTACAGCTCAGAATCCATGACATCACCATGCCTTTCAGTGCCTGGTGAGTTTTGGTCGCAGAGAAACAGCTTTTAGGACCAGTAGATGACTTTTCTGGTGAATATGTAACCAAGTAATGTGTTCACTCAAAGTCCTTTGCCTCTAGTTGAGACATTACGAATCTCAAAATCAGTATTTCCAGATTGTTCACTAAAGCAAGAAACAAAAAGGAGCAAAGGTTATGACCTACATGCCAATCCCATTACACCCTACTGCCTCAACAGTCAAAGCTGATATGATGGCCCAATGTAACTGAAATGGTCTTCCACTGAATAAAGTTGTCTTTCACATTTTGCAATGGCCACAAAAGATACTCCAACATAATTCAAAGTTTTTTTTTGTCTGATGGAAATGAGACTATAGGACTATTTATATCACATTACATCATGCAGAAACAACTTACACCCTCAATAACTCACTCCCAGCTGTCTATAATCTTTCATGCTGATTTCAGGAATAATCCTTGATGAGAATGAACAGGGCACATCTCGGTAATTACAAAAAATTACATTTCCCCGAGGGCGCAGCAGAGAAGACTGATTGATCTAAGCAGAGATGACACTAATGTTTACATATCTCTATCAGCACGGCTCGGGAGTCATGGCCGCCACTTCCGCTCTGGCCAAAATCACAGCACATGAGAGATGATCATGTGCAAGAGCAAACCTGTCCCTCAGAGACGGCTTCTCACTGACAACACTCAGGGCAAATGGGTCAACCGAGCCAAGATGTCTGGCACATATTACAAAATGAGCAAGCCTCATTTATTCCACGAGTTACATAACATTGTTCCTTGGTAATTCATGGCCTTCCTGGCAAGTGTTCAGTAACTCTGTGATAAATCGTGGTGCTGCAGTGCAGAGCAGACAGTGGGATACACTCCTGTGTGACTGTGAAACCGTGTCTCATAGAGTTCCCATGACCCTTTGCACCTTGGAGCCCATGGCAAACCATTATGCTAACATATCAGAGCATACATTCATAAAGCATCTTAGCTTGGGAGCACTGATCTAGAATCATGTTTTATTATCGATATCCCAGCTTAATCCACCATGAGATAAATGCTTTATGAATACAAGCTTTTCATGAGTCACTCTTTACTATAGGCCTGCTATAGCACAGTGAAAAATGCAACTCTGATACACTGTGGTTGTATGCAATTGTAAGGTCATACTGTACTATGTCTTTAAATTTCTATAGTGAGCAAAAGGGAGCCAAGACAGAAATCAACTTCTGCAGAATTAAATATAATTAGTGAACTGCCCTACATGAAGAAGCTCAGTATGTATATTTATTGTCAATATATACAGAATGATATCATTGGAGTTGTTAAAACAGCACACTTATTTTGAAATAAAAAACATTTTACTGTTATATTACAGTACATTACAAATATAATCACATGGTGTTTCAAGTAATCTTTATTTTTAACTGGTCTATAAAACCTTGATAGCGCACAGTTTCTCTTTAATTAAGAAAAAAGCAAAAATGGACTCTGGATGTTAAGAAGGATGCATCTTATTCTGTCCAATTAGTGCTAAACACAGAGCTCAGAAACTGCTAGAAAGTTTAATTCTACTGCATAAACCATCAGTGAGAGAGATCAAAAGATATGTTAAAAAATCTGGAGGCTTCCACTATGTAGGATCAAAGAACATTGATAACCACTTTAGATATGAACAAATCCATTTTCACTGCTTATATCTGGTTTCAGTGTACACATTCAGCAAAATAACTCGACTGACATGCCCTTGAAAATCTCTCATCCCACCCAAAATAGAACATTTTCTCTCCAAGAAATGTATCCCAGGCTAAGTATGGTATTGTAACTGAATATAGTCCCTCTGCTGGGAACAGAAATGCTGTGTGCAGTCACAGGGACAAACTTGTTTTCTGCTGCCGAACCATGAAGAGAACACAGTGAGCAGTGACCGAGGATGGTGTTTTATGTCTGTACTACAAGCTTGTCTTCTGCTGGACTGATTTTGGGTGGTCTTCAGAGAGTTTTCCACTCTACAATTACAATAAATAAACATGTATTATATTTTCTTTATAACTGGTGGACACAAACTCCAACTTGCAAAAAACAACTATTGAAAATAAAAATAAAAATGACTAGCTTACAATATAAATCTTAACCATATGCTCCTAGTTTATTGACATGGTTCTGGGAAATTCTAAAATAACAAAAAAGCACATATCATGCATTTCTGAAGGAGACCCCTCAGAGCCCTCAATGCAGTTGGTGGAGTTTGTGTTTCTTCGCAGATTTTTGAGCAACCTCTTTCAGAATAAAGATCCACAGTATAAATGTGCACCTCACAATATGAGTCAAACTACACAAAATCCTGAACACATGTGGAACAGCTGCCATGACAGGGAATTGAGAACTCTGTGCGGTGAAGATACAGTGCAGAATGGGAACTGTACATACAAAGGGAACTGTATGAATGCAGTTTGGAAGGGACAAGCTCTTATAACTGTGCATTCAATCTTGTCAATGTCTCTTCTTTTCCAACTGCCATATGCACATCTGTCACAAAAAATACAGAGATCCTGGATTTAAAAAAAAAATATGAGATCAAAATAAGATCGTGGCATACCTGTGACAGAAACTCAGATTAATTAATGGTCAGGGCGTAGATATTGACCTAGAATTGGTCTTACTGAGAAGCCCCCAGAATCATTTATATGGGTAAAACTGAATCTCTTTAAGGGATACTCCAACATTTTGGAAATTACACTGTTTTATCTACTTGCACACAATTAATGCAACCGACCAGTACCCTTTTCATGTTCTTGAATATGCAGTGTAATTTCATTTTATGCACCTTACAGATTTCTGCGGAACCAATCATCTGTACATTTTCACAAGTAGTAGGAGTCTGAGTGAACAACTACATAGCCTCTCTCAAAATTGAGGACATACACGTTCTGGCACCAACTAAAATATTACTCTTATCTTTCTGTTAGTACTACTCTGCATTACAAAAAGTGTGACAAAGAAGGAAAATGCAAAGCTTCACATACATGAAGGGGCAGGACAATCTTAATTTCTGCATATGCTCCATATCTCTAATTTATCTAGTATAATCACAGAAATCATCAATGTGATATAAAATGTCACTTTACAACTATGCAATTTATGCATTTAAAAGGCATTGAAATGTTTCCCTTTTAGAATATATCAGTTCATGTCTTTTAAATACTCCACTTATAATCTGAATCAGCTGTTCATACATGTTCTAAACAAATAAATACTGCCATCTTCAGGCATATTTCGTAAAGACAACACATGGATGCCTGTTGAAGTAGTAGGACAGCAGTCTCAGAACCCAGATGGTCAGATCTCAACCGTCTCTTGCTTTATTGCCTGGGAACAGCTTTTAATCTGGCAGCAAATGCCACACGTAACAGCACAGATTCTCAGACTATAGTTATCACAAGTATGATGTTTTTGTCACATGTCCTTTTGTTATAGAACCCAACAGAACTCTGTGTGTCATCTTTGTATTTGAATTGCTGCCTTACTCTCACCTTCTCTGTTTCATGTGATTGGTTAGAAAATATTGCTGGGTCCCTGGCTGGATAATCCTGTTCAGGCACCTTTCCAATGTGTGGATGGCCCCCATTGTCTGGAATTGAATCCCAACTACACCAGTGCCAACTGCGGCCAGGAGGCCTGCGGAACGCCCACAGTCAGCCTGCACAAAGAATGAAATGCACACGAAATGCCCTCCTCATATCTGTGCAAGCTCCACTTGCAGACTTAAGTGTATTTGTGTGTGGAAAGAAGGCAGCTAATATTGTGTATTTTGGAGGACAGTGGCTGTTAGCCAGTGATGTCCTGGGATGCAACCTCTGATAGTATGCCTTCCATTAAAAAATATTATAACAGCATATATTCGAGCAGAACAGCTATAATCCATTAAGGAGATATATTGAATTAAATATAAGCTCCTAAGGGAGAATTAATAAAAAAAAATTCTGCAAAATTGTGGTAGTTGATACAAACAACACATTAAAAACTAATCATATTGAATGTCTCCCTTCTTTGGTCCTGAATTTATTATGATCGAGTCTCATTTCAGACTATAAGATTTCTCTCTGGCCCACATGGCACTTTCAGTCCTAATTGCACCATGTGGCCGTGAGGGTCTTAAGAGGCTCTGAATGATACACCGAGAGATGAATATGATGTTTTTCTTCCCCTCTGCTGCGTTTCAATCACAATTCTATTCTTCATTTGGGAAGTCTCTATAATGAAAAGCACTTATCAAGCCAAGAGCTGGTACCCAGCCCCCCCAGCGCAAAAATAGTAGCTACAGCAAACCTTTGCAGGAGCCCTTTGGGGATGGATTTGTAACTATAATTGAAGTAATGTTAAAGATCCATTAGTTTGTTCCAGAACGCTGGTGGAGCTGCATGAATGCTCATGTCTAATGGCTGCCGTGGAGCTGTGATTGACAGCTATGCATGCTTTATCCGGACTGCGTCAAACAGTTGTGAGTGAGATGCAGTGAGGTGAGGTTTTGTGGCAATTTGCCTCCTTGGCAGGGGGTTCATGAATCATTTTTAGGGTGTGGGGAGTAATTTTCTTTCACTCTGATTGTAGTCATATAGTAGCAGTGACTAATGTACATGTTTACATTGCTGTTAGTGGGCCACCACCAATATCCATGGGAGCTGCCATTTTAGTTTTTGAGTCTGAGTATACAGTTCCCAGCATGCTTTAAGGTAGTTAACTACAGGTTGGTAATTGCTCACTTGGAATGCTACAACTACTCTAATATTATAAATATTAAAAAGTTAATATCAAACTGTAACAGTGCCCAATTGCACTCATGCAAATGTTAGAGTTGACTTTATTGCAACCTCAATAGAGAAGAGTGGTCACAGTGATAGCATGTCTGGATCATATATAATCAGACTGAGTTTAAGGAAGTCATGGTAATACATGTTCCAACCACCAAATAAGGCCATTTTCATTAACAAGGCAGTACATAGCTGAGCCTTGACAGGGAATAATATGGAGTAGCAACTTTAAAAAAAAAAATAGAAGATAAGCTTCATCAGGCTTATAACACTTGATTGGCTACTCCTGCCCAGATGGGCACCTGAAAGTGTGTGAATTGAGAATATTCAGAGTCTGAGCTACTGTGACATGAACCAGAGGAGTCACATGCTGGTGGCATCGAGCTGATGTGTTTGGTTTGGCCAAGGGGGGGGGGAAAGGAAAAAAATTTTTAAATAAAACATCCAGAGTCATCACATGTGGCTAGTCCGGCCTGTATGGGCTCTGTCATAGAGCCCAACAGTGTTTGGAATTCTGCTGGAGAAATATGACACCACTATTCTGCAAGGAACTTATGCTGAGACGATGAAAGTGGAAAATGCAACAGCAGATGCAGAAAATGAGCATGATACCGCACCGCACAGCACCCCTGAGGATACATTTTAATGTGAGATATGATGAAATGAAACTGAAATCCAACAGACATTGCCAGACATGTATTTATAATACTTCATATCTTTAGATATTGGTGCTATTTGAAATCGCTCATTTAAATAGCTGAGATTTTTAATGAAACAGCATTAACTTAAACACAGTAATTAGCATAGTGCCATATGAAACAACATTTTATACTAAATATTAGTGAACATAGGTGTCTCATTTAAAATTCTCAGTAATCTGCGGGACACCTTGTGGTGTCTAAAGTATTTGACCTAGGTCTGAAATCTGCATCTGTCTTCATCATGCGCAAAGCGTAGGTAAGGACTGAAGGTAAAATGACAAGCCTCCATGGGCTGAATAGCCTGCGGCATTTAGAGGATTATATGTATTTGAGCGTCAGAAATGATTTTCTTCTTTTCCACTCAGACCTTAGCTTGATGGCTCAAAACAACTGACTTTGAAACTTGAAAAGAGAACATAGAGTGGGACCTGTATTCATGCCTAGTCTCAGAGTATGGGGGCTGATCTAGAATCAGTTTATCCTGTCAGCTCATAATGGAAAAGGTTATGAAGCGCACAGAGGTAATCTGCACTTCAATCAGCACTCTGGCCAGGAAAATGGGCCTAGGAGTAATTTCAGAACTGGAAAAAGATGTTCTGAAGTTTAATTCCCACTAGAAACAAGCTCTCAACAGAGGTGTCCTCACTGTCTAGAATGGAGTGATTGAAAATACACATACATATATACACACACACACACACACACACACACACACACACACACACACACACACACACATAAAGTGTGGAGAGTGCAACATTTGTCCCTTTTCCCCCTAACAGATAACATCCTCAGTCGACTGAAGGGAGTCAGCTCACAGGGCAGTGAGCATTCTCTGAATGTGTTGGACACTGCCAGCATTACAACCCAACCATAAATAACCATATATATCATCAGCATCATACACAGACTAAAAAGACAACTTTTGAGAGAATGACATATATGTTTCACATGGTGTTTTGAGTATGTTCTATAAATCAGTGAGCCAGGAAACAATACATGATTGTAGCTCCCTTTGTGGAAAAAATTGACATATATGATTTTATTAAAGTTGTTTTTTTTTTTTTTTTTTTTTTTAACCATACCAACGTTTTACTAGAAAAAATGCCAAAGATGAGAACTGAATCAAACTCACTTGATATGTCATTGGACTTTTCTCAGTTATGAATGAGGTCCCCCCACAAACAATACATTATTCAGCATGATTTTTGGTGAACATATTACATAAGACAGAAGCACAGCCACATTCTTGCAACGACAGAAGTGAACAGAACACGTTCCCAGTACAGAACATGTCACTGAATGCTTGAGGCGTAAACATGTACATTACAAATTCGGTAATGCCAGTTGAGAGCATCTGTGGTACATATAAATAATACAGAGATCAGAGATGCGTGGGAATCGGGAGCATACAGCAGATCTGCAGATCAAACACAGCCAGCAAACCATGGGTGTCCTTTCATGAATCCAGGGATGCCACAAAGATCCACTCCTCATTAGTAATGCAGGTCACCTGTGGAACCATTTTCTCTCCCCAGTCCATGTCCATGGCAAGATATGCTGGTTTTCATTTTCACCTTAAATCCCACAACCACTTCATACCCAGAAATCCAGGGTAGGTGAGTTATCTGTATAATCAGATGCTATGATCAATCAATTAAGTCCAGTGTCAAGGAAAACCAGCAGAGCTTTCGGCTTTCCATGAATAAGATCGAGCAAATCTTCTTTAAAACCACAAAAATTCACTCAAATGCCCCAGAAGCCAGGCTACAGTAAATACAGAAAATGAGAATCATGCCACCTTGTGCACAGACAAGATTTCCAACTTTTTATTATTGCCTTTAAAAAGTGCTGCATGTTTTGAATTTTGCATAAAGCTTGCATGAAGCTATACATTCTCAGTCAAAACTCTAAAAGGCAAAGGCTTTTCATGGCCTCTAAATAGATGTAAACATACAGGCACAGCTATTCATCATTGTGTTTTATTTTATAATACATAGCAAACAATAAAAACATGTCTTTGACTTTTTGGAATATTTGAAGAGGGCAGTTGTAAAAATCGGAGCAAAGAGCTCATTCTCCATGATAATTGACTGTCCAAGCTTTATGTGGTATCCAAATGCCTAGGGGAACTTAAGGACCATGGACAGCAATGTTTTCACCTACAAGCACAGCTGAGACTGATTGATAATAATAGATTAGGCCAAAAATGGGAGGAGCTACCATATAGTGTCAGTGAATTGGAACAATGGAGGAGTCAACAGTGGAAAGGAATACATGTTTGTGTGGTTCAAACAAGTCAATGCTTGACATCCGAATGTAACTTCACCCTACTGGGGTTGATGAAACCTCAGCTCAACCAACGCAACGGATTGGTAAGCAGTATGGCTTGTTCTCATAGCAACTGTGATTGACTGTGTTTTGGTAGACAGCACATGTGTGTCTGCATTGTCCCAAACTGACAGTAGGAGAGGCAATAATGAGCATGAACTCAGAGGCACAAATTAAGGAATAAAATGGAAAAAGCACACAATAAACCAACAGTAATGGTAAAAATAGTAACTTAAAATATTTATATAAATGTAAAAATTATTAATCAAACACTACCGCCCCCTCCACTTTTGTACTTAAATTTGCTGGTGGAAGACTCACAGAG
Source organism: Albula glossodonta (assembly GCA_019788955.1). NCBI lineage: Eukaryota > Metazoa > Chordata > Actinopteri > Albuliformes > Albulidae > Albula > Albula glossodonta. The sequence continues at coordinate 2,218,117 of JAFBMS010000032.1, forward strand.
GGGTTAATTAGGAGCGCTTCACATTCGGCGTAAGGTCTCTGATGTGCTAATACAAATGGAGTCAACAGTGACTGCACACATCAAAGGGCGGATTACCTCATTACTGTCAGACACAGATTGGCAGTGTCCCTGTTCACCAGTCAAACTCAGCCTGTTTCACAGATCCTCAGTCATGTAGAGATTACAGAGGAGGAAACAGACAAACGCCCTCATGTCACAATTCATTGAACAGTAGTGTGGAAATGTTTTCAGGGGCCTGGGCTTAGCCCACATCAGTAAATATTCAGATAAAATATTCACTAACATTGGTTTTGTAATCCATCTTAGATATGGATGTGTGCTATATATGTGTACACTATGTTGTATGTATTTAATACTGACCGTGTTGTTCTAATAATCTTTAAACTAAGTATAGTTTGTTATTGTGAGAGGGAATAATATGAGTATTACTCTATACTCTTTTATGAAGTAAAGTATTGAACATATCTGTGCCAAGGGTATGGCTGTATTTCCTCAGGACTTCCACCACACACCAGCTCACAAGGTACAAGGTTGACTGATTTAGAACACTGGGGCTCAGAATGAGAACACAACAATCCCCTTCATTAAAAGAACAGAAGCGCTGACCACACCATGCAGAGGAATTAAAATTCATATCATAATTCAACATACTGTAAGGCTGCCAAAATGCTATATCAAGTCCTTTCTCCCTCGTGAGGCCTAAAATGTGCTCAAAGGACAGAGAGGAAAGTTATGCTCTTAGTTTTCTAGAGTAACAAAAAAATATTTGTAGGCACAGGAGCTCTGGGGTTTTTCAGAGCAGGAAAAAGTCACAGCCGTTACCTCCGCTGTGACCGCCCAGGGATTTTCAGAGCATGCCATTGGACCACGCCACATCCTGTACAGAGGGACTGGTCGCATAGGAGCTGCATACTCATTGGTTGCATGACATGAGCATTACGACGAAAAGGTCCAGTCTGATTAATTGATTCCACGTGTCTTTACCCTTTGCCCTAAGGAACCCAATCTCCTTTTTTTGTGTTTTTTACATCTGTAAGAGAACTACAAAAAAAACATTTAAGTGCTTCAAGCTTCATTTAAAACCATTCACCCTGAAAATAAGGCAATTACAGTTGTAAATTGCTATGAAGAAAAAGGTTGTACCATTTATTACCAATTTGCAAAAATATATTATGCCTGTGTAATTGCATTCTGCCCACATTTTCTGATAAGGGGAACATAACATTTTCCCAGGGAGGGAGGGATTCAGCAGCCATGGGCATCAATACCTCATTGCTCAATAGCAGCCCCTGCTGGTCAAACTGGGTGTCCACAGTTTGCATGCAAAAAGTTGCATATAAAATGTCTTCTTCCCACTCAAGTCTGTGCAAGCTCAGTTTGTGGACTGTGGTGTGAAAGTAGGAGTGGATGCAGTTTCACAAATGTGAAATTTCATTAATAAATGAAGCTGGTAATTCTAAATTGAAAGAATAAGGGAAAAGCATTAAAAAAATCCAGATATGAAATGACTGAATGCAGGTAGAAACAATGATACTAAAAAATTCCTATGGAATTAAATCTAATCTAAAAAACAAAACAAAAAGAAAAACTCCACACTCTTTCCAATTACCATATGAAGCAGGCCAGGGTTTAAACAAGGTTTTGACAAGACAGCATACAGGTAAAAAAAAGGTTAGACTTATTTGTGGGTAACCATAGGGAACAAGTATGCCTCTGTGAAAACCATGAACTCGGCATCAGCTGCCATTTCATCACACAACAACTCAAACCCTCCCAGAAGACTGTCTGTCTGAAACACACCGATCCCATGGGTGCGCCGCAAAACAACACTCCACATCTGGATATCGAATAATAAAAATGCTTTATTCAAAAGCCTCTTTATGTCTCTCCTCTTCAACCCATATACATTTACCATACAAATATCACCTGATGTATACACAAAAAAGAATCTACAAGAAATGGAACTGATTCACATAAAATATATAATTATAAATACTTCCATCATTCAAATCTTTGTTATATATATATATATATATATATATATATATATATAAATTGGCAATAACACACAGCCTTTACAGTCATATCATCACCAGGATCAAAACATGTAAACCTCCATGCATCATATGCACAATTTGACTAAACTCAGATTGAAATGGTTCTGGGCTCCTATCCAACCCCCACTGACTGCTCTTCCCTCAAAACCAAAAAGCATTTTGAAAAGAGTAAATAATTCCACAGAACTCAGTGGTTACTTTGCTTCAAAGCTTTTTTTGGCAATGATTGCTGATATGATTATCCAATGGAAGGCAGAATTTCTATGCTAGATTTAAGATAAATATATGTACTGTATGGTTGTATGTTAAATTATACAATTTATCATTCTTGTTCGACAATTACGTTGCTGTATTGCTTTTCTTTGGACAACACTGTGACAGCAGTAAAACATTAATGGCATTTTGTTACTTATATTTAAAAAAAAAAAAAAAAAAAAACCACAGCAGCAAACAACCAATGAAAGCAGCAGTAATGGATGTGACCTGTCAAGGCCAGAAAGGTAAGCTAGCTTTAATTGATGATTGCCATATTGTTTAAGAGCCTGGCAGTGACCCAGTCCTGACCAGTCAAGTACTTTCTTAAAAATGCATTATGTGTCACATGTGCAACAGTCCTCTAGTCAAAATGTAAGGCCTCAGCAAATATGCATTGGTGCAAGTTGAACAAATCAAGCAATTCTGCAAGATACAGTGCTTACATTTTATACATATCCACCTCTGAAGTAGGCTGTTGCTTTCGATATCTGTAGTGTTAGATGAGGAATATTTAGTGAATGTCTGTTTGCCATGTGAAGGCAGGACAACCTAGTTGCCTGTTGGGACACTGCGCAAGGTGAGGGGTTATGTTCACTTGGCAGGTTTACCCCTCTTTACATTACAAAACAATAGACAACATAGGAGTAGTTCAATTCACAAAACTGTGATGTTTAAAGACCAAATGAATGCAGCGCACACCCTACTCCCCATCCCCATGGGTGAAGTGCTGTAATTGGTAATGAAACACTCATCTGTGCTTTGCTATATAAAACTGCATGACTGTCCACTTGCGTCTCACCAGCTGTAATTTCAGTGATGTACATGTGGCTCTGTGACCCCCCTTCACCTTCAAAGACAGGCTGACTGAAGAGGTGATGTGGGTGGGCCACGTTGTCCCCACTCCTTTTTCCCCCATAACCAATGGCTCTGAGAGACTCACTGAGGAGACGCAAGGTGTGCTTCGAGTATGAACCCTCTCAGCTCACAGATGGCATGGCAATGTTCCCATACATAAGGGGACAGGCATGCCCATGCAGCTTGGAGGCATGCAGGCACACTTTGGGGTTCTGATTAAGATCACGTAAACCACCGAACAAGCAGCATGGCAAGGTGTGAGAGAGGTGTTCTGACTGTGTGGGAGGGTTCAAACACACTGGGACACAGTCCTCCCCAAAACAAACTGACAGTGCGGAAGGCTACTGGTACACCTTGGTTTGGTCTTTAAATTCAGTTCATCAAAAGACGGAAAAAAGAAGAATAAGTGCATTCATTCTGTCAGTTTCTGACAACATCTCAGGATGCTTCCACAAACATAACCGGGATGCCAGCGAAGCAGTGGCTTTGCCAGAGCCCAGCCAAGATATAACCATGAAGCGTGGAAATGAATGGGACTGACTGAGGTTCAGGCCTTCGGTTTGCTGGCTAAATAGCAGGAAGAAATAGAATCTGAGTACTCTTCAAATACAATTTGATTCATTTGTCATTTTGAAACACTGCCTATTGGGTCTGACCTTTTCAAAACACAATGGTTCACCTATGGAATTACACACACTTTAAAACAAGCATCTCCATTTGGAATGTCAATAACTGGGCAATCACATTACTAATCTGACAATATCAAGGTTTACAACCAAGACAATGGAATCACCCACAACGGCCACCTCTTTCCAAGTCATGTACAGAATGTAAGAGACTGGCTTCTGAGGTACAAAAACGTTCAGGCTAAGGTGCAGCGAGTATGCCACACACTGCTGGAAAAAAAAAAAAAAAGACTAAATCTGGACGGCAAAAATGCATACGGATACAAAATACAAAGCGCTACATGGAATGCTGACAGGATCTCTGATCCTGTACGTAGAGAGATGAAGACACTTTCACCTTGCCGTCTGGGAAAACCTCAGCAGCCGCTGCCGCGCTACAGATGTGGCAGCTTCAATGGTCAGATTCTCAAAGGACAAGTTGCACAGGTGTAACTTAGTGGATGCACAGCTGGCCTCCATATGTGTAGCTTGACTCACTGCCTTTGCTTCTGACCTGCCACGATAACAGAGTGGAGGAGAATTCTTACAGAAGTATTGATTGTTTACCACTCTGAATTGCATGGCTTTCTCCCAAACTTATGCAATGCAACGCTGAACGTAGTCATGCAGCACTTTGATACAAGCTACTAATAATGGCTGCAGTTTTCCTTATGGATGTTCACAGGTCAGTCTGAGGAATAAACTTGAGGACAGGCAAGAAGGGGGTCAAACTCTTCCTGTCAGGCACCAAGAAATACTATTAATGTGGCACCACTAAACAACGGTCATGTCACTGGATCCTCTGTCCACTCATATGGTCCTGCAAGTCCTAAACAGAACAGACGACTGTCACATATGACAATGGAGACAGGTTACATTTCTTAACTAGGAGCTCTTCCCAAAAAATGCTACAAACACCATCCATACAACATACCATGCAATTTGATTGGTTTTTCCTTTTGTCTTGGGAAGACCAACACCTAATAAGGCTAAATGTACTTACATTCAAAACATGGACAGAATGTTTGGTGACTTTCGTGTACTTGATTTAGTTTCAGGTGACAGCTTTCAAGTTGAGTTGTCACGTTCTGGTTCAACCCTTAATAAAGATGCACTTTTTAAAATTGCAATTAAAATACAAATGACTACAGAAAGGAACACTTAGACTGTACGGTTAAGACAAGAAAGGCACTAGAAAATGCTAAATACCTGTTTAGATTTTTCTGTTTGCTTTCTTTTCAAAATGTAAAAATCTAAAAGTTTCTTTTTTTGATCATCATTCATTTGAAAAATAAACATGTGAAATACTTAGAAAACTCTTTTTGCACCTTTTCCATGTTTAGTTAGAATTGTTACAAGAAGTTTAACCATGAATAAAAATAAACAAAAAATACTTTCTTCATTTAAAACTCCTCTAGACTGGTAATGACCATCTTGACAATTTAATCCTTTTAAATTATATTCAATTTTTTTTTTTTTTTTTTTTTTACATCATAGACCTTGTGGAAAAAAAATTTTTTTTTTTTTTTTTTTTTTTTTTTAACTTCAGACATTTCTGATGCAATACAATTGATTTTAATGAAAAAGTTGAAATGCTCACAAGATCTGCCATGCAGCATTTGCCATGATCAAATGGTCAAAAGAAACTAATGAAATGCTTTAGAAAACAAAAGTCACAGTGCTGACCAGCCTGGACTGGGATGTGTCCAACAGAAAAAAAGACCAAAAACAACACAAAACAAATAAAGATGAGGAGGTGTAGAGTTGACTATGGCATTCTGGTGAGACGAGACAGCACTTGAGGGGGTTTCTCTCAGTCAAATTCAACCTTGCTGAGGAGGTTTCTTCCATCCGATCAGTCAATCTTGCTGATTGGACTCTCCTGGCCAATCAAAGTTATCCCTGCTGAAACGCTTTCTCCCGGTCACTCAGATCCGGTCCTGCTGAGGTTTGTGCCTGTCACTCAGAGTCAACCCTGCTGTACCTCACCCGGCTCCCCAATATCACTCTCCAGGTGAAGGGAAGTTGGTAGTTCCTGGGGACCACACCTTGGACATTCTCCTCAAAGTACTGAAATAGTCGATACCACCACACCCTAGAGACAGGGTTGCTCTGTGAGGTCTCTTTTAGTACCTGAAGAGAAAACAAGAAAGTCTTTACCTGACTTTGATCCAAAACAGGAGGCACACACTTAAACAGTAATCATTATACATCAGTGATAATGAGGTCCGATGGGATAATTATAATGGCCAAGTTACCAGAAAGCTAGTCTCCATTCCAGATGCTCAGTCTGATAAAGCACCTGACTGTTTCAGGACTAGATGTCCTGCAATCTGATTGGTGCAAAAAGGTTTCAGATTTTGAATTTGGTTGGTTTATCATTTCACACCTCCAAGGCTCCACATTCACCATCAGTAGTCAATGGGCCTCGTTTTATTAGCACACATCCCTGGAGGGCGAGTTATACTATAATGAAGTAGAACGAGGAAGTTACTCATGGTTGTAGTTGAGTCTTTTAAGTGAGCCAAGAGATTTTTTCACACTAAGTACTGTATGTAAAACACTAAAATCACTTGAAACACTTATCAGGTTTAAAGAACACAACAACAACTGAGAGGGGTGACAGTTCTACCCAACAGGGCTTCATGTTTGTCTGTAAGTAACAAGCAACCATAAAGGAAAAGTGTCAAAAGTAAAATGTCAAAATCCACTTCAATACTACAAAAACACGTGGAATTCATACTCACTTGCTGGTTAGCCAGGGTGTGGTACCACCAGAACAATCTTGTAGTGATGTAGTATGCTACCACTACATCCACAGTGTAGTGGTCATGAGCCAGCAGAATGCAAAAGATTCCCACTGCACTGAGGCTCCAGCAAATCCAGTGGTACCACCAGAATCTTTTTGGAGAATCTATGAATGACAATTGCATGAGACACAAAAAAAAAAAAAAAAAAAAATTATACATCAGGCTTATGTCTGAAAACAATCTTGGTAACTCTGAATGATGTCTGTGTCTTTCTCTCTGGATCATACTTACATTTCCTCTTTCCCTCTGCTACAGTCATAGTAATACAAATCATGTCAGGTCCCAGAGCAACCGAAATCTGCAGAGCGGGCCTTACGTTTGTGTTTTATAGATCTAATTTATGTACTCAGCCTCTGAAGTCACAGCTCTTGGCATGTTATATCACATACACATTTACTTTTTTCTATTTTTATATGCATCACATTAACTATCCACCAGGTGTCACTATGTCCACAAAATAATTTTCAGCAAATTTTGCATACCTCCAGCTTCCTAGATTTATATTAAAGACATTATATGTGCACATAAATTATGGTTAGATATGTTGACAGTTCTTTACATCCATAAAACACAAAATAAAGCTGTGGGCATACACGCAATCCAAGTCTCCTGAGTAAGTCGGCACATAGGACTGCAAAACATTCAAGCTGAGATGCAATTTCTACTTTTTGATTTTTTTGTTCTGTTCAGTGACAATGTAACCCAGGAAAGCATAAACAAAGCAGTACACTGTTTAACCTTTCTGAATTTTTTTTCATATTTCAAGAGCCAGTATCCCTCCCACCACACCTGGCCAAAATGTTTTTACTTCAAATGCTCTCACCCACATGCTATGATTCTTGCATCATGTCTGTTCAAATCCTACAGGATACTTATTCAGTATAACAGCTCTCCATTTTGTGTTATATTGTTTATCTGTTAAGCAATAATTAATCGACTGAATCACAGTCGTGCTGGTATTCAGTATAACAGCTCTCCATTTTGTGTTATATTGTTTATCTGTTAAGCAATAATTAATCGACTGAATCACAGTCGTGCTGGTATTCAGTATAACAGCTCTCCCTCTCGTGTAATACTAAGTCACTCTGAATAAGAGTGTCTGTTAAATGCCTGAAGTTAAATATAAGTATACCAGTAAGCTTCCTTAGTATTACTGACAGTTTGAAAACAAATTTCCACTTTCCACTGTAAGCGTAAGTAGCACATCAGTGACAATTCAAGTGATCCAGAGCTGAATTTGCTTCAGTGTGTGCTGTAAGTGCAGTATCAACAGTATAGGTTAGCGTGACGCTGTATTTGTGCAGGGCAGGGGGGAGGTACTCCCTCTTTGATAAATAGATAAGTTAACGTTAGTGTGACGCTGTATTTGTGCAGGGCAGGGGGGAGGTACTCACTCTTTAATAAATAGATAAGTTAACGTTAGCGTGACGCTGTATTTGTGCAGGGCAGGGCGTTGGTACTCACACTCTTTAATAAAAAGATACGTTAACGTTAGCATGACGGTGTGGCCGCTGTACAGGTAGTCCCCACACATGGTGTGGGAGCCAGTGATAGACAGACCTCCTCCAGCGATCATCTTCATTACTCGGCGCATCTGAGCCTCCCAATCACCAAAGAGCTGCAACACAATAAAATATGAATTAATTACACATTTTTTTTTTTCATCAATTTTCTTTCAAAACACTTCCAAAAATTTTAATTACTTACAAGGAAAGACAAAAGTGCAATCTGAATACATAAAGAACACTACATACTCAGTAAAACTCAGCAAAAAAAGGACCACTCCAACAAAAAAAAAAAAAAAAAAAACTGGTACATACATCTTTTAAAAAAAAGAATGAAACACAATTTTTGTCACATACAGGAGTCATCCAGAAACTATTGCCTAATTTTATTATTAAGGAAAATAACATAAAAATTACGACTAAGGGGGAAAAAGTAAGAATCCAAACTAAAACTAGTTCTCCCAACAAGCTCATGCCTGAATGATATGGCACCGGCCGGCTGATTCAATAGTCGGCCTAACATAAGCTGTACTGAAACACTCAGCCCTTAATATGGTTATAGATAATTACCACTTCTTATTTGTATTTTCAACTTAATAATTCAAACCCTGAATTTAGAATCTATTTGGTGCTTTTAGATGATTCATGCAGGCCTTTGAATTACTTGTTCCCTCATACTCTCCCTTAATTTCCTTTAACTTCACAGTTCATACCCTCAAACTATAAATTGGAATGTGCATTTGAATGACTCACAAAATAATTAAATATGGGATATGAATTATGAACTCTGGATTCATGAGTAAACTCATAATACATCTCCCCACAATCTTTTCCAGGCTTTTTACTGAAGAGGAATATTTCATTCAAATTAAAGCTCCTACATTAAAATCTCAAAATACCCCAAACATTAACCTAAATACTTAAATATTTACAATTCTAGAACCTCTCCGTCATAAAAACCATCAGAAGATAAGATTTAAATATGCTTTACATTTACTACCCAGAGTGAATACAATATTTAAATAAACCACAAATATCTCATTAATGTCAAATTCCACAATGAGGCGGTTGAACGAACTTTGTCCGAACCATCTCCATTCTTTCAAACTCCCCGTAAGGTTATTGCAATGTAAACGCAGGACAACAGCATGCTCTAATTAGGGCACAAATAACGTTTTAATTCCAGTTCATTAATTACAAACGCACAAATTTGTTCCCAAGGTCCCTTCATTCTACCTTATGAAGAAACCGAGTCACAACATGATTTTATAATACTTCGGTCACAGGAACGCTTTAAGTTGCGCATTCACATCTAGGATGTATTCTAAAAGAACTTTACAAATGTGACCCTCAGGGTGCAACGTGCCATTGGAGAACACGGGGCAGCCAATCACAGGAGGATTGGGCATTGAGGGTTTTCGGTGGTGATGCTTCTCGGCTGGACTTGAAAAGGAGGAAGGTATATTAAGACAACGTGGTCACAAACAGGAAACCCAATGTTTTATCTGCCTTTCTGCAGATCAGCAGCTTCCACTGGCCTTGGGGAGAGACCTCACACAGTCCACAGTTCTGAGAATAAACTCTCTGTGGACGCCAGGGGTTTCCATGGCAATGTGCAAACACAGCTCGCCTGGAGGAAACAGTGGCACTATACCTTTTCATTCCTTTTTCCTTTTTAACAAATCCTTACCAGACCTGGGTTGAACTCGTATTTGAAATACTTTGACTGATTAGATGCTGGTAAAAATGCTCCTACAAATCCCTGAGAACTGGGTACACAAGCATCTTCCTCGGGTACACAAGCATCTTCCTCTCCAAAGCACATGATTAGGTACAAGAAGAACTGAGGACCTGAGAAAATTTAGGTTTCTTTGAAAACTTTCAGGAACCTGGGGAGATATTACTGTGTTTAAAGGGCTAAAGTATCTCAAATAAACTATTTTTCCCATGTTTAATCCTTGCATTCACAGTTCCAGACATTTCCCCTGAAATGGCAATTAGACAAATATGTTTTACTCATTAAAAAGAAAGAAATACTGCTAAAACATATGTATATACATTATACGTATACATGTCTTAAAAACATTTTCTTTACAATAGTTCAAAGTGTCTATATAATCACAACATGTGTAATGTAGTTGTATTGGCATGGAGGGTACTCTTACTGTGCATAATACTGGTTCCGCACAAGCAAATTAATAACATTCTGCTCAGACCAAATGGAGAGTCAAAAATAAATCTGAGAGAATTTTTCCTTTTTAGATCTATCCCCTGTACCAAATGTGTGGTGCGATTTAAGAGTGCTTTTGGGCATGCTTGGATGCAGTGCCAAAACTGAATGGCACACTGCTGTGCAAACCGCTAATGTCAGCTTAGCAAACTACATCAATTATAAGGCCTTCTGTAAAATAACTTCCATATTCTATCACAAACTAAGAACGATGCATTTTCATTCACTTAGCTTTCTAAGTGTCTAAATCAGGCCTGGGGGAAACATACCTTAGGGGCACACTTGAAGTGCATTCCTGGCACAGGAAGAGTGGTGATGTACATGGTGACACACCTGTACATGTAAAGTGTACCGACGATGAAGAAGAACCGTCGCCCCACGATAGATCTGCAGGGAGGGGTGCCAGAATGAAATTCAAAGGACAGATTAGTACATTGCATATTATGCATGCCATGGGCACACTTCGGATGGGAGGTTCTCAACACTGGGCCATGACAGCCGCAAGGTGTGATAGTCTTTATTTTCACCTTATTTTACAAACAGCAACCAGTATAGACATGCAAAACAAGGTGATGAAGGTTTACGGTGTATCCGAGGACTTTGACTGACCCAGCTAAAGGCCCACAATAGCCAAATGCTACCTGATTCATGAACCCAAATAGTCTGAAAATAATCACCCCTTCATTTGCTCAATAACTGAACAAACAGGATAGCTACATCACATCTCCATCACATAACCAAGAATGTACATCAGAGGATGCGGTAAATCATTTCAGTATCTTTCACGGTCCACTAACTCATACTCTGAGAGATACGATCACTCATATGGATCATTGCGCAACACTATTTTCAGACTACTGGATGTAATTTGCAGCTTAAAATATATGAGGATCTGTCAAACAGGCTTTTAACTGCTGAGTCACCAGAAAAAATCCCAGCACACCCTGCAGGTATCCAGTGCAAGGGCTGAGAATTTGTAGCTGGCTTAGTAGTGTAATGCCACATTGGCCCATGTACCTGTATTTCAGTAAAGTCCACTGCAGTATCCACAGGCCCACCAGGAGCATGCCATTGATCTCGCATATGGAGAAGGCCCACTCCACCCTGTTGAAAATGTCAAAGAACTTGTCTGGCAGGGGTGGGGTGTGCTCCTTGGGGGGCACGCGCTCGTGCACCAAGGAGATGACGACAGTGGTGGAAACAAAGCAGCAGACAGCGTAGGCAAATGCCACGCCCGTCTTCCCCCACTCGGCGGGGTAGGGTGAGCGCTGCGGCTCAGGAATGGGGATCCGGATCATCTCCTTGTGGAAGCCGTTGAGAGTCCCATTTAACTTGGTTTCACCGGCGCCTGCCACATGCCCGTTGGCGTGCCCATTCTTATGCACCTCCATGTGGTGCGCGATCCTCAGCGTCTCCAGCCGCTCCAGCAGCTGCTGGCCCCCATCGGACGAGACCAGGGACAGCGGCAACCTCTGGAAGTCACTGCTGGTCAGATGCAGGAGGTCCTGGCCGGTCGTGTTCGCCGAAGAGGCCCACTCGCAGTACTCCGGCATTCCTTCCTCCATCAGCCAATGGGAGACCTCCTCGGCCGACCACAGGGCCACCTTCTTCATCTGGGCCTGAGGTTTGGGACAGGGGCTGGGGCAGGGGTGATGGGGGGGCGCCTGAGCTTGCGCTGGCTGCTGGCTGGGTCTACTGAATGCAGGGTACACCCCGGGTCCTGGACATGGTGCTCCAAGGGCATCGGAAACTCAGGCACCTGGGGCTTCCAGTCAGTCGCACTCCTCTGGGACCACCAGTTCTGGGTTCTGTAAAACTGATCAATAATCCACCGAAAGTCTTGTGGTAGGGTCGCTGCAGGCTACTTCATTGTGTATTGGGACCTCTTCTTTCCTATAGGGAAAACGATAGAACGATAGAAAAATGTAAATAAACATTAAAAGTTTCTTGTATTCAGGTGTGGCAATCAATTGTGGATTGGCTGAAAAGAAATAGAGCACACACAGCGAGCGGAGTTTGGGGACTCCCTGTAACAGATTTCTATGTAAATGTTTATATATTAATGTGTACCTGGACAACAATGAGTAAAACATAAGACACCCGGTCACATAAGGAGGTCAAACTGTGAATGCAACAGGATCATAAAGGCTGCCTTTATCTTAAAACAAGCACATAACAGTCTTTCAAATGTTCTACAACTGACTATTAATGGGGAGCAAGGCTCTTTCATACCGATCAGCAAAGTAAAATAACCCTTTGTGAGTTCCTTTTATCTAATGGAGCATCAGTATGTATCTGTCCCAGACATCAGTCTTTGATGCAGTGGCACAGAAGAATGTGGATACTACATGCAGGAATGCAGACCCAGGGAGTTCTACTGCTGGTACACGGCACTCGGCCTCACACAGCTCACGGAGAGGTCAGCACTTCCAAATCAGTTAACAACAAGCATCACGTAACGCGTAACAAAGATCAAAAGGGCAGGCAACTGCTGTGTACATACTACAAAAAAAAAAAGAATCAATGCTTCAGTCAGAAAAATGGTAGTTTTGGTAAAAGTTTGAACTACCATTGTTGGGAAAGCCTCAGTGTAGGGCAGGGCTATCCAACCCCTGCCTTGAGCTTAGCAACCTGAAAGGCAGTTTCAAAAGCTATTAAAATAACCAAATCCAAAACTGCAGTTGCTGTGTGTACATACTGCAGATTTATGTTAAGATACACCCTGTAAAACTTCAACTACACATTTCCTATAACCAATCATCAGTGGTTTCCATATGCTTTAAGCAATTTTGACCTGTCCCAGTGGACAGAATTGCTTCAACTCTTTGGTTCCATAGCTTCCTTTATGAGTAGCTTGCACAAGTTAAAAGTTTAGCTTTTTGGACAATCCAAAACACAGGCAAAATAGAATTCTGCTTAAGGAATTCTGTTGCAGATGTGTTTGGACATTTAGGACAGTGGTCTGTGTGCGTATCACAATGCTAGGAGTGTGATCATAAAATAAAGCTCCATGTTACAAAAGGAACAGTTCTGGATATGTAGGCATCAGAGGTGAACAAAACAGATGCATTCAGGTCTTGATATGACGGACAGGAAATACAGGAGGAACTGCCTCAAAGGAAACACCACTGAAGAACCTCATACAGGCCAAAAGGTGACCAACCACAGAACAAGGAAGAAGCAGGTATATTTTAGAGATAAAATCCACAAACCTGATTTAAGTATTTTACAGTAAACTCTTTTACACAAGCTATGGCTATGAACTTATTTTTCATCTATATACTTTGCTGCTGTCTGCTTCCGTTTTATTGTATTTTTAATAAAACGCCTGGATATTTGACTTACTCAATTTTCAAACCCCCTTCCCAGCTGTGAAAAATGAATCCCATTTACACATGCATACAGTAAGCAAGGCCTTTTATCAGAGACAAACAGTTCCTATCCTACAGAAAAAGGCACTGATTGTGAATTTCACATTCAGTAAATCTCTGATTTGAAGCCATTTACCACCAAATGTACAACTAAATGCAGGTGTTTTGTTAAATTAGTTTTTCCCGAGAATACAGGTACGACTACATAAATATCCCAACAACGGATAAATAACAAATACAAGTCTCCTGACCTCTGTTTAAGCTATACTGATTTAAGTGAACATTAGTGTATACATGTGCGTAACTGACAGTGTTGAAGCTAGAAGCATAAACACAGCGCAAAGGAAGCAGTGAGATAGTTAATGCCTTTGTGCCAGCACAAAAGAGGAAATACGAAAGGGGAAGCAGTGTATATGATTGGATGAGCCAACAGTGTTTGACCTTGATAATGAAGATGGGCTTCACTGTCTGAGGAAGGTGTGTGCCGCTTCTCTTCCGCTCTCTTTTTCCTCTGTGCCAAAGCAGCAGAACACAGCTTCCTGAGAACATTTCGGACAATAAATAAATAAATAAATAAATAAATAAATAAATAAATAAACAGAGCATTCTTAAACAGCGATCCTTACAAACCAGCTAACGCGGAAAGGCACGCAGAACACAAAACACTGTACTACGCTGATGAGTTTGATGTCCAGTGATCGGTAAGGACTGTTCCAGGAGCTGAGACACCTGTAATTCTTCTGACTACACAGTCTTCCCATGTGTAGATCAGCCTACTTTACCCCCACATGGTTTTGCTAGACATGTTTTCCAAACCAGGAACTGGACTTACAGTAAAGTCAATACCTGCATTTGAAAAGTCTGTTGCAGCTTGCACTGTGTAAACTGTAATGTAAAACCACTAAGACTATGACTGTTAAAAGACTTTCACTTTCATCTTTTTATGATCGCAGTTCAACAGACACTGCTAATTTTACAATGTGGCCCGGTTCCACTGACATTGATGGGGGAGAACCCTGCCTTTTGAGAGAAGTTACATTTGTTATCGATTTACGGATAGACATAAGCCTGAAATCAGTTGAATGCTTAAGCTGTGGTCACATGGTCATTGAAACTAAACCACTGGCACAATGAAGAGGTCATAATACAATAACAACGGTAACAAGCCAAACCTCCATTGTATTAACACCTTCTGCACACAATTACAGAACTTTAAAGTTTGAACAAGTGCATGCCAAAAAAGAAATAAATAATAATAAAAACAGCATGGATCTACATTGTGATACCTCAGTATGAAGATTGGGGCCCCCTGAAAAACTGTTTGGGCTTATCCTTCATTAATGGACAGAAAAGCATGGGTTTCAAAGGAATTTCCCCTAATGTTTTCCCATTTCTACTAAACTACCCAATGTGTTCCTTTTCTTCATGATCAAAATGGCAATTTGTTCTACATGGTATTATCAAAATGCTGATTCATACTGTATCCCAGCTCAGGCACACAGGCCAACAGACACCCCACCAACCATTAGAATTTTTATGGTTCAATACAGGTAGCACACTACCAACCAAAACCCTCCCTCA
This sequence comes from Albula glossodonta, assembly GCA_019788955.1. Lineage (NCBI taxonomy): Eukaryota > Metazoa > Chordata > Actinopteri > Albuliformes > Albulidae > Albula > Albula glossodonta. Next base: position 2,233,467 of record JAFBMS010000032.1, read on the forward strand.
CAAAGCAGCATTGGGCCAGATTATGCACCACCTGCTAAGTGGCACAGTCAAGACAGTGTCATATCATGGGCCCGCCACTGTTGTCACGATGAGTGCTTTAGCTACACAGGCTGCTGGCCCTGTTGGGGTCTTTTACGGTTTCATATGATATTAAACAAAACCACTTGCACCATAAATTATCAGACCTCATATTTAGGATTAGCTACAGTATTACAATGTAAAATAAATATGTGGGTTCCCACCTTCCCACCTTTAAATACTAAAGTGGCACATCTCCACTCAAGAAAAAGAACACAAGCATCTTGCCATGAGAAAGCAGCACTAATTGCAAGTGGTCGGTGGTTTAGTGTAATCCCAATTCTCCTTCAGGTGAGTGTATGAGCCCATTTCCCAAACCCCATTTCTCATGAAACAGAATGTCTCAAACTATACCCTAAAGGTTTTTAATAAGCTAAAACAGACAACGATGTCTTCCAACTCCTTTATGTGGAACCTTGAAATGGTCCAACACCATCAAGGACATTCTGACAGAAATGACAGGATTTTGTCATTTGTGAGTCCAAACAGTTACAGCTCAGAGATGAAGAAAGATTAACTGACTGAGTCAGCTTAGAGCTGGTGAACTTTGGCCTCTGTTTCAAAATGCGCTGCAGCTAATATGACGACAATCACACTTGCAGGAATGAGGAAAGAACAAAAGAAGAATTTAATATATGGCATTTGGAGAGTTGTATGAGCTCCCCCAGTCATGATAAAGTCACGTTTAGGATCTGTCAAACAGGTTAAACGAGTTCTCTTTTGTTCAGGCAGGAACGGCACAAGCCAGGTGCTTGGTTTCTTTTTCGTTCATTGCTCAGGGCTGCACAGTCTTGGAAAATCTACGTGTCTTCTTGAATCATGGGTCATACATAAATCACATGACTGCTCATATTACCTTTACCACAGATATCACAACACTGTCAGATAGTTAATAACTGACAGCATGGTGCTGTGCTTCTGGCTCACCATCATACGATCCAAAAGGAACCTGACAACTTCACTGGGTTCCAAACGCTGATGTTTGACTAACATTGGAATAAATCTATCACTTTTCATTATTCAAAACAATTTAAAATACACAATGGGAGCATGCAGTCAAGATACTTCATTCATCCCACTAAAAGAGCTCAAGAAGACTGACTTCACAATTCACATGTGATAAGCATTACTGCCCCAAAAAGAAGGGTACATGACTGGAATGTGACCTGTTCTGAACACATTTAGTTGCTCTGGTTTAATCAGTATGTATGCTTTTTCTGAACAGATAGGAAAGGAATACCACCTGAGGATAGAGGTCACATGGGGGAGAAAGCACACTGTGGCTCAAGCTGAAGGGCAGAAATGCCCACAGCACTGACGTCCTGCAAAGGTAAACCTGTGTTTTTAGTTTACAAGAACATTAAGGCCCAAGGCCCAGCTTTCGAACATGGGCTATTATACAAAAAGTGATTTGTCGTTACATATAGCACAGTGCTACAGCATCGCTTGTAGACCCCAAGATACACGAGATGATAGTAGCTGAGTCACCAGAAGGGTTAGGCCTGACAAAGAATTTGCATGTACTAAAAAAAGAAAGCAAAAAAACAATGGCAAAGCAGCTCCTGAAACAGTTTACACTTTTGACTGTAAACCTGTACACAGTTTGCATAGCATTAGCAGATAATGCAGGATGAAAATGAGGAGAACAGATCCACGATGATTCATTGTCACATTACAGAATGTACTGTTTAAACATCTTTTAAAATTTGTGCAGAAACAATTGGAGTAATCCTCTGAGAACAAGTCTGGGCATAAACAAAACAGTACTGGGCAGGAACAAAAAAAGAGGAATAGGAACAAAAAATTATGTCTACTTAATTATTACAAGGAGGCCTAACTGATTTGAAAGTCTCAGAGAGCTTCCAAGAGAAAATATCACTTGGTAAACTGTAAATGTTCCACCAGTGAAAGCCTTCATCTAAAAGCCAGAAACGTTATTAGCTCATAAAAATTAATAAATCAATAAAGAATTGTAAGGAAAATAAATTGGTGCTGAGTAAATTATCTAATCTCTGACAGGAAATGGGATTTGTCTGGGCATGCGGGCAATGCACCTTGTGTCACACACTTTGGGTGAGTCAAATTGTTGCGATGTCAGCCACAGAGGATGTGGTTCCATCTGCCTGCGTCACAGCTCAAGCTAAGCCCAGGTCTCTGTGTCAGAGGAGTGGCATGCTGCTAGCTTCAGCCAATATACAACCACCAAATCCAGTAAATTTACACTCCTAACCAGGGGCAGAAAATATCTACCACACAGGTTTTAGGTCTTGTAATCAGGTCATGCGCTTTAATTAAAGACAGACTCACTCTCTTCTCTTTCACAAACACAAACATTCGGGCTTTGGTTATAGTATCGTTTTATGCCCCTCTAATATCAAACAATTAGACTTAACAGAGGATTAACAGAGAGCAAATTACATGCATGTCAGTTGCAATACATGAGTAGCAAGAAACAATATGGCACTGGTAAAGTTGTGGTACAACAAATAACAATGGCAGACACTTTTGTACAAAGTGACAGGACAGCAAATAACACCAAGCACAAGTGAGCAGGAACATTAAACAAATATCAAAAGCAAAGCTGAGGGATCTAAATAATCAGTACAAGCAGAAAAATCTAAGTGCACAAACCGCTGACACACTGCCCCAAGTACAAATACACATTAACATAAGAGGAACATTAAATTAAAGACAGAATTACTCGAATGTAGCTGTAATTGTGAATGTATATGAATGGAACAGCCCTGAGAAGTAAGGGGTTGTAAATGAGAATAAGATGGATTTCAGCATACAGCTGAAAATGAGACAACACCTTTACAAGCCTGGTTAGTTCAAGGGGAACTCTCTGCACTACTGCAGGGCCAGGCTGAAGCCAGGAAGTAGCAAATCCAAGAGGTACAACCTCAATGGGCTTCGACTGCCAAAACCACAGGGGCCTAGCTGTAGTGCAGAAGCAGATACATCCTCATGGGTAAAGGGAAGCAGCTCCCTTAACCTCCAAAAACTGTGTGCGTGGAGGGGGGGTTGTAACACTGCATGCCGGCCACCGTCAGAGGCTGCCAGTGCGGAAGGAGGAGGGGCAAGACGTGCATCTCGGGTGATTGAAACATAGACGAGCTGCCGTACTCTGGGCAAGCTGTCCTGCTTTAATGGCCCAGGCTGGGAGACCTGCCAGTTGCAGTTGCAGTAGTCCAGACCAAACAGCAAAAATGGAAGGCTTGGAGTGGAGTAGGTGTGTAGAAAATGAAACCCAATACACATACTTTCTTTCAGCCACCCTGATGACTTTTCATCTGTACAGGCTTAATGGCAGTACAGTAAAAATCTGTCATTTTAAACCAAGTTTACTGACATGATATGCAGTATCTCAGTCCTCACTATTGAATACTCCTGCCCAAATGCGTTCTTACAACTAATAGCTACAGGAGGCTGAAAAACTTATCCAGGGACTTGTGAAACTTATTCCAACCTCATGCAGCTCCGTAAAAACCTCCAGAAAAACTATTTATGAAGAACTTGAGGGAGAGTCAATCTGAGATGATCTGTGTACTCCTCTGAAATTGTTCCTGACAGAGCTAAATCACTGACAGACTGATTCACCTACAGAATACAACCTGCAACACATAAGGATGAAAAAACATTTATCCAATACGTCCATACTCTGAGGTCATTATTCATTTCGCGAAAAAAGTGCAAAATGGACTGATTTGCGAGGAATCAAGGAGGAGACCAGAGGATTTATACCTATATAGAAAAAGGTTTCTACGTGGAAATTATAGAATAATATGCATAATATTTGCAAAAATAGATGCAAAAACGTCAGTGGAAAGCTGTTTTACAGCATCGATTCACATCTGTACCAATAAGTAGAATGGATAGCAGATGGCCCCCTAAATTGGTGAAGAGAATGCAACTGTCTCAGGACCCATTTCACCAGATCTAATACGTCCACAGGCTTGATTAAATCTAGTGTAGCAATTTCTACAAAGTTAGAAATGACAAAACTCACATATCTGGGACATTCATGTGGGATTTGTATTCAATGGAGAAAATAGGGGAGGCTCAGAGAGCTGTTTGAAACTGTGGGACGGCTGAAAGATGACAACACTACCAGTATGGCTGTAGCTTCTAGTGAACTACCCATGTATCTGTATGAAAGATGTATAAAGGCATATGCATGCATGTACATATGTGTGCATATACGAAAAATACTGCAATAATATCTATTAGAAAACCAGATATTAAAAAGGGGTACAGTGCTACTGTCATTGCAGTTACTACACCACCAGAGCATTAGAACAACTGAAAACAGTCCTACAAGTAAGACAAAAAAATACCATGGTATCTCTGTCATAACTAGCTGTTATCAGAACCATGACATAACAGAAATATCTACATCAGCACATTTCATCATGTCCATGTTCTTGAGTACATTGTGTGCAAGTCTTTGTGATGGATCTCCAAGGTAAAAGGCACAGTCTCAGGCCTGCTTACTTGTGTTACAGTCACAAACCAATGTTCCACTGCTGCTTGACTTTACTTTCACAGCTAAAAACCTTGTACGAGTCACACCACTGCCTCCCTCCACCTGCTTGTGATCTTATTTTGCATTAAATTCAAATTCATGGTGAAGCCAACAACACCTCTGAAATCCAAAGTCCAGCTAACCCAATTTAAACAAACTTGGCTTCAAATAGATTATTATTTCTCCCACACCAAGCCACACAATTCTGGTGAAAATAAACAAGGAAACTACAGAATGGCCACATACAGAATGATGAAATTAGAATTTAACATGATAACTCAGGAGTAAAAACAAATTTGTTTAAATACTGCATATTTAAAGAAATGAATCTTAACTCTGAACTAACTGCTGTGAAAAGCCTAAGAGAGAATTAGCAAGGCGCATGGGAGATGAGATAACGGTTTTGGGGCTGTACCTGGTCAGTAATAACATTACAGAGATATAGCAGCAGAAAACCAAAACGGCTGCTCATTAAAAGGAAAATATAACTAGCCAGTTTCATGACAGCAGAAACAAAGAGCTGCTTATGATAAATGACACCAGCGTAGGATTTCCAAAACCAAACAGGTTTACCAAGGTTTTTGCTTGAAATAAAATGCTGCTGTTTACCAAAAGTGGTGAACACTGCACTCTCAGAATCCAAAAAAAAAAAATCTGAGGCTAAAACCCAGATCTGCTTCAACGTCATTCTGTGATTGCCTCTTAGCAATGTAATTACTGCAGAGTTTGGAAAGGAAAGTTGGTTTTAGCGTTACATAATGAATGGTTGCCACCAACTGGACCCCTAACTACAGAAGAGCATGCTTCATAACATGATCCCCATTGCTTTATTAGAAGCAGCAAAACCTGGGAAATATGGCAAACATATTTCACATCTGCAAAAACCCAATACAATTCATAGTCATTATGATTCATAGTATCATTATTCATCATCACAGGGAATATGATCAATTAGAAAACTAATCGCCAACCTTTCACCTGGAGATCAGGCTGTTTTGCTCTTTTCAATTTAAATGAAGGATCCAAGGGTTTTTTTTTGTTTTTTTTTTTAAACGCTAATGAAAGCAAACTGAAATTGACTGATGGCTCAATAAATGTGTTTTCCTACCAAACACCTTTGAAGTGAGATTTACTTCATACAACACAAATACAATTGTAAAACTCCAGACAAGTAAACATCAGAGGAAGTACCATGCAATGCAGCTGCCCTTAATTAGGTATAAGTGACTGCAGCTGTGAAACACCATCATAGAACCCTAATATCAAACTATGATGTTGTGCTTTCGTATTCTCCATACATTATGGAAGTTGCAGGAAAAATGCAAGTGTGCTCCTCCCAACCATAAAGACTTGTCAGTTGTAACCCAGATTGGAAAATTTTGATATTCCAGTATATCCAATGTAAATGTTAAGGTTACAAATCTGACGTCTTATATGTGTGTGTATAGTTCAAATTTAAGATAAGGAATATTCTACAGTCTCAGATCTATGCATGATGTAGGCCTAATGAAGTGACTGAATTCTGGGCCATTTCCAGTTCGATCCCATAATCCATTGTCATTTATGGATTCAGCTTCAGTTGAATGCACACAGGTTACTTTTCTGCTACCAAAAAATGGTGTCAACACCAGCCAATCAGTATACAATGAAGTCATTCAAATAAAATATAGCTTTTGTTGCCTAAACTATTTAATCTGCAAATTTCCAAGAATTGAGCAGTGTGTTAATGCTCTGACACTTCTATTCTATTCAGCTCTATCTGAAGGCTTCTGAATGAAAGTCCTCCAACCCATCCTGAACAGAAACGAAGGACTTACAACCCTGGTCATCAGCCACTCAAATGCTCTGCCATGCAAATTTCTCAAACTAATTTTTCTTGAAACTGAAAAACCTATTGAAAACTGAAAAACCTTGGTCTAAATGAACCACACCATGGGTCCACTGCTGACCACTTGGTTAGAAATGGGCAGTATCTTAAATTCCTACTCCTACAAATTCCTATATACAGAGTGATTGTGCAAGAGGAAACAAAGACGTTTTCACAAAGACTCAAGAGCACATTTCAGACAATCTTCCCAATATATACCCAGAGAAACTGGTTCAAACAGTAAAAAACCTCTGCATACCTTTATTATAACGTTTTAGCAATTTCCAGGCTTCCTCCTCATCCTCTACCTCATTTGGTGCATCCTGCACTTTCATTTATTTACTTTTTTGGACACACCTCAGGGCTTGTCAGTACAGAGAAGTTTGACAAGGAAATTAAAATAACCTGTGCCTAATGGCCAGGTGTATTCCCTTTTTCAGACTCTAAGCTATTAAAAAAAAAAAAAAACCCAACAAACTGAAAGTAGTTCTCCATACAATCCTGTGTTTGCTGGAAAGCTGTATGACTTCCTCAGAGCCATTATTTCAGCTGAAGTAGGTCTAAAGCAATTACACAGAGCTGCATTCAGTTGCAGTAAATTGTCAGACAGCATATTGGGATCAAGGGTGGAATCTACCTCTGAATGTAGTTTCAAAATGCAGTTTAAGGCATTTCAGTCCATTACTGCATGAAATCATTGCTTACAGAATGATCGTCTGAGAGCTATTAACGCAAAAATGATGATATGGAAGGACAAGGCCGTGTAGAGGGAGAGGTGAAAGTAGTAGTTGTGTCTGAAACAGGTGACTTCTGATGCTTCAGACTCTGCTTTTCCTTTTGCCTTCAAGCACTGGTAAGAAATACAAGATTTGATATTTCAAGTTTCAAACTATTTTGTTTAACTAGTGTTTCTGGAACATCAGGGTGTCAAACCACTGAGGTTACATTTACACTATATTTTAGCCATTTAGCAGACATTCTTTGACAGTAAATTACACAGCTCACATTTTTACACACAATCCATTTGTAGCGCTGATTGCTTCTTGAAGAGAGTGAGATGAGGTGACTGCTCCAGGGTACAACAACACTGCCCTACCTCAAACCAGCCATGTGAAAGTTACAAGCCAAGCTTTCTGACAATTACACTACACTACTAGCACTTGTTTAATAACACAACAGAAATTATAGATCACACATTGTACTGTATTACACAACATGGTGTTAAAGTAAGTATTGCAAAACACTGGAAAATGTGACACCTCACCCCAATTTCATACAGGGCACTTCCTCTTATCTTCTCCTACTCGACCAGCTGCTCAGATGTCACACATTTTCTATTTTCAGATGGAAACATATTTTGTACTTAAACATATGCATTGCAAAATATTCACGTTTAAAACTGGTGTCAACTGAGGATAAAAAAAAAATGGCATCTTACTTCTATAAATAGCATTACCCTTTGTGGGTGACAGAAGATCAAGACAGATAAAAGACTTGACCTGTTCCAAGTACCATGGAAGGAACTGCAAGACGATGCATATTTTTCTTACTGTGTCAGTTTTTGATGCTTCTTAGTGAGTTTTAGTGGATTCCCTTTATGCTGCGGTTACAATGTGGAGATTCTTGAGAAAAAAGACCCAAGTGACTGTAAGAGACAAAATTTAGAAACACCTTGCCAGGTTATTTGTGAGCACAACAGGACACAACACAGTAAAAATGCCATTTGCAATCACATATGGGATATTTGATTTGAATTTATTGAAACAAACAAGACAGATGTTCTCAACCACAATAATATTACACATCTACAGTAGAATTTTTTTTAGCTTAATCGCTGCATGTGAATCCACCCATGGCTAGCGTTGAAGCCAAAAAACAATGGGAGTCTAAATGCATGCAGGTAGCATACTAATTGCATGCCAGAATTACCTTACAGTAACTCATGCGCCGATAAACCATGTGGTTGATTTGCAAGTTGAACACACTCTATTGACATGTGATTATTAGCTACAAAACCACATTACTGGGAGCCGTTGCCCACTACAAGCTGTGGCTATTATTCTTCAGGAACAGAAGGAAATGGGATCATCATGCTCTTTCCTGTTCCCCTCTGTCCTGCACGCCTGCTTGCAAACTGTCCTTCATTTCAGGAAAGCCCATGGAGGTAGCATCGGAACACTATGTGTACTGGCCTGGCCAGTCATATTAGGTGAATTATAGGAAACAATTGGCCCAGCGGTGAGTATATGTGGTCTGAAGTAGAGCAGACAAGCTAGCTACACGCATATCACAGGCAAACTGCTCGAAATCCTTAAGAGCATAGAGAGCTTAAGTTAGAGTTTATGGTATGCATTTTAATTTCCCCTTCATTTGCAGCCTTTGGCAAACTTTTCACTTCAAACAGTTTTTTATTATTGGGCTAATTATAGACTGCTAAATGCTCATTCTCAGCAGTTGAATGACCCGGCATTCAGGCAAATCTGCTGCCAGAATAAACTAAACCAGTGGAAACAAAATCACAATTATAACAAGGGTCTATGTGTGTGTCGCTGAAAAAGTGTTTATCATCATCTGTAGCATTACAGAAGACAATCATGGATTTCAAGGATAGGGAAGGGGCTATTCTGGTACACACAGTTTTGTCTACCATTGCAACGTTTATAAGGATACAAAAATGAAGTGTCAAAGACATTAAAAAACTAAATTTACTTAAGTAACAGAAAAGCAGTGTTTCCTGGGGGAAAAAAATTTACATTAACAGTGATACAAAATTGGAGACAACTGAAAAAAATCAACATATTTCTGACCATGGACCTAATGCAGTGGTGCAAACTGAATTAACCCATAATTTACCCCAGTATACAAATGCTAAATTGCTTCTGGGGGATCTTAAAAAAGCTACACAGTCTAATCTCCAGGGGGCAAAGCTTATGTCCACAGGCCATGTTACCTGATACAGAAGTATGACAGACATCTGTAGAAGGAAGAGCACTGGTTTCATAACACCATTCTGTGTTTGTTCTGTAGTGTATCAGTATATAATGTTGTGAGCAGCCAAGAAGGTAATGCTTCAGCCTTCAGAGGAAACAGCCAGGTTTAAAATGTGGAGGGGACTACAGGTGCCGTATGACTGCCGTAGGACTGCACATTCCACACAGAAAAGCACCGTCATGATTATGTGATTTCAAAATATTTTCCCCATTTCTCCCCCAACAATCAGGTCCACACATGTATTACACCACATTCTCCTGCAAACGTTCCCCAACAGACTCAGAAGAAAGCAGCCATATATAGGGTTGTCATGATAACCACAATATTGTCATGCCGTGCTACTGACAAGCTAACCGCAGGGGATGGCAAGCAACTGCCACAACTGTGGGCACAAGTATTTTCGTTTGACAGTTTATATTTAGCCAAGGCTATAGGGTAGAATTAATTTTTTTTTTTCCCCCAAAAAGGCGAGTAGCCTACCTTGCTTCCTTAATGCGCCTCATTGCTCTTCTGTGTTCTGCATTTAACAATAAACAAGTATTTAATTTGTTTTAAAACTGTCAACTTTGTCATTTAAAAAGCAACAGTATATCTAATAATAGCAAAATAACAATAAAGTTTATTTATACAGCACTATAATCTGGATAAATGAAGTAATTTGCAAAAAAAAAAAAATAGTGGTATCACCATGTTAATGATGCAGACCTTCATGTGTATATCGACTCTGTGCCTTGCTATGCTTCTCCCCAAGAGCAATCAGCATTGGGTCCGAGGTATTAATTCATTTTCCCCCAGAGGTATCAACTCTTGGCCTAGTACATTAAATTCAGTTATCCCCATAGACCACAGCACAGTCTCGCCTTCAGTATTTATTTGCTCATTTAGTCTGATTTACAACTTGGGCCCAATGTTTGTCAAATTCCCTATAAGCGATGTATTAAGAGGTCATAACCTACAGGCTGGAGGTAGCTGTGGCAATACACAAGCCCTTATGGATAGGAAAAAGACACACCTCCCAGATTTTTATTTTTTACTCTGCAAGAGAATGTGGTCCTGAACACAGCATCGTGCAGTAGTTTATGCTTAACTACCACCCAGCCACAACCTACAGGAATCATTCTATGGCTTTTAAAGGAGTATGCATTCTCGATCTAATATCTGGCATGGCAAATAAATGACTGCTTTTTTAAGGTGGGGTAAAAAGAAGACACCCCTACCCTCCAAGTTTTAGTATTCTAAAAACAAATCATACGTAAAAGTAATTTGCATTCAATTTTTCATTTCTGTCAGCAGTATAATAAAAGGCACAAAGTAAATTCTATATGAATAATATGAGAGAGATTGTTCATCATTGCCTAAGTTCCATAGCAGCAGGAGACATGGCTTATGGCATGAAACTTCAAAGAGATGTTGACCCGATCTCATGCAGTTTCATCATACCATATGGAACTTGTGCATACCATCCTGAGCTTCACAGCTACGGATCAGCTTTCTGCCCTGCTGATAACCCTTACAACAGCATGTACACGTGGACGTACAATAATGATAGCTGTGGAATGACTGAAGTGATAATCACCCAGTCAAGTACTGTCACAAGGTCTGAAGACAAAATAATCACAACATTTCTAGAACAGGTTTGATAACAGTGAGTTTAAAAAAAAAAAAAAAAAAAAAAGTGCTGATGCGAAAGAATTCTTTTTAAACTCCAAATGACCGAGCTCAAGTCAAACAAAATCCAGCCTCAAGTCTGTAAGTGACAGATAAGCATAGAAACACATTTTCAACCGGTATGGCCTAGTTTTATCCAAAACACAATTGACAGACAGTTTAGGAACATACAACATTTCCTTCAGTAATCAGACATTTGTTTAATTGTAATAACAGACATAAGTGATAAACAACTGGCTAATGTAGTGGAATCACACATATTTTAAATCAATCAACCTCAAAATGGCCGACATACTTACAGATACACACAGGAATGACACTGTAACAGACCTTTTCAGCAAGGAACTCTTACAGTGGTCCTAAGCATTACACATACCTGAATGTTTAGCATTACTGACAAACACTTAAGCTGCCCAAAAAGGTTCAGTAAAAACTCTCATACAGGAGCTCTCCTGTTCCCATGATCAGCAGACTCCCAGCAATGCAAAACTCTCTGAAACCCTTACTTTCCCTCTAAAACTGTAACTATGTCAAAATCAATATTTGTAATGGTGGTTATGAAAATAACTTGGATATAAACAAGAGGCATTAATAGCACCTGCCCATTTACGGTTAAAAACAATTCCAAAACCAACTATTCAATAAAAAGGCCATTCAGAAGGCACCTGTGGTTGTTCTATTAGGGAATAAAATCCAGGAAAGCTCACAGTTGAGTGTACCAAGCATTTTAAAAGGACCACTGTAAGGATATGATTTGGTAATGAACTCAGCAAATTAAAACAAATGAACAACTTTCACATAGGTTTTCAAATTTCATGTGAAAACATCAACAAAATATAAAATATATGCTCCAATTGGAGATAAATGGTTGATGAAAAATATCAAAGGCAGGCCATTGATTTGTTTTTCCAAATACAAGAGCAAAAAAATTCACTCACTGAAGTACTTTTTTTTGAGGAATGTTACTGTAACTTTGGTTTATTTCCCAGGCTACTCTCTGACACAAACAAATAACTAGTCAAGCAATTAATGTTTTTATGCAGAATTTGTTTTCAGAAAAATAATGACTGTCTGACATTGCATATATAGCTCCAAACAGTATATGCTGTAAATCTGAAGGACAATGAAGCAGGAGAGTAAATGCATTTCACAGCTGTTTATGGAATAGTACTTCAGGGTCTTACACATTTTAACACTTAATCTAGTCACTGTTTTTCCACGTGTTTAATGAGTGACTTGAGGTTTCTTTTTTTTTTTTTTTGGTTTAGGCTTAATCAATTTTCTGGGCCTGTTCTTCAAGCCTGAGCACTACTCACTTGTAAGTCCCTGGACAACAGTATGTCACACTGTTGATCTGTGGCACCACAACTCTAAAGGGGAAACTAATAAACATCTGCTACAAGAAAGATTGCTCAAAATTACATGTTATTAGTAATAAAAAATGAACGTTAAGGAATTGATCTGAAGGAATTCTGAAGAACCTCTTTTTCTGAATACTGGTTGACACTCCAAGACACTCTTATGTGAACATTGTACCTGTCTCGCTCACATTCACTTGAGTAATTCAGTCTTCTAACTCTATTACAGTATAAGGTTCCCTTCCTCTTTCTATACACATGTAATATCACTGATAATACACAAATGTTACTACATATTTCTGAGCAAATTCTCATACAAAGGTAACAGCAAGCTTCTTACTATATTTGGAGTCATCTGACATTTAAATATAAGTGGGACAAATAAATTGGGACAGAAGACCAAAATACAGCTTGTGCTGCACTCTTACAAGGGAAACAAACAGAACCAGCTATGTTCACTGACAGCATCAACTTCTGCTTCTGTGGACTAACATACCAGTAGATTAAGAACAGCAAAGTCATTATCTGGTGGAACCTTGTCAGTCAATGTAGGACATTACCTCATGGAGCACACAAGCATGGTTTTAAAATTCCAAGAACAGCATGGCTTCAATCACAAAGACATCTGCAGCGTGACAATTATTCTCTGGTACCTTGAAATGTCATTGAAAGAAGAAGCCCCCATGCAATGTGACCTAATATTGTGTGTCATGTGTAAACTGAAGGAGGGCAATGTGACCTACTTGGCTGTGCAGTAAAACAATCCTCAACTACTGGATCAGAGAAGGGGTCTTTGATCAACACAGGAGCGACTAACCATTAAAACTAAAACAAGGAACTAGAAGGAACTGCTACACAAAGTTTTATGTAGATATGACAATAAAAAAATTAAAAGGAATAAAAAAGAAAAATACTATAATACTGTTATGTCTCCTGTCTTTGTCTCCATTGACAGGATGTCAAAGCAGTACTGTACATTGCCAGATATTTCATACTGAAATTTAAGAAATCCAACTGGGTGATATTTTTTGCCAGGGATTCTGTTACTGATCATATAGTCCGTATCAGAGACAATTAAATATATAGGGTAGCTGACCCATTTGCTATGCCCACTGGACTGATCAACATGCTATCATAATAAGCTAGTCTTAAAGGGAGCTGTGTAAAATCTGCATAGCATGAGGCATGGAAACATAACCTGTGTAAGATCTGTCATCAATCTACCCTGAATTTCCCCCAAGAGCCGTAACTTAATATTGGGTTTTGGTTGGAAGGGGGGAAAAACAGGTTTGGAACCAGAACAACTCTCCCTCCCAATCATTGTGAGAAACGAGACGAACAAACCCTCAGCCACCCACATTACTCTTCTTCACCTGACAACCCCTATGGAACAATGCTGAAGTAGAATTATATAAAAAAAAGAGGGGGATGTACGCTTTTATTCAAATAAGATCCTCCAGCTCTCACAATCATTCCCCACCCTCTCACTCCCATTTTGGGATCATCAGTTGTCGTGCTCCATTCTATAAAAAGCAACAAAAAAATCAGAGGAGAAATCAGTTATTCACATCCCTGCAGGGTGCAGATGGCATATCAAAATTGATATAACCTGAGCCTTTTTTTTCCCCCCAAAGACAGCACCAATTGCCCACTGTCTGAATATGCGAAAAGTCAAAATGGAGAATGTTTTCAACAACAATCATTCAAAGTTTAGTCCTAGAATAAAAACTGTGAAAATCTGTGAAAATCTTCATTGAATTTGAATTTGAACTTTCAGTCTAGGACTAAATCCACATCTGGGGAAACAAGCCCACAGCATTTAAAGATGTGATGTTATTACTGTACCCTCTATTCTACAGGTAATTGAGGCAGTGTCTGAGTCCTGATTTGTTCAGGCCATTCTAGCTTTTGGGATGAGTGTATTCACAACACTGTTCTAGCCAGAGGCAACATCTTTTCGGTTCACAGGTATTTGCAGCAAGATGCTGAACAGCCAAATTATCAGGTCTAACTACCACACATTTTCAGCTCAGAGTGCTACTGTTTAAACAATGGACTTCAATACAAAGTTTAAGAAGAACCAATATGGAATACAGTCATTAAACAGACAAATCCATTGGATTCTTCAAAGGAAAACAATTTTAAGGGAAGTAAGATGTCAGTCAAGCGTAAAACTTCTCTGCCTCTGTCTGCATTTTGTTTTGTAGCTGAAGAGGTTGCACAAATTTTGATTTGAGGCAACAACGATACATGCTCCAACAGACTCTCAGGCATCTTCTAGACGGCACACGCTGAATCTTCAGTTTGACACATGGTTACAGATGGCTGAGTCAGAGACAGCATGGGGATAGCTGACAGAGACAGGAACCTTCCTTTTCTTACAACTTCCTCCTCTCCTGCCAATGACCTAATTAAAATTGGTAGAGCTATCCTTTTCTCTATGATCTGATCTATTGTGCTGGGGCCTTCTGGTGGCTCATGGAGTAAAAGCATGCATCCATGACGCATCTGTGGACCATGTGTACCATGGCTAGGTGTTCAAGTCCTAGCTTTTGGCAGCCCATTGTCACAACCTTGATTGGTAAAAAATAACAGCCGAACTGGTTAAACTGAACTCAGACTCCAACAGCTGAGGGGATGAGCTATGCCACCAGTGACATCACTGTCATGCGAATCAGAGGAAACCCATATGTGGCTTCCTTCCTCCTGCATTAGTGGAAGAAGGTCACTCACTGCACTGAGTATGACACATTTAACTTTGGTTCAATTCAGATGGTGGTGGGGGGGTATTGCACTTAATTTGTGACTGATACAGACAGAATGCTAAAGAAACAGAGCTGTCACTCTTTCCTGATGACCTGCCTACAACTCCTGTCCAGCAGGGCTACTATTCAGAAGGTACGAGCATGGTCAAGATTTAACACCAGACAGCTGAATTTTTCCTGACAGTTTAAGACTGGAGGAAAATCTTGAATGAGAAAGATTGTATACCTCTTTCAAAACAACTCGGTGCATGCCATCCCAAACCATTTATATCCTCCCTGTTTACCCAGAATACGGATGACCTCCAATAGAAAGTGCCGCAGTTCTGATATGACTTTAATCAATACAGAAATGCATTTTTACTGTCAGGACAAGTTGAAAAATGACTAATTCTCACATAAGCTTCTGAAAGTTTGCTAACAACTTACACACACTTCTGTGAATATTCACATGGGGCCCTGGCAACCTTGTAATTCATCACACAGGTTGGCTTAATGAGAAGACTACATTGTAAACATCGAGCATAGTTGATCACAATTCACCAGGAACCTTTATAGCTGTTTTTGTCCGCAATGTTGTCACTTTAGAGCTTCTAGGTCAGTAAATAATATCAGAAAACAAAATGAAAGCTATGCAGTTTAGTCTAGTAAAAAAAGACCCACAGACATTAAACAGCCACATTCTCTTTACATTCACAATAGGATCAAAAAAAAAAAAAAAAAAAACTCCTTTTCAGCCTCCACTAATTCTGTGCTTGCACAATCTAAGTGTTTGTGAACAGGCTCATGTGTTTCCAATTCACAATTGAAAGCAGTGGGTGAGTAGGCCCCACCTTGTCCTCTGCATACATTTCTCAATCTGCATCCATTATCCACAGCCAAGTCTCAACATAAAGGGTAAAAACAGCACATGGCAGGGACACATTCAGCTGGAGAAGTCTTACAGTAAAAAAAAACAGCACATGTAAGCAATCAACAAGAAAACACAGATCCATCAACTAAACTTAAGAAACAAAAAAACAACGTTTTGCTGAGAAAACACCACCATCTTGAAACTCACCAAACCTGCACAAGTTTTTATGAGGGCTACATCTACACTGGCCTCCCTCCTTGTTGACAATGCCAAGTTAATTTTGAGGATGCAGCCAGATTGCACTCTACAGTTCCAAATGTATGTGCCTGGATTCCCAGAGATGGCTTTCCATTTTGTATTTTTGCATTACGTCATCTGTAGAATAAACCTAAGCTCAATGTTACCAGCTATAATGGAAAAAATAGCCCAGCCTAAATTTTGGAAATTTTATACATACTCTCTCTCTTTAACATGGACCTGCTCACAGCTCCTTATTTTCTTAAAATTACCTCATACACAGCAATATTATAAACATTAAAATGACCTTCTGATCGTCTGCACTTCTTCAATTCTGCTCTACCCCTGATGTTTTTGTACCTCCAGGGACTGACCATATAACCTACCTACCTTCAAAAGCTAGAGCAAAAAAAAAAAAAAAAAAAAATATCTGTGTCATGGTCTGCTATCCAATCCCTAGGCATACGACCATCTCATCTGGCTCCATGGTAACCAGTGTGATAAACCAGGTCACTTCGCATCCAAAATGAAATACTCCAGGGGTCAAACACAATTCCCACAAAGACATTCAAGATTAACATTTGAGATATGACAGAACTGTTAGGCTTGTCTACATAGGTTACTGTTGCTGTACAATGTAAAAACAATAAGGACAATGAGCTTGAACTGTTCAGACAAGAGGTAATTTGAGACTTTCAGGAACATTTTCTTTTTCAGAAATGCAGTGAAACATAGACCACTGAAGATCTTTCTACATGCGTTTTTTTTTTTTTTTTTTCAATAAACGATTGCAGCATTCCTGAATAGTTTAGCTTACTCCTTTAAATCAGGTACGTGAAAGCCATAACAGCAAGTCACATTATGTATGCGTATGAGGCCTACAAATTTACTATTATGCTCTTCAGCAATATTAGACCAAGTGGTTCTCAAACTGTCCAAGGACTTCACCTATTGGACCATTGTTTTTATTTATTTATGTATTTTTTAAACTTGGCCATAGAGCCTATTAAAGAACCTTAACACATTATCTCTCTCAGAATTCATCTGACATAGAAGTCCAGGGATAAGTGATAATTATTCTTCAAGGAATTTACAGCCATTTCACAGATTATGTGACACAATAGGACATTACAATTGTGTAACAAAGAATAACTAACAGCCTGTTAGACTTTACGGAGTTAGTATTTGGGCTGAGGGGAAAACCTGCATGTAGGGTTTCCACGTATTGTTTGGAAACCCCAGCGTTACACTACTGGGTTTCACATCGCACAAGACCATTCTGGGTTAAATCTTGAGCAAAGCAAAACTTGAAGACTTTGAACGACCACACCGGATTTCGAGTCGACTTTGAATACCATTCAATTGTTTATTTTCTCGAAGTTCACTGACAGTTCAAATGAACGAAATGTATGCATATTTAGACACAATCGTTTTCACTTCATAAGGGATTACTAGGTATTCCTGTAGATACAACACTGTATTGACCAACATATTTTAATGACAAATCAATCATATGTTTAACTTTAAGATTAGAACACAACGGCTCTAAAGATAATAACAACGCCGCTAATTTAGATACCGATTTTAGCAACAGATATCTCGTTTTAAATAGACACCTTTGTTGGCTGACAGCAGCACCTAACGTTAGCTAGTTTAATGCCAGTGAGTGAAGTTTAACTTTAGGCAAAGAAACCAACTGAAAGTAATCTGAACACTTGGAAATGCTGGATTTAGGCCTTTCATTTTGTCAAACCAGCTGTCACAAAGTTTGACTACAGTTAGTTCTAATCAATGCACAGCTATAGCAAGAGGTGATTTCTACCGAATAGTTACCACATAATTATTTCACACAGCGTAGCTAAAACATTAGCTTCCCTGCTAATTAAAAAAAGCCAAAAGGCACTACCACTGAGCATGCATTCGAGTTACATTATGCGAGGAATGCAGATTAAGGTTAACATATCCCACAGTACTGAAACAACATCAGAAATAATTTCTGCTCAGTACGGAAACGCTCACAAATGTTATCTAACCTACCAGTTGAACATTTGTCTTAGCCTTGCGATCGATAGCTCGTAACATACAAAAATCCAGTTATTTTCGCCAACTGTTCACTAAGGAATGTTTCCATTTCTACAACCACCGCCATGCTTCAGTAACTTTACTGTTATGACTAAATGAACTCATACTACCACTGTTTCTTATGAAAAGTAGCCAACTGACCATCCGGCCAATATGTTTATGGACGCTATCAGACAATGGCTTTTCTTCAAAAACTATGTTGATAGACATAATGCGCGTTGAGATGAGGAAACCAAAAAGCACTGCTAGCCAACTATGTGAACAGATTAGCGAAGTGACTGACGACGTTACATGTCTAGTTTTCGAGTGAACGTCTCAAGTACCGATAGTTTCTTAGCTATCGCTAGCGACATCCTGTCTAACTAGCCTATTGATAGCATATTGATCACATTGATTTTAAGTACTTACCTTGTAAGCGTGACCCAAGTTATTCATCAAGAAAGGTAGCACTAGCTGTCTTGCATTCTCTGAGTTAATTACTTTTTACCAACATAAAACACGCAACAAGGAGGCTTATTTGGAGCAGGTAGAAAGGTGGCGCGCTTACCTGCCCTGAGAGCTAGCCATATTTTCACTTGCAGTGT
Organism: Albula glossodonta; assembly: GCA_019788955.1. Classification (NCBI taxonomy): domain Eukaryota; kingdom Metazoa; phylum Chordata; class Actinopteri; order Albuliformes; family Albulidae; genus Albula; species Albula glossodonta. The sequence continues at coordinate 2,252,472 of JAFBMS010000032.1, forward strand.
TGTACATTGCCAAATGTTACTCACCGTGGTTATGTTGGCCAGCTTGGAAGCTAGCTAAAGCATCTTGACATAACTGGGTAAACAGCAGGAAACCGCGAGCATTTCTCGGTCTGATTTAAGGTGGCAACGCTTGTTGTTGATTCTGTTTCCCTCTCCTGTAGTTACAACAGTAGGGTTACTATCTTGATTTCACATGTTTGTTCGTTATCTTCCTGTTGCTGACGACATACTAACGTTTGCTAACTACGCTGATTTGAACATAATTGTAGCACTGCTTTATGCAGTGCAGTGGGCGGACACGTTTTCTAATTTTGATGCGCGTAGAGGAGGGGGTTCCTTTCTTGCCCCACAATCCACAGCGTCATTTTTTACGCAGACTCGAAGGATCCAACAAGTGCTGGCATTGGATAGGATACATTTCTATACACATATGAACGCCTCATAATAGTCAGTGGCTTCTCTGCTAGGAAGAATATCAATTGCACTTCTAAGAGTGAATCCACCACTACAACTGCCATACCCATCGGGGCTCAGTTACACTAATCAGTGGGCTGTTATGTTTGGAGTTGGTAATAGCGAATTCCTAGAAGAACTTCTTTGTTTTCATTCTGAGCTAAATATTGAGCATTATTCTCAGAAAACGACACAAGCAAATTTCTCTTTAACACTATTCATTTTTGTCTTATTTGAATTTACGATTAGTGACATAATTGCTCTTCTTTTATTTTTTATTGACTAATTTACGTTATTGTTTTCTGTAAGAATCAGAAAATGTACTCATTTACACGCAGTTCCCAATAATTCTATCAACGACACAGTATGATCAATTGATAAATATTCCAGGTTGCCGAAGCAACCTAAATAATACAATACAAATATTCTACTGCACATCATTCACTGCCTTACATACAGCTATCTCACAATTGCGTAGGCTTTATTCAACTTATTTTGTGTCTTTAGTGTCCTTGCCAGCAATCGATAAAATTTAAGAGTTAACTCCTTTACCAGACAGAAGTCTAAGGTGCTCCTTCTTGACAGTCATAAAGTTTTTAAACTTGTCAGATTAAATAATGTGGGTGAGACCCTTGTACATACAATTGCAAATTTCGCAATTATGTGTTTATCAGGTGGGCCATGGTTAACGAGCGCCCCGCTGTGGCTAAAACTAGTACACCAATGATTTACAGATTGCGCCACATAAAAATCTGGATTGTCATTGTTCAACAGCTGTAGCTATTAGCGTTTGTACTGTCTGTGTTGCGATTATATTGTTAACATTTCAAGATACCATGGTTAAACGACACAAGTATAAGTAGCAACATTACACACACTTTAAATACTTTCTGGTCTTGTGAGTCAGTTCGCCTACTTTGTTTGCAGTATTGTGAAACTCAAACACAAACATCCCACAATTCCACGGAATGGACCTTAAAACCAAATAGTATTTTCGCCCACTATAAGCAAACTGCTGGCATGCTGAGTAAACATACATTATTATGAGGCAGAAGGGATCGGTTAAGGAACACGTAGGACATAGGATACCGTTTACATCGTTCGGTAAAGCAAAGATGACTACGCGCGTTTGTGTGATATCAGCTTTCCATCTAATTCTGCAATTTTCCATTTGCTCAAGCGGAGATGTCCAGTCTGCTCATATGAAAATACCCGCGATTGCTAAATATTTTGGTACAAAGGGTCGATATGAAGAAGTCAATCCGTATCTGGTAGATGAAATACTGTATGTGAACAAATCAAATTTCGAACCTCCGTCTCTCAACTGTAACGCAATTCATCTGACTGTTATCCTGAGGCACGGTACAAGGTACCCATCAACGAAAAATATAAAAAATATGGAAAATATTTACAATATTGTTGTAAAAGAGGCAAATGGAAGTGAAAGGTGGCTGCAGGACCTTAAAACTAATTGGAAGATGTGGTATAACGAGAGTATGGATGGCCGACTTGTGGAGAAGGGCAGAAATGACCATAGACATCTTGCTGTCAGACTAGCCAAATCGTTTCCTACTTTAATCTCTGAGGCAAATTTACGAAACAATGGCACCAAATTTGTGACCAGCGCGAAACACAGGTGTATTGAGAGTATCGTCGCATTCAAACAAGGTCTTAAGAATTTCTTTAATATTAAAGGTAAGGTGTATCTGACTTTTTAGAATTCACCGATCATTTCCCCTTATTAGCTATGGACATTCATAGCTATTAACATTTCCTTAGCTGATAGAATCACAGCAGCATGTTCTTGTGTTAAGTTTAACCCATGCATCACCATTTTAACTACACATTTGTAAATTGTCCGTATTTATTTTTCCAGACTTGGAATTTGCACATGAAGAAAACAATTACTTAATGAGATTCTTTGATACGTGCGAAAGATTTGTTCATGACGTGGCTGATAACACTACGGCCCTCAAGGAAATGGATTTGTTCAAGTCAAGGCCAGAGATGCGAAGAGTCCAGGAGAAGATGGCAGATCGCTTACAGGTTCCATACAGTCGTATTACAGCAGGTCGTACTAAAGTTACTGCAGTCATTTTATCTGACAGTTTTTTTTTTCTTTCTTTTTTTTTACTTAAAAGTAAATTTGCATTATTGTGGTTACATTCTCTATTTATGGCTGATCCCATGGGTTGGTTACACATAACTGCAGATGGTGCTATTGCCTCACTCAACGATCATTTAAATTTCCTGATTATCACAGTGATAATGAAACTGCTCTGTTCTCTATATTATAACATTATCTCTGAGATTATTATTGTTTTTTTATTATTTTGTTATTTCATTATTATTCACATATTTTGCTTGAAAATTCCCAAATTGTTGTTTTGGCCTACAGAGTTAAACATTTTTGTCGAACTTTTGGGGTCAACCAGATCCAAAAAACAGCCATCCTAAAAAGTCACCCACACTGTCCCTAATTCAGAATCACCAAAAGAGTGGCAAGCCTGAGAAGCTTTAGTCTCCCATTCTCTTGCCTACATAGTTGTCAACATTAACTGAAAGAGAATATTTTAATTACCACAAATTATAATTATTAATAATTATAAAATAGGTAACTATCTGACATCAGGGTGAATTTTATGTGGTTGTCATGTCTTGGGTACTCCACACCTGATCATGCAATAATGATTGCTGTGGTGCATAGGGTGCCAGCAGTCTGTTTTCACCAGCTGCCCGGAACATGCAATTATCCAGTGCACTTCCAGGACAGCTCAATAGAAAAGAAGCAGTGATTGACTGAACACAGGCACATAAAGCAATCCTACATTTAAAAAGAATGTCATGGTCATGATTACGTGTAGAAAGTGCTAGTGTTGAATGCAAACATATCAGCACATATATTTTTAAACAAATCTATAATTTTAGAAAACACATATTTTTGTAACAACGATATTTTAATTATATTTCGATCGCCTCATTCTTGTGAGGAATGGAAGGTGAGACCTCTCTGTACTAAGCTGATGTTTGTCCTACAGATTTGGCTGAGGCTGCTTACCTGCTGTGTGCTTATGACTTTGCCATCAAAACCGAGAACTCTCCATGGTGCAGTATGTTCGATGAAACAGATGCCCAGGTATATAAATGCAGACTGAAAAAGGATGTTGAGTTTAGTTCAACTTTGTAATGTTCTTACAAAGTATTGACATAGCAGAAGATTTGATGTAGATGTCAGAAAATATTTAATAGAATTATTTCATCTATGATCATTATTTAATTCCTGTTGAAGAGGATATCATAATTTGGAATAGATCACCAAGAGTATTTCATATGTGATTCTGTTTTCCATGTCAGATAATTACTTAGCTATCATGTGTGAAGAATTATGCACACTGAATTCATAAGGAACTGTTATTTGTTTGACAGGTTATGGAATATTCAAATGATCTAAAGCAGTTCTGGAAGAGGGGATACGGTCATGACATTAACCGCAAGTCCAGCTGCTCTCTTTTTCATGATCTGTTCAGTCGTCTTGACCGGATAGCCAATAGCAGGTGGGTTAATCCTCACTAGGCATGTTACGATGCTAAGAAAAAAATATTAGTAAAAAAATATGAAGTACAGCAACAAGGTGTATGAGTGTATGGTCATAATAAAAGTAATTTGTACAAATAATAATCAATAATTAGTTGTTGTTGCCATTATTAGAAAGATGTTGAGAGAGAGGTTGGAGAGCCTTAACAAAAAAGTGGTGAGGTGAGTCAATTTAGCTGCACTGTGAGTCAATTTAGCTGTGCACTGTGTAAACTGGATTTACTGCAGTTTTGAGAGACATTGAAAAATGACACCTTCACCAGTCTGTTACCAGGCAGTGCTTTCATCCTCAGTCCTGGAGAACCAGTGTGCATGATATTTTTTGGTGTTCTAGCACTGACACACCTTGTTTCTAAGGGCTGTTGTTTGAAAGACACCTGCAGACACTGAAGCACTCCAGAACCAGCAGTGTAACACAGCTGCCCTTCAGGTTTGCTTATCGTTTGTGTCTTAATTTTATTGCCCAGCAATGCTCATGCGACAGAAGCTTTCATGGTCCAGATGGGTCACGCGGACACCCTCCTGCCTTTCCTCTCTCTCCTGGGTTTCTTCAAGGACGAACTGCCACTGACCTCTGACAGTTATGCCGCCCATCAAAATCGCGCCTTCCGCAGTGGGCGCATTGTGCCCTACGCTGCCAATCTGGTCATGGTGCTGTACAATTGTACCGAGGGAGTCAGGCTCCAGGCTCTGCTGAACGAGAAGCCCCTAATGTTCCCGAACATAAGCCAACGTGCTCCTCTATACAGCACTGTCCGACAGGTCTACCAGGAGCTACTGCAGGGCTGCAACTTTAAGAAAGAATGTCAACTTCCCCAGCCTAAATCTGAGTGACAGTAGAACCTCCAAGATACTGTCATATCAGAAATGGAGGTTGTACGTAACCAATTTAAAGAAGTTGAATCCGCTGTTGATTGGAATTGTCACATTACTGTTGTCTACTCTTTCTTAATAAGCTACTCCTATGTTGAAGCTGGAATCTATCCTGTCTATCTGACTGCTGGGTCAGCTTGCAGTTTCTGTCATTGCACATGTCACTGTTCTGTAAAACAGCCAATGATATTGGATATTAATGAATTAATCATGATATTTAAATATTCTTGTTAGCCTTATTCATAAAATAAGTACATATACTCACAATAAATATATGAAAAGCACTGAACTTAACACATTTCCATGCTATACATGAAAGTTAATGGGATTTCGACTAATAAATTGAGCTATTACAAGCTTGCTTGTGTGTGTTTTGAATAAATTTGAATAGAACTGCGTCTGATGAATGGTAAAGTGACATTTGTAGTCCAGTTTGTGTATTTATGCTGATGACTTGCTGCCATAGTTGGCAGTTTAGTGTTTTTTCTTACCATTTTCAATTCACCATTATGGAGAACATAGGCATATTTTTTGTTTTAAAATATAACAGTTTTAAGTTGTCATTCACAGTTTATACCTTGTTGGCTTTTGAAATTGTGGATTTTGAAATCAGCCTTGTAACTCTGTAAAACTAGACAAATATGCTCAGGTGACCTTCTGATAAATCATTGAAAGTTCACAATCAGAGATAGGAAAGAGTAAAATCAATGGAAAATGTTGGCAAGCAGCAAAGTGTAAATGTTTGCATGAGAAAATTAATGGTAGTTTTAGCTCAGAGTAGTGCGAGACTTCCAAGCTCAGTGGGCACATACTTGTATTATGTTACAATATTCATCTGGATATCTATTTCTTTTCTAATTATAATTGCTAGAACATGAACCTCCAGCACATGTTGTATCACTTTTGTAGTTTTTGTGCTTAAAGCAGCCCCTTTACACTCATATTGTTATCAATAGTTAGTATGTACAATGGTTTAATGGCCACTGTTCCATCTATTGTTATATATTTTGCATGCACTTTGGACTATTTGCTCAGAACCAGAACTATGAAAGGCCAAAATGCTACAGTGCTTGACATTCCCAGTTTATATAATTTACTGTTCATTCATGATTGGTGAATGTGGTATAACTCAAAAATGGGTGGGTATAGTTTGCTGGTAACCACTGACTTGCTCGAGCCAACTGAAAATGTATGCTCCTCTCAGTAATGCACAGTAATTAGTTTTGATAAGCATTGCTGTAGAGTGCAGTGACAGCCTGACTGCATGTGTTATGTTGTGTCGTAGCAGTAGTCCAGGCAGGACAGTTCCCATCACTTGAGCTATCATGCCATAATAATCGTTGTAATTAATACAAATGTATACTGTTTGAAAACAGAAATATGTATTTTCCCACTGACCATACACTACAAAAGATTAGGTATGTAACCAAAGGTATAAAAATATAGGTATAAGTATATATCAGTGTATATGGCATATTATTCAATAGCCTATGCAAAATAGACTTGATCCTTGTTGCTCAATTGTTTGTGCAAAATAATGGGTTTTTAATGTTTTCCAGTGCCATCCAATTTTATTCTATTTCAATGTGATGTTAGTTTTCAGCATGCTTTTTAAAAAGGCTGCCACATGACTGGCACAAGTAAATTTGTCTTCCACCAGTTTGATAATGACCGTTTTTTGGCCCAGGGAATTTCTTGATGGTGGATTTGGTTGTCAAGTGAAGTTTATTATACATGCCCACTCCTGAGACTCATTATTATTTTTTCAGAACTAGTATCCGACTACTTTCGGGTTTATTAGCAAAGTACACCCGTCAGCCAGCCTTAATGAAACTTAATTCTGCTCCATCTGATTTAGACAATTGTCAGTCTCATAGTTATACACCTGAAATGTGAAGAAAATGCAGGATAACTTCATAGACCTAGAAAAGATGTACAATCTGTCAGTGTTAACATCTCTGGTGTGTTTGTTTGGGTGGCCATACAATGAACAAATAAATGAATTACAAAATTTTACGATGAGGGTAACGATATTATATTCCATGCGACTTCAATTTCAAATGGGCTGTGGTGATTTTCTTGCATGGAATGAATATGACCGTTTCAAGCATGTCACGCACACACCTGACAGGTGGCGCCACGGAACAAGGTTAAAGACCGTTACACAATTAACTGTAACTCCCCAAAACGTAAGGTTTAATCAAATTTATCCAGTTACCACATTATAAAGTTACATCAGACTGCCCTATGAGACACAGTTGTGGACAGTGGTTTTTCTTGACTTCGTAAGCAGTCACTGAATTTGCTGGGACCAATATAAGTGATTTTCACAGTTCTTTCCCCATTTCGCACTTTCAGTGTAACACAGATTAGCTGAAACACAGCTGATACTTCACGTCAATATAAATGAATTCGAAGCCCTTAAAATCGACAAAGCCCTGAATTACTAATGTTACTTGAAGAACACAATACATTAGTAAATTCCCCAATTAGTGTAACACGTGACCTATCTTACCACAGAAAACTAGTGCCTTGTAGTGTGCTCGTGTCCTTCCGACCTCAGTAACGGCGCCACCACGACATAAATGAAGGCATTATGTTTGTAGTGGTGAATTGAGTTTATATCAGTGCATTTAACATTTTTCAATAAAATACACGTGTATTTTAATAAAGCGTCCTTGGTGCATAGTTTTGGAATACAAGATCTTCTAGAACTATTTGTATATGGCGGCAGGATATCTTGTACGGCACAAACCTAGTTCGTCTTTTTTCCTCTCTGTTGGAAGCCATGATGGAAGTTCGAGAGTTTAGCTAGGGATATTCGTGGAAAGAAGGATATACACCGGAGTAATTCGTGGAAAACATTTGAAAGATTCTGTTATGGTATTTTTACATAAATTCTGCATTTTCAGGTGGAGGCTGTCAGTCTGTTTCTGTATTTGGCATTTTTACGACCTGGAATGTTCCCTTGAAAGGCTTGGACTTTTAAAAATATATTAGTGTAGCAGGCTAGCTAGCTTCCTAGCTAGCTAGCTAGCTAGCTACGTGTGTGCGAGAGTGTCAATTTTCTGGGTTAGAAGAGCAGGAGAGTGTTCTCTCCGCTTTATCGACTTAAAAACGGCGACTGCAGAAGATTCAGAGACTCTGTTCGATTTTAACGCATTGAAGTTCGGGAGGTGGAGATTTGTATTCTTTTTTAATTTGGGGGTTTCAAAAACAAATTCCTGGATCGGGGCAGCGGGGCCTGCGGAGGAGCAGACTGCGGCCCTCCTTTATGATCCAGCAGAAGCCATTCTAATCCATCGACAGCTAGCTAGCTAGCTTGTTTCACCGAGGGAACTGCGAAATCAAGAGGGCGAACGAGGGACAGAGGCATCTTAAACAAAGGCAACAATAACGTTACCATATTCTGCTGTTTAAAAACCTCAAAGACTCCTGACGCGACAATGGCTGCAATTATAAAGGAAATAGTCAGCCGAAACAAAAGGAGGTACCAGGAAGATGGGTTCGATTTGGACTTGACCTGTATCCTCTTTATTCCGAAATGATTTGGGGTTTCAATGGTAAGGCGCTAGCTAGCTACACATTTGGCACATTTTTTCTTTGCGTTGGCTAATTCAGTGCTTTGTCAAATAACTAACTAGTTAGCAAGTTGGGATTGACTCCCTGCCTGGCTAGCTAGTTCTCTAGATAACGTTAGCCAGCCAACAAGCTAAGGCTTTTCCGCCTGTTAGCGAACAATGCATGTAGGTTTAGTTAGCTAACATCAGTTAGCATCCTTCCTTTAAACTACCGATTGACTGATCTTTAGTTAGCTACCTTGATCGTAATGTTTTATTCCTGCCCAGTAAATATAGTCAGTATTGTAATAATGACATCGGTTGCTAGCTTACTGTTTGATTCGCTGTACCAAGGTTGTATTAGTTGGCTTAATGGTGAAAATAATTCAGTCCATGGCCGTAAAGCCGAGGCACTTGATAAGAATATTAGCAAGGTGGATTAGCTAACCGTTAGCCGGCCAGTGTTAGCAATGTGGCTAGTTGATAGGTTCAGATTCAGTGCACTGCTACACAAAGAGCCATTGCATCAGCAGCTAGTGGCAAGCAGAAAAATCAGTCGCCAGCGAACATCCTAACACAGTTAAGATGGCTAACGGTAGCTAGCAACTATGTACATGTGACAGTACGTATTAACGTTGGCTAGCAAGTAAACCAATTTCTTAAAAGGTGCAAATATTTAGACAAGTATCTAATTCAGCTAAATTGCCTGCAGTACGAGCCAGAATGATTTGGTATTAGCTGTCCTTTATCGGAGAAACAATGGGCTTGACCTAGCCTTTGAATTGTGTCGTCTATTTCAGTAGGAAATACAATTTAGCCTTAAATAAAAATCAACAAAGGTCATTGTAACACATTTGATAGATATTCAGCCTATGTTGGATAATTCTTTAATGTTAAAATAGCATGTAGAAGGGACGTAGGTGTGAAAGGACCATGGTTAGGTAGGGGGTTCCCTAGTTCCTGAATTTAGCTTTGGTTACTTGATATGTACTTACCTACCTGCTAGCGGCAAGGTTTCCAACTTTGTATCATTTGAATGGAAAAGGTCATCTTTAAGAGGTGACATTTACCTTTAACAAATGTATACGTGCCTATGTGCCTTGTTCAGTGACTGGCACATAATATTTTGTGTGATTCCACTGTTTGTTTTCTCTAAAATACTCTTTAATGGCTCCTCTTTGGTTAGATGTAGAAAGTAAATGGTCATGTTAGGATCTGAAACATAATTGTAGGATATTGACTGTTTTATCTATGTGTTCATGCCACAGATAGGTCGTAATTTCAAATAGAATGTCACATTTGTCTTCAACTGCAGTTTGACAGTTTTCCTTTCCCATCAATGATACTCACCTTCTTATGCTTCCATAAGTACTTTCCCCTTGTAAAAAGGCCTAAACCATAAGAAGCCACCTGGTAAATAAGGTTTATTTTACTATTGACCCCATTTATGACATTGATCTGTATTTTGGTGATCAACGATCTGTAACGGTGGTTAAGGTTTGTCTTTGCACACATACTGTAATACAAGAGATCATAAGGCACTGTAAGTGATCTTGGCTACAGTATCATGCAGTGGGAGCTTTAGCTTTGAGCACTCTGAAATATTTGTACCAGCACACAACATAGACTAAGGAACAGGGCTTGCAAATTTTAGGTTTCCCAGGTGTGCCACTGATGTACCCTTGATCAAAGCAGTTAACCTGATTTAAAAATGGATAATATTGGAAGTGGAAGCTCAAACAGAGTCCATGATGGGGGCGTTTGTGCCAAGGTAATTAATATTAGTGTATTATCGTAATGTAAAGGAATACTTCCTTCAGCAGCGTAGGAAAAGCCTAAGACTCCAGAAGCCTTGAAGGGATATTGTTATTGAGCCCACATCATTAGATGCCAAATTTTTTCATACAATGTATTTTAGTATATGCATTCATATATGTGCACATTAAGATATTTAAATGGCTTTGTTGCTAGACCATGTAGATAATTGGCTGTCTAGCTGACATCATTTATTGAGATGTACCATGTGACAAAATGTAAATGAATCTCTTGTTAAACTATAAATATAAAGTAGTGCATAGGTGTTTATTTTTACCAGCATTCGATATCATTGGCTGAATTTAAAAATTTTAAGTATAATGCATTAGACTGATAATGGAAGTACAGCAGCAAGGTAGCATTAATAATTATACAGGTTACTTTGGAACAGGTGACACATTGGAGTGTGCTGTGCATTTTGCCATGTCCACAATTTAAATTCCTGTAACACAAATATCTTTGGAAAGTGAAAGTAAAAACTGTTGGTCGGCTTACTGAAAAAGGCTTGGAATATCTATTCGGGGATGTGCAGTGTAGCTGCGTGTGATTCAGGCTCATTTTCACTTGTCAGTTTCCATTCTATAGACTTAAGTAGCTGTGACAGGAAAAAAAAAAATACATGCCCAAATGCAGTATAGCTCAGATCAAACAAAGGCTAGATGATTGCATCATAGCCAGGTACTCTAGACTGATGTTGCCCATCTTGAAAGACTGGACCTTCTAAAACAAAGCTGGTAACATTAAAATTTGTAATAAGCATAGATGAGTTGAAGTTACAAGATTGGATATTTACAGAAGGTCTGAGTAATTTGAATGGTAAGAAAAAAATAAGTGAATTCATAGTATAATACATTTTTTAAATGTTTCATTTGAAATGCATGTTGGCTTGACATTTGAATGGGAATGAGTCTTTTATCCCTGTGGGTTTCAGTTTAAAATGATATGGTTTCTCTGGTTATGTAATGCTGTATAAGAGTTCTAGGAATTGACCTTAAAATAGTGCCATCTTGCTGATGGGTCTGTGTGGAGCAGCAACATTTCAATGACAATGCTTTCAAAAAGAGTCCAGCTTGAAACTTGAAAGAGACTTGTATCGACTTAACACCAGTTCTGTATTTGTCACTCAGCATGGTTAGATATACTTTGTAATTTGCATCCACATTTTAGCTGGAGCATCTATTTGAAATAAGATTCCTCTGATATTATAACACACGTTTTTCATGTTGCAAAGGTTGAAAAGTTTTTGGTACTGTGACTTAGATTTGAATTTGAGCTTGCCCTTCCCTGTTGTTGATTGTGATTATCATAATCTGAAAGTATGTTTGAGCTGAAATATCCCTCTAGTGAGTAAGGATGTTATCCGGATTGTGATGTGTTTGAAGAGGAAGCAGCTGATAGAAATGAGACTGAGGACTGCTGTAGCTCATGTGCATCACTTACTTCCTGGTGTGTTTGTTCCCCCTGTGGTGACTTGTGCCAGCATGGACAGTCCAGAGCAACTTCTCTATTTTTGGTTAGCGTGGTAGCAATGGTTTATTTGATTCAGGCAGACGCTTTGCAATTATTGGCAGTTTTCCCCAAACTTGCCAATGAAGAGTGTGGGCTGTAGCTAAATCATAGAAACATTGACATGGTGCCCAGGTAGCGTATTTTTCGTACATACTGTCCACCACCCCCCCACATTGCAAGTGTTCACGTTGATTAATTTCTATATGTAACTCTGTTTTTGCCCTTCAGTGTGCTTTTTCTGGTCTTGTATATAATTGCAGTTCACCAGTTATCGTGGGCAACTGTAATGTTTGAGACTGCAACTTCAGTCGCATCCTAAATCTTCAGTGTATGCTTTTGACCATGAGTCTGGTCAAATCGCAAACCATGACACCTACTGCTGTATGTAGGGACATGTGACTAGTCTTCAATAACCAACTGAAATGTAGAATAATTTTATTTTTTTGTCTAAAGTACCTTCACATGGATTGTGTTCCTCATAAGGAGATGTGTGTGCATGTTACCAGTGCTCAAAACATGAACACAAGTACAAGTGCATATCTTCTTGTTAAAGATGGTTTGTGTTCAGAAGTTATTCAAATATATCTAAAATGTGGCATGCCAAAGTCCATGAAAGGTATATGATTTGACTTCTAGGCCAACTGAAAAAGAAGTCAGACCATGGGGTTACTAGGTACTGCAGGGTTTGTTTTATAGGTTTGAAAATGAACATGTTGTCACGGTTCACTGCTCATCAACAGGAGAAAAAAAACTGCAGATTTATTGAGTAGCTGATTCCAAGTGCTTTGACTCACCACCTTGTACTGTGTGTTGAGCTGACGACCACAACAAGGCCGATGTGTTACGCAGGAAGTGTGTGCACTGTCACTGCGTGCTTATCTTTCCAGCAGTGCAATAACAGACCACTATCTCCGGTACTGGAGATGCAAATTCTCCTAGCAAAACCAAAATAAGGCAAGTCTACAAGTGTGGGGGGGGGGGGGGGGGGGGCTTCTATGACATGGAGACCATTTCTTTAGAAAGTAAAATATCAGATGAAAGCTTGACCCCCAAGCTGAGAGCTAGCAGACAAATAGCTTGATTAAGTTAAATTAAATTTTTATTATTTCATAACTAGATTGTCAGGTATCTAGCAGGTTAAAATAATTTTAATTTATTAAAATTTCTGGTTAGTTATGGCTTAAAATATGAAATGATGACATTGAAGCCTGTCATTCATCAAATTTTGGTAGAGGACAAGGAGTTACAGAGCCTTTTTCATTTGTGGTTAAACCAATGAGGAGAATTATATTTTTATGTGAAACAAATAGAATGAGTATATATATAATGATATAGTCTAAGGTTCTGTCATTCCACATATTAGCTCAGTAGATTATTAAACTGTTAAACCAAAAAAAAATTTAAGTCTTACCTTTTATCTAGCAAATAAGATCTAAGTAATGTATTCTGGTAGTTGCCTTGAACTATGTTTATGGATTCTTCATGATGTTTTTTCCACTCCTTACCGATGGAGTCTGTGCAGGTACTGCTAAAAAAATCAACCTGTACTTCATAGCATTAATTGGTGTTCATTTAAAATGGATTTAGTCATAAGGGCTGTGTCCTGACTGCAAAACAGGTAATGCAAAATAATTTCAGTTCTGTTTTTTTAAAGTTCAGGAAATTTGACCCTAGCGTGCTGGAATCAGTTATTTGCAGTGGTGCATAAACATATGATTTGCAAATATCCTTATCAGAAAGTGTTAATATCTTAAATTTTCAGTTTAAAAGGCTGTCAAACGGAGGTTGATTTGAAGGCTTTGAAAGAACGTGCTCTAGTAACCACAAGCAAGCACATTGCTGAAAAGGAAATAAGTTTAAATTCAGGTAGTTAAAATGCATGGTTGACATTACAAGATGGTTTCCTGTAATCATCACATTTTACATTTCTACATCATTATTTTGTAGTAGTATATTGTTGGAGATAATGCAGTTCTCTAACAGACATAAAACCTTTCCTGCATGGCTGTATTAAGAGTAAATTGCAGTGCAAACCAAACATGTGACACTGTGGTTGATTTATATAGGATTAACTAAAGCTAACTAGTTGGCTTGTTATACATATTTCATTTGTACTTCAATGAATTTAGTCTGCATGGACATGAGCCTTATGTGGACATCAGATCATTGCAGATTTAACCATGTTCAATGGGTATTGTAAATAAGGCAACTGCTATTTTCTGGCATTTCTTCCAACATTAAACCTTTTTAAATCTCATAACAATCAATGACCAAATACACATTACTGAGGTTTGATTCAGATTAAGGCTAAGGGTTTTGGCTAGCTGAGCTGATATTGTGTACCTACTCAAAATGAACACCAAAAGAATTTCTTCTTAGTTGTTATCTATGTGAACTCAACCCAATTTTGGCTTAGGGAAGGCAGAAATTGTCTAATGATTGTCCTCATTTTTAATCAAAACAATGGCATTGCAGTGTGCAATAATGTTGCATGCCAAATAATGCATCTCTTACCACATGATGCATTATAGTTATTGTTGGAATCAAGACTAACACTGGCCTTTTGCATTACAGTAAGTTGGGATTACAAACTGACCGGTCATCTAAATGGGGCTTGAAACTAGCACCCGCTATTGAGGTCTCGGTTATCACTGATGCACACGTGCAACATAAGCATCAAACGGAAACAGGTCACAATTTCCATTGAATACTGAAAATACTGTGAAAGTTCAACAAAGCAGCCAGGTTTTGGCACTTTTGCTAAAAATGCAGTCTTCAATGAGTTAAGCATTTGATTTCAAGAAGAGAACTTAATCAGATTCTATAGGAGGACAAAAGCTCACTGAAAAGATTTAGTATTCAGATAGCCAACATAGAGGAATCCTGTTTAAATGGATTTCTGATAAATATCAATTCCCATTTCATTTGCATAGTGTGTTTCACAAACATTTACCACAATATGCTGTAAAATAGACCTGAAAAATACTAGGCCGTATATATATATATATATTTTTTTTTGCTAATGCAACTGTCTAGCGCTTAAAGATTCTCAAATTCTCAAAATGCATTTTTATGTCACTCAGCATTTTTACAAATGATTTTTACTAATTAACATTAGTTATAATTGGCTACTTGGTATGTAGCTTTCATGAAATCAGCATTAGTACTGTGAAGTGTGGTGAAGATGTTCTGCTGGGTGCTTGGAGATATGCGTGTGCAGGAAACTATAATGTAGAGACAGCCTCAGGCAAGAGATTGCCTTTACGCTATTCTGCTCAGGTGGTAGTGTGCATCCTTCATGGTTTTTTTCATACGCTACCTCTGGAGGTGGAGTGGAATGTGTTATTTCAAATCCAGATACTTCTTTTTAACACTACAGAAAACTTGGAATTTATGAATATTAGATTAAAAAAATGTTATTAGACTTTGAATTTCATCTGAATGTAAGTCCATTACAAATTAAAATGTGCCATATTTTAAGACTGTATAAAGTGAATTTCAGTTTAATTTTGCATCAGTTTGCATCTGTGTATGGCAGTGCATGATTTCTCAACATTGTCACCTAAAACAGAGATCAGCGCCAAAGCTTTTCTGTCTGTAACGCAGATGCCGCTGTTGAATCTTAACATTACTTGTACATATACCTGAGGCATGCGTTTCAAGGTTGCACATGTTACGCACCATTTAAACAGTAATCTTACAGTTAATTAGAGGAGGTAATTCTTACTGTGCTCATCATTCATTTGAATTTTTGGCATGTGCCACAGACAGCACATCTCATACATTTCAGCAAGAACATGCCTTTAGATCTTAACTCGGTATAGCTCGACAAGTGACATTATTCCTGGGAAATGATCTTAATCCCAGGTGTCTTCATTTTAACCTCACAGTATGCTTCATTTCTGAACTTGAACACTTTTGTCCATCAAAAATAGAAAACTTTGCTATTTTTATCTCTGGCATTGTTCTGCAAATTGTGTCATGCCTGTACCCTGCCTCTCTTATCTGATCAGACACCACAAGACTTGGAAGATTTTAAATAGATTTAAAAATGGTGTCACTCCACTTAATTTTGGCCTGACCATGACGATAGATATCGCGAATTCAGTACTTCTTAAAAATAGTCCTGCATTGTGTGAATTTAATGGTTTTATACTGTCTTTATCCATCCTCTCTTTTGTATTAGCAGAATGGTCATAATTGAGTCAACATCATTTAAGGGCCACAGACAGGGTCAGTTTGCTTTGCTTTGCCTTCAGTTTCCACGTCTTAATATTGCTGTGCTAAACATTCTTTTGTATTATTCAGGAGGGTCCTCAGTGGAAGAATTTTTTTCTTCATTTTTCTAGCTAGGCAGAATTGAAACTATGCTCTTTAACTATGACTAATAATATAAATTTGATCTGGAGTTTCATTATCACAGAGTGCAACAATGTAGTGTTAAAGGCTTCAGAATTTTGTTTTATAATGTATTTCGCACAGAAATCTCACCTACTGTATCAACAATGTTATCTGGTACAAAATCGACACCAAGACGTCTCAAGTGTGCATATTTTGAAGGGGTCAAAGCAATAATTAGTTGGCTAAAGCCTAACTTTAATAACTGTGACATTCTTGATTTTTCTAGGTCATTGGTTCCTGAACTCTTAGTCTTCTTACCACATGAACATAGCAAATGCCTTGTTTAAAATTTAAAATTCAGTCTTACAATGTCATGTAGCCCAAACGTTTTGGAAATGCACTTGGGTACTTTTCCTTGTTTCATGGTAATGTAAACAGGTTTTTAAAAACTATACTTATGACAAGGTAAGAGGTCAGCTAATTATACATTACATGAGAATGATAGGTGGAGAGAAATGACTTGGAAGTGTTGCACAATAGTAATCTGTTGTTTCATTAATACATTATTACCTCTGAATTTGGGTACATTTCCATGATAAATTCCCCCGAAAGTCCTGAGCGAAAGTGAAACAAGTTTGCCTTGGCTGGGAATAGAAAACCAAACTTTCTTGTATTTCCTTCATGACTCACAATTGAGCATTGCTTTGATTGGCAACATACTCTCTTTCCCTAATAATAGAGTAGTTCATAGCTCAAGAACTACCAGATATTCCACTCTAGATCATGTTCTGCTGATATGATAATCTGTACATATCACGCCTAAACAGGTTTTTAAAACTACTTATAACAAGGCAAGAGGTCAGCTAACTTTACATTACATGATGGGTGACAGGAGGAAAGACATGACTTGGAAATGTAACCCAATAGTAATCTGTTGTCTCATTAATACACTATTACCTCTGAACTAGTCAAAGCTTCTGGAAGAGAATGGAACAGTCAATATTTTACCTTTAACCCCTCCATCTCACATGGATGTGAAGATGAAGCCTTCATTTAGGTATAGCATATAGTATTTAATTCCCTACCCACATGTGATGTGCTTTCTGCATGCAGGAATTTAGTCAAATATAAGGCTATATTTTAAATTTATGCACCCAAAATGTCAAGTGGAATGCTTCAGGGGTTTTGTATTAGTTACAAAGATAATAGTCATGATATTCAGTTTTCTCTCAAAAAAGAGAAGGTCGCAGATCCAGTAAGAAAAGTGAGATGGATCACTATCTTACCATTTATTATAGGCCAACACCTATCGAAACGCTAAAGCGTTTCGGCTGAACCAAGCCTTCATCAGAGCGAATAACAATCATGATACATCCCAGCAGGGGGTTCTGTCATTTACTGTGTAACTACCGTTGGTGTTCGCTTACAGTTTTTGGCTCACAACACAAGTAAGCTAATGCTCATTTGCATATCAACTATCTACAGTTAACATCGTTTTTTTTTTCCCCTTAAGGCCTACCTGCTTTTAGTATGACTCTACAGTACAGTTGTCTCTACCTTTTATAACTGTACTGTGTGAACTCAAGCATACAGAGTACAGAAAAGGGAACTCACAACTGGATATTGTAGGTGTTTCAGAGTCCAGAGACGTGAGTTGGCACATGAACGTCTCTTACAGCTGTCACCCCTGGAGAAGCAGCAAAAGTGCAGTGAATTTCCTTGGCCAGGGACATTGGTCTTTAGCTCAGCAATTTATTTGTATTTCGTAATGTGTGGAGCGGCTGGCTAGGACCGTAGTTGGAAACCTGCAGCAGACCTCCCCCTGTGGTTTAGCAGTAGTCTGTACTGCCTCTTGTCCTGTTCATGCACCAGTCACGGAGGAAGGCCTGTCAGACAGTGGCCAGTGATGAATCAAGGCAAGTTGCAGGACCCAGGAGGGTCCAATGTGAAGTAATATTAATTTATTTTTGACTATTTTCAAAAACTTTTTGCCCAAGGTACTTTTTGGAGATGTTATCAGTGGGAAAGTATGTTTCATTTTGGTCTGAATGGGCTAAAAGTCGCACCCAATAGGAATTTAATGAATTATAATAGAATAAGTTTTTGTTGCATGCAAAAATTAAAAAAAAAAAAAAAAAAATCCATGAAACTAATTAAGGGTGAGTGCGTGAGCCTGGATTTTTGTATGGTAAGGAAGGTACTTGTGTTCATTGAGCGTCATTCGTAGATGATCACATCGTCTGAGTGTGACAAAATCTCTGTGGGCATGCTGTGGTGGGTGCAAACAGTGGTTGCAATCTGGCAATGTGTGCTGTGAGGTTTGTGGCCAGCAATTTAAAAAAAATTAGTGGCTAAAATTGATTTGACTGTAAATGAAATGTAGTATGAAATGGCCCATCTTGAAATCTGCAGGCCTGTCTTGTCTTGGCTGAAGTCAGTGACTCTCATCAGAAAGACACTGGGTGAAAATGATATTCATAGCAGAGCAGAAAGGTACAAATCAACACTCCCCTGGAAGAACATGACGTTTTGCTCACACATGGCCCTCATGAGGTCTGTAACAGTGTTGTGTGGACAGAAGAGTTAAAAGTAGGACTTTTTGGTTGACATGGGGCCTATTATACCTGATAAAACTAAACACCACATTCCACAGGCAGAACCTTATACTGTCATTGGACAAGGATGTTGCTTATGGTGTCCTGGTTTGGGGATCCATTGTAGTATAAGTTTGAAACAAACAAGAAGGACTGCTTCAGAATTGTCAAAAAAAAACCCCATTGAGAAGTTGTGGCAGGACCTGAAATTAGCAGTCTGTACTCAAAAACATCACTGAGTGAATGGCCAGAATTCTTCCACAGTGATGTGAGAGACTGATCAATAATGACAGGAAGCGTGGTGGAATGTGGTCATTGTAGCTGAAGGTGGCGTTAAGTCCTAGGGGGTGATTACTTCTTCGCTGGTGGTGGGGGAGAGAGGGCATCATTGGGTGTTGCTTGTATTGCTTTAATAACTAATTGTAAGATGTTTGTGCTGTCTGTTCCCTCTGTATGTGTGTTTGCACATGTATGTTTGCACAGTACAACAATTTGTATTTAAAGTAAAAGCATTTCTTGTTGAGCATCTATTGAGATGAATGGGATTGTATAAGAGCTCTCTAGCCTAGAGGATTCTACAGCTAGCTCTTTGAAAATGAGCTCATTAGCCTACAAACTCTCAAGTATCTTAAGACCTTCATGGATGTGTGTTGGGAACATTTTAATGGATTTTCTATATTCAGAGCAAGTGAAAGAGATGATTATTTTTATTTGGCCCGTGGCCAGATTTTACTATATATGGAAGCCAACAATTAAATCTCTGTCTTTCGGTAATGACATACAGTGTTTACAGATACCCAGTTTTAACTCTTAAGTTGTAAAAAAAAAAATAATAATTGAACCTCCTGCTTGAATTTTCGAGGAACTTTCACAACACCAACTAATCTGAACCAAGCTGAGGTAATTTTCCCACAAAATTAGCATTCAGATAGTATTCCATAGTTTACTGTTTGTAAAGTAAATGCTTTTGCTGTGATTTTGGCTTTTTTTTTTTCACAGATGGAAATGCAATGTTGTGCCATTTTGAAACCTCAGCAGTTGTATGAATTTGCACCCTCAGAAAATTGGTGATGTGGAAGCATTAACCAGTCTAATCTATGGTCCACATTTGCACATGTGTACAAACGTCCATCTTTCACAGATTTAAAGAATGTGAAACGTATATGTTTTCTGCAGAATTTAGGAAACTATGAGCAGTTACCTCCATTCCCCTTTTTAAATATAATTACCTGCATATTTTGAGGTAACCTGTACCATTCCCCCGGGTAGTCAGTAAGAGATGGTATCTGTGTCCCAATTGTGTGCCGACTGTAGCTAATGAACTCATTTTTTAACAACTCTGTTTTTGATTGGGTGCTGTAGACCTCCATTGTGCCAGGTGTGTGGCTATGACAAGGTGTGCATTTTCATGCCATAGCTTAACTGCACAGCTGTTGAAGTTCCATTAAAGATCACCTTTCCAGATTTCCTTGACATCTGAATTCAGATATTTATCCTAACATTATCGCCATGGGCTTTCCTGCGGAGAGGCTTGAGGGTGTCTACAGAAACAACATAGATGATGTAGTTCGGTAAGTGCCACTATAATGCTTTTTTCATTGCAGTATTCTTCTCTGCATCCCAACATTTTCCAAGATTGTAGCATAATCACCTGTTAAAGTGTCTGGGAATGATTATCAGTATATTCCCCAAATTACTATGGGGGCATTCTCGGCACTTTTTGTCATTGCCACAGGAAAATGTCAACTGTGATGTATTGTGCGACAGCCTCTTCAAAAGGCATTATAATATTATATTATAATAACTGAATTATTTTTGCATTTGCACATTCCGTGTGTTGTGTTATCCTACAGGTGTTTAATACCGTCATGTCCATACTTTCCCAAATGTAAATACTATAATATTGAGACTGTTCAGCTCATCCCTTGTTAGTGTGTGTCTGAATCATGCAGGATTTCCTATCTCAGTGATTTCTCATCATCAATCACTTTCATCAGCCTGCTAACACACAGTCCTGTTGAGCTAAAACTATTACTGCAGGTGCTGATCATTCATAATCATTCGTAGTGTAAACATTTACAATTTCGCTACAGAATCTGAAAATTTTTTGTGCATTTTGCAGGTCAACTTTGCCTAAAAAATAAACATTGGACAGTTAACAGAAAGGTTTATGGCTGCTTGACATTACGAAAGCCAGTGAATCAAAATGTAATTAACACTTAAAGCAAGCAAAACAAAATGGGTTTTAGTTTTTTTTTTTTTTTTTAAAGGCAAATTTGCAGAGGCACTATCAACAAGGATGTTGAAACCCAAGATTAAAATAATTTTATTCCTCTCCAAAATGAAGGATGTCATACAGCAGAAAGAAACATGAGCTGAACAGCCTGTTCTGAGAGATGTTCAGTGGTTCAGGAACTCCAAGCAAAGTTTAGTGTTTTGGAAAGTAATAATGTATCTCCCCCAATAGGTTTCTGGATTCTAAACATAAAAACCATTACAAGATATATAATCTGTAAGTATACCTTCCACTTTTCTTTCTCTTGAACATGTGTTGTAATTCTAATGTGCATGTAATTGCTTCAGTATGTTAGCAAAGCAGTATGACTGACCTGTATTTATGGATTATGAGTGACTCAGAGGTCATGTATACATTTTGTGTTATAGATGTGCAGAAAGACACTACGACGCTGCCAAATTTAACTGCAGAGGTAAGCTGTCAGAGTTGCCATCAGACTGCTTTGCCATTAATTTCAGCCGCGGGGGAGGTGAAGGTGTTTAATGGAAGTGCCATGTTTTCAGTTGCACAGTACCCCTTCGAAGACCACAACCCGCCCCAGCTAGAGCTGATCAAACCGTTCTGTGAAGACCTCGACCAGTGGCTGAGCGAGGATGACAATCATGTGGCCGCGATCCACTGCAAAGCAGGAAAGGGACGTACAGGTGTCATGATCTGTGCTTACCTGCTTCACCGGAGGAAGTTCCTCAAAGCACAAGAAGCACTAGACTTTTACGGTGAAGTGAGGACCAGAGACAAGAAGGTGTGTGAATGGCCCATTTGAAGAACGTCCTAAGAATGTCCTCCCTGTAAATGTTTGAATAATTTCCCATTTAACTACAAAAACCAAGTTAGTGATGTTAGTGAGCATATCATGCACAGTTTGTCCAATAATTGTATATATTTGTTGTTTTTTAAAAAATCCCACTCAATTATCATTGCTATCTTAATTTTATATTTATCTATGATTTTATGAATGTTGCATGTTCACATTTTTGGATTTGAAAAAAAAGTTGCTGCTAGTGTAACTGGTCCGTGCCAATCGACACACACGGCTCGCCAGAAGAGCAGAGTGTGTGTAACATTTTGGACACCTGTGCGTAAACAAACGCCGCTGTCTGTCTGCTCCGTAGGGTGTGACGATTCCCAGCCAGCGGCGCTACGTCTTCTACTACAGCTTCCTGCTCAAGAACCAGCTGGAGTACAAGCCTGTGGCGCTGCTCTTTCACAAAATGGCGTTCGAGACAGTCCCCATGTTCAGTGGAGGAACGTGCAGTGAGTACCCCACCCCGCACAAAGGAACGAAATGATTCTGATTCTGAGCTATACTTGTGCCACTACGCCAGCTTAGCTTCCAGTTTGGGAGACTATGTAGACTGTGTAGACACTTTGTCCAGTAATTTTTACTGAACATTTTTGCATATTTTGCTTCTGCTCTTGCTTATGAACCAGAAATTATTTTTTTCCCCCATGTGGCATCTTGTTAGTCTTAACCAGTAACCCTATGTAGATGCTTTTTTTCCATTCTACTTCTACCTTGGTCTTGTTATCTGGAGTGCATTAAAATCGTTGAAAAAAATTTTTGAAGACTGCATTGAAACTTGCTGTGAAGGCTGTCTCCTTCCCTCTGTCAGTTTGGTGAATACTTTGAGACCGTCTCTTGTATGAGGGCTGTCTCCAGTATCTGACTGTCAAATTCATTTTTCTCTGTGCTCCCAGGGGCCCTATTCTGAATTTGCGACACTTTGACTTGGCAAACACACAGAGCACTCTGTTCTGCGTAGGTCAAGTTTGACAATTTGTTGGCAGAACCTGCCTTTTTTTGGTGATGAGGGTGCATTATCAGTTCTCTGATTATATGGTAATATTTCTGTGAGTGGGACTGTTCTGCAAGGCTCACATGGACATCGGAATCAGACTTAAAAGATTCATCCTTTTCAACTTTAACATCGTGGAGATAATACCCACTAGACATTTGAATGCATACATATACATATCTATGTTGGATTAGGTTATTTTTATGCAGTGCCATTTGGATAGGGGGCTTCAATGTGAAGACAACATCAGGACATACTACTTCCTAGTTTGCCAACAAAGCTGTTTTTTGCCGTTTGTAAACGTATGAATCACATTGCATAATCACAATGTGCGCATCAATGCAGACAAAATATTTCCCTAATTACAGTAAGATTTGTAATCACGTCACATTTTACAGACGAGAGTCAGCTGATTTCATATGGGTTCTGAAATTGCAGTTTACACTGGGAAAAAAAAAAAGGCCTTTAATCAATTTTGTAATTTTTGTTTCTCCAGTTTCAGCAGTCAAGCAGAGGTTTGAATGGCTGCGAATCCATGCCATGACAGTACCTTAAGTTTCCCCCCCTCAAACTCATACCCCACTGTCAGCTTACATTTAGAAATGGGACCTGAGTTCCTGCGCTTCTCTTGGGTTTTTGTGATCTCATAGTCTCTCTTTCACCCCTTTTTCGTTTCTCAGTTCCTCTTCTTTACTTGCAAAAATGGAGAGTAGAAGTCTATAAAAAGACTAATTCACTTCCTGTGCCATGAAACCGCCCCTCACTCTGTCTGTAGATCCGCAGTTTGTGGTGTACCAGCTAAAGGTGAAGATCCACACCTCGAACGCGGCTCACACCAGGCGTGAAGACAAGTACCTGTTCTTTGAGTTTCCACAGCCCTTGCCTGTGTGTGGTGACATCAAAGTGGAGTTCTTTCACAAGCAAAACAAAATGATGAAAAAGGTATAATTAATTTTTTTTTTTTTTTTACCAAAAAGCATATTAATACAAGCTAGGAATACATGCATACAGAATCTTCTGGATTAATGATGCTCTGGGGATGACTGTGACACTGTAACCGATTATGTGACCAGCAGTAGAAATGGGTTGGAAAGAGCTGAAACTGTTCTGCCGGTAAATTGTGAAATCGCAACATGGCGTGTTGCATAGAGACAGTGTTTTTTTTTTTTTTTTTTCTTCTTTTTTAATTTAAGTGTGACTCAGCAGTGGATGAATACTTCAGTGAGAGCCCACACTCACACCCCAGATCAAAACACACAATGCGCAGGCCTCCGTCAAGTCAGCAGAAAATTAATCTGAACCAATGCACAGAACCAATGATAATTACGTTTTACCTTCATTACCTCCATTTCTCAGGTGAAATATTAAAAACCTTCTGCTGTTCCGGTCAAGTAGCAGGGAAGGCTGTGCAGCAGGAAGGGAGGCAAATGATATTTTTGTGTCTTCTGGGTTCTTTGATTCTCAGGGTGGCAATAATTGCGCCGCTATCCTTCACTATAGTCGGGTATCAATACATCTTACATCATTACAGATTCCTGAATATGTATCTCACTGTTAAATGTCAAACTCTCTCCTGATGCATTTCGTGTAGTGCCGTATGTAGTTTATGTGCAGAGGTTTCACCTAGAGAATGTCAGAATGGTGCACACTGTACACGTTCTACCTCTGCAGTGTAGAATCAGCCACGCCAATTTTAACAGTGTTAATGACAGGGTAGAGTCTTATGTAAATGCATATGTGCACTAGTCATGAAGGAGTGCAGTTTATATGACCATCTACTATGTCATCAACACAGTTGCAGAAATTCAGTGTAGACAGTCATCAATAAATTAGCAATGTGTGTGTTATAGAGAAAGTGGAGATGTCTGAGTTTCTCTGTACCACGTCGATTGAAAATTCAGTGCAGTATTTCACCAAATGAAAGCAGAGAAACTGTCTCCACTGTTCCCCAAAACCACCATTACGTACATAAGACGTGCCTTTTTCGCATTGATGGCTGTGACTCATATCATGCTGCAGGAGATTAGTGGGGCGTTATAATGGAGCACACAGTGTGGGAGTCCATTACAGAATGGGTCAAATACATATTTGAAATACACAAACTCTTTAGGTGCCGATACGATTTGCTGCCCATCCCTGACAATCATCAGTAAAACGTGTCTCTAACCAAAACATGCTATCATTTGACATAATCATTTTGTTCTGAATAGTGGAGGAAATGTATGTTTTTAAAGGGGTTGGTAGTATAAGTGTTTTTTATGGTGTCTGAATGGTTATGATTAGTAATGTATTAACACAGTAATTTGACTGGAAAGGTATCCTAAAATGTGCACACACTTCAGAGTTGTCCTCATTTAAGGACTGATTATTGAGGTTGAGCAACAGCACTAGGAGTGGAGGAACAGTCATGCTTCTTGTCTCATTTAATACTTTATTTTGTCAGGTCTGACAGTATTCAATGCATGCATATAGTTGACAAGTTCCAGTAGAAACCGAGGATTGGCACATAGGGCAGTTTAAAATTTGTCTGTATGTGTTGATATTAGACTACATTTTCTAAAGAACTTGCATATGTTAATGGTAGAAAGCATAATAATATTGGTAATATTGATTGTTATGAGAACGTAGGAAAAAACATTGTGAAATGACTAGCATATTTTTGTCAGGAGTAATGGTATCCATTAACTGCGTGTCAGGGTTAGGTTAGGTATGGGCAGTGACAGCTCAGGCCACTCTGTTCCCTCTTGTGAGCAATTTTGGTTTCCTGCTTCCAAATTTTGATTGAACTATTTCTTCATTTCTCAGAGTTCCTCTGATGAAGCCAAAATAAAAGCACATGTAATTCTTTTTGGAAAGTAGCGATGTTTTAATCTGTCTTGCCATTGCACTGCCAAAACCACCAAAAAAAAAGTTTTTTTTTCCTTACACCTTAGGCACAGTTTTGCTTGAAGCTTTGCTTTACAGATGTGATTTATTTTGCTTTGAATTGGTTGAGAATTCATGACTTTTGCTCCTTTTTTTAAACTGCATCCTGTTACAGAATTCCCAGTCAAATCATGAATCCATTTAACTCCAGAAGAATCTAGTTGAAGATACAGATTACATGCTGATGTGACAGATTCTCTCCAGCTAGTTCAAAAGGATCTGTATGATGATTTCTGTAATAGAGTTTTTTGTTGTAATGAGCTTGGACTATGTTCTGCAGCTTTTCTGAAATTGTGCCCGTGTTGCCTCCATCAGGATAAGATGTTCCACTTCTGGGTCAATACCTTCTTCATCCCCGGACCAGAGGAGAACTTTGAAAAGGTGGAGAACGGGAGCTTAGTGAAGGAAATGGACGGCATCCAGGCCGCAGAGCGCGGTGACGACAGGGATTACCTCATCCTGGCTCTGACCAAGAACGACCTGGACAAAGCAAACAAAGACAAAGCCAACAGATACTTCTCTCCAAACTTCAAGGTGGGTCATCTACCACGACAGCATTCACTCCAAACTCTCAGTCTCTGACAGACTGTCTGGATAACTGACTTTTATAACATGGCCTTTC
Source organism: Albula glossodonta (assembly GCA_019788955.1). Taxonomy (NCBI): domain Eukaryota; kingdom Metazoa; phylum Chordata; class Actinopteri; order Albuliformes; family Albulidae; genus Albula; species Albula glossodonta. The sequence goes on from JAFBMS010000032.1 coordinate 2,278,850, forward strand.
TGTAATCTGATTGGTGCCTGAATGTTTCTGAGGGTGGATTTGGTTGGCCTATGTGGTTTGTCACTTCATGCTGTCTGTTGACGGATTTGTCCGCAGTTGAAACTGACCATTGGTTCATGAGAAAAGTGGGTAAACTCAAGTTTGGCAGAGATATACCACGCTGATATGTGAACTCAGTCAAGCTCACAGCAACGGGCCTTTCTCTAGGTTGGGGATATGAGTTCAGTTTTTTTTTCAAGGTTTATACTGTTGGCATTTTTAAGTAATTCTGAGTATTTTCATCTTTACTATAAGCCATGATAATGTTTGTAACTCTTGGGTGTGATGTGATGCATCTATGTGATAAATGACATTGCATGTGTGTAGATACTGTTTCTTTATCAGTTTACAAATGCTGAGTGAAGACAAGACCACTCAGTTGCAGAGTCCCCTGGTGTCAAATTCATTTTACTGAGAACCGTTTCATGTGCCTTGATGTAGCATTTTTATATCAAGCAAGACATTGTGAAAGTACGTGCCAGTAAGCAGATACTCTCAAAGATCAGCATGGGAAAGCAGTGATTAGTCTTACGGTGCATTCAGTTCTCACAACTGTCCGGTGGCTTCCATTCTGAGTGAGTGGGAGGGGGCTTTGCAGTCCTCTCAGGGGGACGAATGAGAGCAGATTTCATCGCAGAGATGATTTTAGTGTGAAGAGGAGCAGGTGTCAGCTTGGACCCGGAAAGGCCGTAGGTTTGTGGCTTCCTGTGGCTCAGGTCCTCCAGGAAGTCTGACACCCCTGACTCAGTGAAGGCAGAGTGGTGGAGGAGGCGCAAGTTTCACCCTAGTGACTGTTTTTGAAGCCGTTGCATTTTGGCTTAAAAGGTTTCTCTCGATCAAACGGGAAAGGTTTTGGTTAGCGTCACCCATGCTATCTTCACAAGCAACAAAGTCGTTATGATCATTGCGTTGTCTTAGAGAAAATGGCAGCCAGTTCATGTCGACCAAGGCCCTTATCAAAGTGCAGTTTTTCATCTCTGATTGTGTGTTAGAGGCCAAAGCAACATGCTGGAGGGAAAAATTGCCAGTGAGTTAGAAAGAATCAGGGGGTCCATGATAAATTCACAGCACAATTTGTCCCCTTTGAGAGCCAGCAAGTAGTATGCTGATGAAAGTCTGCAAGCTACCACTGACATATTAAGGATTTGCAGCTTTTAGTGTGTTACTATTGGCAAATGATTCACAAAAATATTTCCAAGGGAACAGTGAATCAACCTGTCTTTCATCACTGTGATAGCAGAGGTGGAATTCTCACCCGGACATGGAGTCACAGACCTTGTAACTAATGTCTGCCTTGTGAATAAAATGGCCCCTGAATGCAGTTCAGATTAGTACTTTAACACAGAGCTCACATGCACACACACACCCCTGTGTGAAAGCATTATTGAGGATATCAGAAGGGGAATTAGGCACCCAAGTCAGGCTGGGAAAAAAATAAATAAATGAGACTATTAAAGCCATGAAGCCTTTTCTCCTGCCTAAGAAGGCAGTATTGCAGCTGGGGTCTTTTATGTAATGGTGTCATTTATGAAAACCTGTCTCTGCAGACAAGTGGATGTGGCAATGTATGTAAAAGTAAGATTACATCCATTTATGAACCCATGCCTATTCCTGTGTCTTAAATAACATTACTGTTTTTTTTATCTTATGTCATTAAGACACAGTGTTGATGTCTACCCCAAGCATTAGTGGGCATCAGGATTTGTTATGAAAATGTTTATTTTCAGTATTAATGTTAAGGATGTCCTTTCGCATGACAAGGCCACTGTCATTTTAACTATGAGAAAAGTGAGCAACAGCAACAGTGGTTTTACATTCTTGCTCTCAGTAAAATACTTTGAGTGATGTATGTACTTGTAAGTATTCTACAGAAGCGAAATGCAAGACCACACAGGTGATCTTGATGTTAGATAGAGATGCTCCATTGAAACATTACTGATTTTACTTGTCTCTATGATGCTCTTGTGCTCTCTTCCATATGCTATGGTTTTCTTTTCCTCCCAGGTAAAGTTGTTCTTCACAAAAACCGTGGAGGAGCTGTCAAACTCGGAGGCCAGCACTTCAACATCAGTTACCCCGGACGTTAGTGACAATGAACCAGATCACTACCGATATTCAGACACCACTGACTCGGACCCAGAAAACGAACCTTTCGACGAAGAGCAACATACGCAGATTACAAAGGTGTGAAATATTTTTATGGGAAGAAAAAAAAATTGCACCAGAGAAAAAGAGGACAAAACTTGAATATGAACTCAAAGGAAATACCTTTTTTTCCAAATGGCAATAGAACATTTGAATCATGTTTAATGCCACCGATTATAGGAAGAGTTATCCTGACCAATTTTTTTTTTTTTTTGTTTTGTCCTGTACATCCGCAAGGTATTGACAGTGTTGCCCAGTGGAAAGAGGTTCCATAGCTGTTATGTATATACCTATTTGTGTCAAAAGACAATGGATTTAAAAAGTAAAGCAATCAGGAGATGGGAGATGAGGTCTGGGAAAGATTAAGAGTGAAATATGAACATGCTGCTCCATCTCCGGTTGAAACCAAGGCCAGTGCTTTTGTCAGTTTTTCTGTACCCCATTCCTGCTCCACAGCTCCCCGCCTTCTGTTCCAGAGGTCCTTCCCAAACCTCCCCTTCTCCAGCAGTGCCCATCCCTTCCTCCCTCCCTCCCTCCCTCCCTCACAGCCCCACCCTGTCATCCTCGCAGCCCCCCATCCTACTGTGAATGCTTCTTGTGCTATTTGCAGACTATGTCACATGACCTGGCATCTGCGCAGTGGAAACTGCATGTGCAGTCTTGTTTATTATGAATAGACATTTACAACATCTAAGCATTTGCCATTCCTTCACTGTGTATTCTGTTGAAAATATGCAGAAAATGGCGTCCTATGTAATTGTCAATGTTTTTTTTTATTCAAAGATAATAAAAAATATAACACACAAAACAGCAGGGAAACGGTGTTGCAATAATGTTAACACTATATACATTTAAACAGCAAAGCAGTGTGCATGTTATTGGAAATTAATGTCCATGTTTAATAAATGGTGCACAATGTTTTTCTAAAAAAAAAAAAAAAAACAAAAAAAAAAAAAGGTTTCTCACGTCGTTTAAAGCTCACATTGTGTCTAGGCAGGTGGTTGATGAATTACATGAAACATTTCCATGGATGGTGCAGGTATAAGACGTCTTTCAGGTGCAAGCACAGTGTGTGGTACCTGAAGCTCCCCATCCATTAAGCTATAAGCCATTTTCAGTATTCACCTGGGAAGAATATCTGTTTGTAGTATCAATACTATAGCTTTTTCATTTTTATTTTAAGTTGAATGCTATCTCCCTTTCCTTACCTTGAATATTTTTTTGGTTAATTGTGCAGGACTTGATCTTTTGCCTCTAAAATTTACTTTCCAGTTGTCACCCAATATAGAGCAAGTTCAAAGTAAATCAAGATCATTGTTTTGTATCCAACAGTGGTGCTTACAAACTGCCAAAATGCGTATGTAAAATGTAATGTTATGATATCTAGTAGCCAGTAATCTTTGGCTAATCTATACGGTGCAAGCAGCAGTAGAGGCGTATGCTAATTTGTGTGAAAAGATGTCTTGACGATCTACAGCACCTGTGCTGTTTCTTTACTCTTTACTGCAGTAGTTTTCCTTGTCTGACAAGGTTACATTGTTCATTTGAACTGGTCTCATTCCAACTAAAGTGCAGCTGCAGATTTCAGTCTCATGCTTGCTTCAGAAATAAAAGGTCCTATATGAGAATATTTTTAAATGTATCTTTTCTGTGCAACGCATGCAAGATTGTTGTAACACTAAAATGCTATTAAATAATTAGAATTACTTCTGATCTATTGAGGGGAGAGGTGTAAACTGCTTGCATTGGATTGTTGACGTGAAAGCTCTATGCTCATCATAAAACTACTGTACATGATGTTTAACTTTCCTTCATTTTAAAGAATATTTTCCCTAGTTATTGAAATTGGCATGGAAGTCACATAGTAGTAGTCTGGATGTGTTAAACTAATGTGCTTTGGCTAATCCAGTTTATACAATATGATGTAGTGATTCAAATGCGATTGTTTACATCTTACTACATCATGGAAACCATACCAAAATTAAGCTTCTTCTTAAGCTTTTTTCCCCCAATTTTTCGTTTTGGGGTGGTTGGAGCAGGAGGGGTTTGCCTTACTTGAAGCTAATGATCTTTACACTGTAAAGTCAGTGTGCAGGCAGAAAGCTATAGCAGTGTAAGTTGGGAAAAATTCCATTTCAGTTAGATTAATTCAGGAAATTAAGTTCAGCTCAATAAATGAAAAAAAAAACCCATGCAGCGCTATGGGCATTTTTTTTAGTGTCCATCTTTTAATTTGTTTCCTGAAATGGCAAAATTGAAATTTGAGTTGACCCCCAACCCTGGTGAGTTCTTACTGAGCAATGAGAGATTCTTTAAATGCAGCTGCAAGTTGTTGGCGTCTTAAAAAGAGAAACCTTGTATCTCCAGAACAACAACTTTTCAGGAAATGAGGAACTCTTATTGTTGTCAGCTGTTGCCATTATGTTACATTAGACCCAGTTTGAGTCGCATTGTGTAGAATAAATGCTGGTAGTCACAGAGCCATTAAACATCAGCATTACACAACTGGTGATGCAAGCTTGCTATTCATGTATCTAACTCAAATGTTGCCATGGAGATGCAAGGTTTTATAAAAAGATTTTTCGTATGACACTGACGATATGCTGGACGCTGGCACGGACACGGGTCTGCAGGGTGCCCCTGCTGCCAGATCTGTAGTTCCTCTCCCTCCTTTAAACAAAAGGGAAAGCTGAAGGGGGCAGAAAAAACAGAAATTGAGTACCTTAATTTCACATCCGCAGTTCCTGCCTATAGGTGTTACTTGGACTATAAATATCAAAATTTCTTTTTAAGAAAGAAAAAAAGTAGAAACATTTTAGTAAAACCACGTTTTATGGCAATGTTCATGAGTAACTCTGTAAAGATGTTTTTGCAAACATTTTTATTTTTCCTCTCTGTCCCTTCACTCTTGGTTGCTATGCTTACTTTGGATATTCTGTCGCTTAAGTGAATGAATCTATTCAAGGAGGGGATCCCTGGTGGGGAGAGCAGTTAGGCCCCAGGTCATCTCTGTACTCGTCTGTGGCCCCACTTCTGAAAAATTAGCCACAGTCCCTTACCAAAAAAAGAAATGGGTGCGTTGGAGATCCTTCAGTAGGCCCTTAAGAGTGGCACAGGTGAAAAGAACCGTGGAGATAGGCAGCGTTGAAACCAAGCAGCCGCTTTGAACCTTCTTAAAGGTGCCAGTGTGCAAGTTCCACATCGCTAACTCCTTGCAGATTTGTGCAATATGTAATTAACGATGCCTGTGGTTGCCACAAAGTGCCTCTTGTTTACGGTTTGAAAAAAAAAAAAAAAAAAAGAGATAACTATTGAATACTGTTAAAATACATTTTGTCATGCTTGCGAAAAGAAGGGGGTGGAACTGCACTGAAAAAAAAAAAAAACATCAAAGGGGCTTTATTTACAAAAGAGTTGGTGGAGCTGTCAGTCACTCTGCCTGCTACATTTCTGGGGTTGGTTATAATGTATAGAGTACATATACTCTATTTTTTCAGTCTGTAAAACAGCCTTATTCCATTTCAGCCTGTTGGAGATATTATTGTGCTGTGCAACAGTTACCCTGTGTGTAATGCTATGCACTGAGAGTACACAACCAACCATGTATGAAAATTGTAAAGGTTTTAATGCTCATACACATCAGATGTCCATTTGTTATTGTATGTGTTTAAATACCCTTTATCTTAGTGTTATAAAAAAAAGAAACCCACATAAAATCAATTAAAATCTCATTCTCGTCATTGTGCGTGAAGATTTGTTTGTTTGACACTATCAAAGATATGGACCAATATACATAAGGACTTCTTTTATTCTTGACACTTGAGAGTCAGGCCATCTTTTAAAATGTTGCTTTATAGATTTGAACTTAATGCCAGGAGGATCAGACTGACCTTGAATCTATGTAAATCAAATTGGATGTATGCTTAAGCAAAGAGAATTCAAATATTAATATGAATGAACATACATTCAGTGTATGTAGTATGTTTTTTTATGACGAATGTTTTCAGTTTTCATTCACACAAGTAATTTTGTATAATATTTGTATACAAGCGCCATAACACACCATAGCATAACCCCAGAATGAGTAAATCACCCTCCACCACGTCCCAACACACCAAAAGGGCTGAAGGTTTAAAGATTAGCCTTTCATCTATAAAAAGACTTTTTGAAGAAATGGCAGACAAACGGGACATAAGCATAAGTTACAGGACGATGCACAATGCCTTGTGTGTCTGATAGTTCCTGAGCCCCAGAGAGTTTTAGGCCAATATTTCCAATGGTCATGCAAGGAAGGGTTTAGTCTTGCATGTTAAAATATTTTCACTTTTCTTCTGCTTAACATTATTCAGGATGTAACCAGAATTTGATTTGGATGGGAACACACTGGTGGTGAGACTAAGATCATATCAGTAAGCTGTTTTGTTCCAGAAAAATCCTGGAAAAAACATTGCCCTGGCATCCCTTCCAACAGGTGTAATTTCACAAACGGAGTGCAACATAGCCTCAGTTTGGGATTGGGTAAAAGTTATATCTTGGTATCTTTTCACTCAATGCAATTTGAGTGTTATGAATGAGAAATGAATATAATGATATGATCGGTTTTGTTTGCATTTGAATTTTTTTCAGTTATAATTTATACTTCATCATGTTTTTTCATCATATTTTATACATTTTTGATGCTGAATGTGTTAGGAATGTAAAGTGTGCTGGTACTTGTTTCTTAAGGTTAAAAGTACAGTGCAGTTAGAATAAAATAGCCACTCATTTTTCATTATAATTTCTTTGAATTCCATCAACTGCATGACTATTGTGTAACTAATCCCTTCCCCTCTTCCAAGCCAGGTTTTGCAGCCAAATTTTTAATCAATCAAGGTTGTTAAAGACATCTTTTTCCCAATTTTTTACTCTCCTTTTACGTAGTACAGGTTTGACTCATTGCCATTTGCTCTGTCACTGAACTCTTCAAACACATTAGCACGTTGCACAAAATGAAAGCATTCACTGCTGCGAACGATTAAGTCTTGTGAATAAGGTACATTTCTACACGGGAAGTGATATTGGGCAAACCTACACAAAACAGACAAAAGTATCAATTAAAAACAATTAACACCTCATGTGAGTGAAGGGCTGTAATTGGTGCCCTGTGGCAGTGTGTGTGTGTCAGACACCTAATGCAAAAACAAGGGCTTCTCTGAAACTTGAATGTTTTTTTGTTAAACTACAATTTCTGAACATCTCACAGACAAAAACAGTTTTATTCTAGCTCACTGTGTGTTATTTTGGATTAAAATAATTCATTTTTCATTTTCTTATGAGGCGTCCAAATGCAAGGTAATTTATTCTCACATAATAGTAATTTATGCAGCTGGAAACTGTCTGAAAGATCCCAGTGCCTTCCTCAAGGTTACAGTAATTGAAGGGAATTGAACTTGAAATGATAATAGGCCTTATTCATGGCCACTATTATACACTCCCTTATGGTTCACTTATAGTTCTACTTATTAATAATGTGTAATAATATAGTCACATAGTTCTTCTTTGTTTTTTAAACAACCAAATACATGCAATGTTTTCACATTGCATTTTAAAAGGAGAGGTTCACCCAGAGGGCATGTTTTTCCCTTGTTCTGATGTTCAGAATTTTGAATTCTGGTTATATTTAATACTTGAAAATTACCTTAAAGCTTTTTTTTACCTGACATGATGATGCAAACTTATTTTGCTTTGTGCTTATTGGACTTATTATATTGTCATACATAATAAAGAAGTGGAAAAAGCCTTTCATAATTGCACGACCACATTTTACATATGCCCAATTGGCTTAATTTTGCATTGGAAATTTGCAAAACACGAAACAGCACATGTATAATAGTATATCATAAAATACAGTATATTCCAATATGGCAGTGACAAACAGAATGCCATAGATCTCCACAATCCAAATATTGTTATCAAGAAACTTTTTTCTGGTGAATTTTTCACCACATTCCTGGAGGATTTAAATCAAATGCACTTCATCAGTAGATGGAAAAAAAAACACTTTTAATTCCTGACACAGTGTCCTGCATGAGGCCCCCTGGGTACACAGTGTGATTTGTGCCATTGTGAAAGAGCAGAGCCACCTGAGAGCTGATACCGGAAGCACACCCAAACTTGTGCACACAAGTAAATAAATGCATCTGTGTAAAATGGGTGGACCTGAGTCACATCCGTTTGGTTTGGGTTAGAGCAGCGGTGCAGGAGAGGTTTTTGAAGTGGGAAACTGAAGACCAAACTGTGAGCAAAAGGTCTCAATTTTTAAACTTATAATAGATATTTTGAATACAAACTTATAATATATATGCTGAATAAAGGTAGCTGATTATCATTGCATCTATGTCCAGATGACCCCAAATTCACCCCTTTCAAAAGACCTTCCTACAAAAGAGATTTTGGGTTCTTCCTCCTTTCCCAGGGCTGATTGACAAGTCTAATACCTTTATTTTCCCAGTCACCTAAATAAACAATCTGAAAAGCATGCAGGGGAGAAACGGACTATGAGGTTGTGAATCTGTATTACTTTCTCATATAAGGTATTACTTTGAAAGGAATGATTGACAGTGGCTCCCTCTTGTTAAAACCAAAAAGATGTATTCAGACTTGATCATAGTTAGAGTAGCACTGTTTTTGATAGACCATGTAAACTTAACATAATCCATGACCAACACAATTTTCTGTGCTTCTCAGTTGGCAAAATTCACTCCTCAGTTTGAATCACAGCACTTGAGAATGAAATGTTTTGAGAGCCCTCACAGCTACATGGCGTAATGGGGGTCTGGTGCTCAGGGTAGGACTGATCACATGGGTTTCACATCCTGCTGTCAGAGACTCGTGGCTGCTTCGCCGCAACTTCTCTACTTTCATTCTCATGATAGAAGGAGCTGGAAGTACCAAAAGTTCACCGAGTGATCGGCTGATGTGAGAGTCTCACCATCAGTCCACTGGGAACAGTCAGACAGTTTGTCCTCTGGTCTGCACACGGAGCTTGAAACGTCTGCCAGCCGTCTAATATTATATGACTAAAGGAATCTTTGAGGCTCATGCTGAGACAGCTTGGTTCTTATATGACTGATGTCAAGAATTTTTTTTACTTTTTAAAATGTGTGACAACTGAATTTGTTTTACCGTATGTCAGTATCTGGGCAATACTGACAGCTCAGGTCTCTTACTGGCCTCTAATAACCAGATAACTACAATCTGCTCAGAAACAGATGGGGATGGAGGCTGGTTACTCTTCCAAACAATGTCTGCTTTTAGTTAACATTATGATCAGGGCCTACATTCTCTCCCAAGTGTCTCAGAGTGTGAATGCTGGTCTAGGATCAGGTTTCCCATGCCCATATCTTAACTTCATCTATTTTGAGCTAAAAGGCTAAAATGAACTTGGATCTGTACTCATACTCTGAGGCCCTTATGGAAACAGACCTAGATCTCTACAACTACGTTTAACTCACACATCAACGAAAATATATAGTAACTGTGAACTTGATGTATACAATTTTTTTCTCAATGTATGCTATTAGAATTAAACTCAGGTTGCAATTTTTTATTATTACCTGAACTGAGTACTGAAATCGTGGCATGCAGGTTTGGGGATCTTAGATGCTGGAATCAGATACCACAGCAACAGGGGAACTCAAAGGCAGAGATATGACATAACTGACTCCCACACTCTCAGGTCCTACGGCACTGCTCACTGGCTGGGCTGAGGAGGAGAAGGGAGGGCCCCTGAGACTGTAGAGTGGTATTAAAGTCAGAATATGAATAATGAGAAAGTCAAAACTGAAGGATTCTCAGGGCCATCTCAGAGTTAGTGGACTAACTGGCTCTTTGAAAAATTCATGAACATGAGTTCATTTCAGGGTTCATCTTGATGAAAAGTACAGAATTGGGTCCTGGCAGGATAAGACCTCAGGCAACTCACTGAAAATGTTGTGTTTTTTAATTTAAAAAAGATTTTTAAAATCATGGACGCACAGTTCCAGTCCCACAGACCTGCTGTGTATGATGGGCTCCAGTGTGTTTTTGAAGTGAGCAGTCAAAGAGTTTTAAAGGTGTATGCTGGCTACTGATTGAACGGAAACCACAAAAACCTGCATGTATAGTGAGTGGCCAGAAATAGATTTGTACATCCATTGTGTGAAACTCTCTCCTCTGTATGCTCAATTTAGGTTTGCTGTCCTGGCTTCATAGACTTCAAAGGTTTAATCCATGCTTAATAAAATATACAGAATTCATTCATTTTCATTCAGAATTGTACACGACACAAAGGACATAAGTGAAGAAGTACTGAACCATAATGAACCTGAATGGCTAATGGCTAACATGGTGTTAAGTGTAGCTAAATCAGTAACATATATATGAAAAGCACTGGATGTATTCACATTCTATGCCCTATCCAATTCTGTCTCTGCTCTGTCTGCATTTTTGGTGGGAAAGATGTCTGTGAACAGATCAGGAGGATGCTTTCTGTCATACTATGAATCCTATCCAATGAATTCAACATTTTTCACTGCACTAGTAATGATATTGAAATTCTATGCCCATGTGGTGCAATACAAAACCCCTTTAAATGTTTAAAGACATTTTTTAAGAAATAATAAAAACAGCCTTGGCAGTTCATTATTTCTGTCACTACTTAGTGGTTGCAGTGAAGTAATTTTAACAGCCTTCTGATTCAAGATTCTGTGTAATAATTCATTTTTATTTTTGAAAACTAAGTATTTTAAAACTAGTTTCAGGATTGTGCGTTCAATGGGGTCCCTGGCCAGCTTTCAGTGTACTTGGCAGACCTTGTGCATACCTGTTCAGCCCAGAGAGTTTAGCCTGTATCAAGGATTCCCACAAATGTAACAAGAGGACTTCAAGTCCAGTGGAACATTGATGGGCTCTACTTTGGTTTATTTTCTTTATTTTTCTTCCTTCTTTGTATTAATTTCTGCCCAAATTAAAGACCTTAAAATCTTTTTGCTTCCAGATACATATCTTACCGCTGGTGTGTCTCTGTTAATGTCAGCTGTTTCATTTAACAAAAGCAACATGAAATTACTTTGGACGTGACAGACTGAAGCAGTGCATATTCTTTGGATGATAAAAATTTAAATAAACAGTGGGTGAGGATGGAAGTCTTTCCTTTGACACTGAATTACTTTGGAACAGTGAATGTTTGATTCATCAGGGCCAAGAAAGCTCCCATCGGCTGATGTAACTTGGCCTCATTTTTCATATTGGTGCTCGTTATCGTGAACCGCTTTGGGAGAAACTTTATTTATTGTAGCTTTTTCAGATGTACATGCCTGTTTTATGTTTTAGGGACATCAAAGACCTACAATGAGTGGCTTTCCATCATTGTATGTTGGTTCAGTGAAGGAAAAAAATTACATATGCAGTCTGAAAATTGTTTCCATATATTGTGCAAATGCTTAACAGGTGAAATGTAATGGATCATTTGTGAAAACCACTTTGTGGCTAAAAACCAATCTATGCTTGTTCTGGCGTCTTGTTTTTACATGCATGAGATGGTTTAGGCAATATTATTTTCAATAGATAACAGAATCAGGTTGCCTGTTTTGTGGTATTTAAACTTGAAATAATAACTCTACCTTATGATGTCAGTGTTTCATCGCACAATGTATTTTGCATTTATGTCAAGAAGTAACACTCACACACACCCTAACAAAACACAGGGGTTAATCAAAATGTGTTAAATAACAACTGTATTTTACCTATTTCTAGATAAGGTGTAGATAATGTGTACAAAACATTATCTAGAAACAGGTAAAATACAAAGGTTATTATTTAACATGTTGTTTATAGACAATGTGTACCACCTTGAATTACCATGTGCCCTCATTTGCTGTATGACCTTGTTTGAGGACACAGTGTTGCAATGTTCATAGAATTATGTTCTATTCTGTATTTTACAAATTGGCTGCTTATATATTTTCCACTTTATTATTAATAATGTTGCTGTTCATGTGATATCTCGCATATGTCTGATTGTATTTAAATTGTATGCAATGGAATAGTGTTGATTTAGCGAAAGAACACAGATTCTTGCTCATATCAAAAGCTGTGACACCAGCCTGTGCTATCACTATACCTACGAGAGAGGAGGAGCGGGGTTAGAAAACATTCCATGAATGTTAAAATGTGATAAATTAATTCAGAAGGGCCTCGGATCATAGACACAAGCTGAATTCTGCGGGAGGAATATGACTCCATTTTTCCACAAAAAAGTCAGTCAAACTCAGACTTAGTTAATGGAAGTAGAAAACGCTGTCTCAGGCATCTCTCCACAATATCATGAATGCTCGACTGGGTTCAGCTCTGGTGAATGAGAGGGTCATGACATAATGGATAATGTCAATGCCGCGCTCCTCAAAACATTAGGTGGGTACTTGTGGTCCAGAACAGCGGCATTTTCATCTTGAAAGACACCCTTCTCAGTAGCAAAGAAATGCTTTACCATAGGGTGAAGGGTACTCAGTACCATTGATTAATGACCGACATTGACCTTTCCTTTTAAGGGAATGAGCACTTCCAATTCACTCCTGGAAAATCCACAGTTGGGACACTGCTGTGGTTTTCTTCACTGTCCCTGTCTTGGTTTGCTCCTACTGCTGTCTTGTATAACTGCTCTTAGCACTCACTGACCATTGGCGAAGACCTTCCTGGTTTGAATTATCATCTCTATGCGTATTGCTGTGACCAGCTTTTATTGCAGAAGGCTCAACTTTCAGGATACTTCAACCACTACTTTCTCTCATCAGGTCTCAGGACTGTGTGTTTCAATTGTTGTTGGCCTCCCGACACTCAGAACACAGACATGGCTGGCGATCTAGACAGGAGGAACACCACCAACCTGTCTCTGGCACTTCCACATCCTCCATTGAGTAGCACCAGGCTGGCTTATGCACACCACTGACACTGATAAACCAGAACCTCAGCTGGCTGGTGACCTGGTACACACTAGAGAACATTCAGAGTGTTCATCATCTTTCATGAGTATATCACATCACACCTACCCTTCAGTGTGCTGCACACAGTGATACTGTGTCAAATCAGTCTGGCCTTACTGCACAGCTGTGGTGCATTTGGATTAAACCAGGAGAAAAGCAGGAAGTGGAAATTAAACAAGACCAGAAAAAAAGAAAAATGCAATGTCCCTGTATGTTATCAGAGATTTGGAGTGGCTTTAACAGATTGTATCATTAATGGATCCAGAGGACGCACCATGCAACACAATTATCTACATAAGTCATAATATAAATTAACGTATGTATAATGTACACTGCTGTTTGTATGGAGGGACGTCAAAGTAAGGTCAGCTTTGCACCCTGTTCCCATGTGATAATTCAGTCCTCCATAATGAACTGAGAAGTGAACTGTGTATAGCTTGAGGAGAGAAGTCCGCTAAAGACGCCAAGTTTTTCTCTTTAACCTGTCAGGTTTAAGCAATGCAGTGTTTTTAAAGGAAGACAGTTTCAGCGCTTAAGTGCTTAATCCAAGAAAGTGATTGGATAGAAAGCACACACACATGGACTCCAAGGCTTAAAATGGCTGCTGGTAGAGAGGAAACCATTGCGATGTGCAGCTGGTGGGATCTTGAATTTGATCCATCTTTCAAAGCCTTATGACGACAATTTTCCTATACCAGAGCAAGGTTGGACTATTACTAGGTAATGCACATTGAACACCAGCGGTACAGATTCAGATTCATAAAACGCAGTGATAAATGAAACATTAACTGCCATTAGTCTGAATTAACATCTTCAGTTTGAGGTTATATATTGATAAATATATTTCACAGCAATGATTATTTTTATTTCCCATTCTACTTATCCAAAGCGACTTACAGCATGAAGACAAGATGAATCTACCATTAATTTCCATTTGGTGAGGCCTGTCTGTGTTCTGTCTTGTTCAGAGAAGATGTCAGAAGACCCCAACAGCACCCCACATAAGGGACACGGGATCTGAGAAGAGACTGTGTGGACTCAGAATCCAAAGTAGTGAAATATGAGCCTTCTCTCTCTAATTAGACGCTACTGCCATTAAAACGGCCCCTGGGCTCATTACTCAGTGATCATGGTACATTTCTGACACTGCCTGCTTGCTCTCTCTGTCTTTGATCTGTTTCTTTGGGAAGAGTTTCTTTCGGTTCTCATTCATTATAAAGCGTGCCCTAAATTTCTGTGGTGGAGTTTGTGCAGACTGCGAGTTGTGAAATTGAAACTTTTATTCTCTGTGCTAATGAAATGTACACTGGGATTTTTTCCCTCTTTTTTCCACAACAAATGAGTATTCATCTCTACTACACAGATGTGCGGTGCAGTCCCCATGGGGCAAGATGTGCATGCATATGTGTGTGTGTGCAATGAATCAGCTGGCTGCATATGTACACTGTATAGATCAATATGTGTCTGTTGAATGAACCATTCAGCCTGTTTGTGCGTACATCGTATGGATAACTGCATGTGTCTCTGTGTGTACTGTATATGTGCCAGTGAGTATGGGAATGTAAGCACATGCGAACTAGAGGCTTATATCTCTCCAGCTGTAAAACCCACAATGTCCTTGCCTCGCTGATCGCTCATAACTGTAAGTGTCACTAATGAGCTACAAGGTCATGCAAGGTCTTTGCACACTGCTCTGTTTCTATCATCTGCTGTTTCTGTAACAAGCTCCTTTTTGTTCCAGCAGATATGAGTTTTTCTTTGCAGCAGGGTCCTTCAGCTGTACTATGGCTGAATATAGAAGTCCTCTCTTCAGGCCACACTAGATTCATTCCTGATTGTGTTATGTAGAGCTACTATCTGCACCACTACAATCAAAAAAGATAGAAATATGAGTTCATTAATATGTGTGAATCTGTGTGACTGTGTCTGTTTGTGTTATATGTGTATGTATGGATGTATGTGTATGTTTTTGACTTTGATTGGAATTGGTATCTTGTCTTGAAGCCATGGAAGTCCTGTCTTAGCAGAGAAGAACCAGTGTGTGTTGACTGTTTATCCAGCAATTGAAACATGTCAACTAATCAGGGCCCGGCTTGAATAGAAACCATGTTGAATTGATTAGACAAGTCAAGTTGTTCAGGGTTGATAAGAGCATGACCCCATAGTTACACTGGCTATTCTCTGGTACGATTCATAAGACAAGTCTTACACTTGATAATATATGAATATTATGCCATGTCAATCAGTTCAGTCAAATTCAGTTTATCTCAGCACTGTTTAATTCATTTGCTATAACTACCAGCATTAGGGAGTCTTCCAATGGGCTGAGTGTTCCAATGGGCTGAGTCCATGCTGTTGGTCTAGAAAAAACAATTCAAGATGATATTTGATGATGAATTTAATACCAGCAGGGGTTGTCAAAGCGCATTGGAAGAAAAGATCATGGCAAATACTCCAGTGTACTTCATTTTGACTGTGCAATATTGGAGCATATTACAAAGACAGTATTTTATTTAATAAGTCTTCAGTGCACCAATTATTGTAAAGCCCAGAAATAATTTAAATACAGTAGTTGTGTTGGTTTGACTCATTCAACCACATAACTATCTCATTCCTGCTTGGTGTAAAATTGATTCTGTTAGACTGTGAAATACTGAAGCGATGAGGTTTTATTAACCCTGTAATGTGTGGGCTACAGTGAATTGTCAATCACTAATTTGTTTGAACCTATACAAAACTTCTTCTCATAAAAAAAAATAAAGGTCAGTTAAAGTCAGGTTTTTCACTGATACCTTACAGTAGGGCTTTATGACACTTCATTTTCCTATTACTACTGTAAAGCTATATGCAGTTACATTATGTCAGTCTGTAAACCCAGGAGCCATTCTGTATGAGGGCAACACTCTGTCAGTAAGACCAGGTAAAAAACAAACTGTATCACAGAGTGTAAACCCTGTTAAACAATCCAGGGACAATTCTGCTATGACAGCCATGCCTTTATATCACAGCTTTTATACCCAGGTGGTATCACTGAGTTTATAAAATTTGAGATGAAGGGGATTTTTTTCTTTAACAGAAAACAAAAACTACAATACTGCACAGACAGCAGCTATCTACTGCAGATCATTTTGATTCTAATCAATTATTGTGGTTTTGCACAATTGCAGGTCCATTGTGCATTAATTAAATCTGACA
The DNA here is from genome assembly GCA_019788955.1 of Albula glossodonta. Lineage (NCBI taxonomy): Eukaryota > Metazoa > Chordata > Actinopteri > Albuliformes > Albulidae > Albula > Albula glossodonta. The sequence continues at coordinate 2,295,229 of JAFBMS010000032.1, forward strand.
GTCTCAGCTGGTGAATCTAAGTATCACATACATACACATAATAAGCGAGTACTCCTTCAACAGGCTGCCATCTCTCACTCAAAGGGGCTTCGTGACACATAGCAGAATATAATAACCACACATGAAAGGCCAAACCTTCACTATTTTTCACAGTGCAGATGTGCAACAAACAAATTTTTCCTATGCTGTCAGAAGTGGTTCCGAGAAGCGTGAAGCATTTCACATGCTTTCTTATTCTCGTATGCACATTTTAATGCACCTGTCTTGTGCCCTGTGTATAATTATAAAGATCTGACTACCTTACCTTGTTAAACCTCAGCTCAGCTTCTAGTCATAAAGCATAACATTTTCTGTGACCTTGTTTGCTTCCTAACAGGGGACCTGCTGTGGTAAACACTGTATTTCCATACTGATAACTTTATATTGCAGAATAGCAGAGAAATCATTCTTATTCATGTGAGATATAATCTGGATATTGTTGGTGTTCAGCATGATTCCGTTTTTTAGATAAATGTGTTATCTGATGTTGATAAAGTTTCAAGCACATTAAGGACGAAAGCTTATTTTATGCAATATTGAATAAGAGTTTATCAGTTTAACACAAATCTTGAAATTTAAACAATTTTAAATTATTTAATATGTCCATGCAATTGTACCCAAAACCATATTGACCTGTGTTGCAAAAGAGTAATGACTGAGATTAAATTTCACCTTTGCAGGGTTTTTGACATGATTCCATTTTCCAGATAAATGTATTATCTGATGTTTGTTAAGTGAAGTTCCAAGCATATTAAGATTGACAGCTTGTTTTATGCAATACTGAATAACAGTTTATAGGCTTAACATAAATCTTGGTATTTATATATATATATTTTACATTTTATTTATTTTGCAAAGACAACTGTATCCAAAACCATATTGACTTGTGTAGCAATGCAGAAATAACTGAGAATGAATTTCTGCTTTGCATGGTGTTTTGCATGAAGATTCAGTAGTCTTGCAGAAGTTGGATGATTAGATGGCCAAGTGTAGAGAGCCAATTTTGTGGGAAATTAACCGAGTCTGGGGTTAACACCCATTCTCTTTTGAAAAGTGTCTTGGGAAATTTAAGGACCTCAGTGAGTTGGGACCTTAGTAAAACTCATCCAAAGGACAACACCTAAAACAGCTCAGAGCCATAATCACTGCCCTGGGGTGTTGCATTTCTCATTGATTCTTAGGGAAGTGTGCCCTCTACTGGTCCACCAACAAACACCTCTTCCAGGAGAAATGTAATTTTCTTGGTCCACCTTTTAATTTCTAACTAACCCTACACCTGCTCATTTCAGCTGTTCTGACATGGAAAGGGTAGTGGGTGGTAATCCCTTTTGCAATGTATTATTTACATGGATATACTGCATATAAAATACAGTATTCCTTAAATTTGAATTTCGCTGAGTATTCATCAAAATGTTTAGACTCTTAAATTATAACCAATTGTGCCATGGAATATGTACCTGTATTAAGACTCTAAAAATTGAAAGAATTATTTCACCTTCATACAATATAATTATATCAGCATACTGAATATTATGTTCATCATTAACTCCCATGTATGGAAAGCTCTTTGTGATCTCTGATTCAGCATTTCACTCTCTGAAAATTCATTCGAAATCATTACAGTGATGTTAGCACCTCCATCTGGCTAATAAGAACTTAACAAATCAATGCATTACATGCACAATTCATTTTATCATAGACCACACTGCAGAAATTAAATTCCAACGTCATTTGAGCTGCATTTTGGTAGTTTTACTCAGAATCGTTAATCTAAACATTAAGCTATACATATCACATCCTAAAAATAGTGCAACATTTTAAACTTTGGGTGTACATGGCCACAGGCCTATATTTGATATTGAAAAAACTGTATGAAATCATTCTGAATAGCAAAGCTAGTGTAACATGCCTGCAATGGTTCCAGCCTGCCCTGTCTCTGGTATTTCTGCTCAGTGTTTTTTTTTTTTCTTTGAATGACTCACATTTCAGGAGGCTTGAATCTTTATCATTAACATCTATATACTCCATGCCCCTTTGAACCATTTTTTTTTTTTCAAATTTTTATAGAACATTAATTAATTATTTGAAAACATTGTTCATTAAATTATTGAGATGAAAACATTTTTAAAAATGTTTTGACTTCCGATCATCTGAAGTCTGTTGCTGTTTTCATCTGTTCTAAATGTCTTCGCATCAAAGGTTGCCCCCTGTTGTTAGCACACTAATCCTGCAACCTTTAAATGTTTAATAAAAACCCTTTTCATCCAGGTTTGAAATGAACCAGGCATAAAATATCAAGACTTACTAACTGTGGGACATGATTCCATCTGTCTGACACCAAAAGAGACATTGAGCAATGTGACTGTCAGCAGGTGTCACCTGCAGTAGAGAGGGTTTTGATGGTGCTAGGTGCCTGTGTTTTTCCTATCTGCACAGAAAGCATAATGATCTCAGAACTGGCCCTAAATGGGTCAGTTATCTGGAAGGTCTACGGCTCTGCAATCCTTTAGAGAATTACAACTTTCAGCTTCATGAATGATTTACTTCTACATTTAGGAATGACCATGATCACACGACCGACTTCAAGTGTGAAAACGGGTGCAGCTTTTGTTTTTTAACTGCAGCTCTGGTACTTTATTCAAAAGGCGTCTCAGAGTAAAAATATTTGCCTGGAGTCGGATTTCCCATCCATATCTGAGCCTTGACCATTATAAAATGGCAAAACTGCCCTTTGATCAGCACTCCTACTCTGAAAATGTTATGAATATGGACATGTTAATCTCAATAATTGGTCTATCTAATCTACGGTCTTTTCAAACATAGACCTTGGTTTCAATCAACCGTTTCATTTTGTCAGCTTGGGAGTTCTAAAAGATCCTTAGCGATGGTAATCACTGCCACCCACTGCCCAACTCTGGTACTACATTTGTGCACCATTGCCTAAAACAGTGGATCTCAACCCTCTAACCCTCTTTGTGCTGGTTTTAACAGCGTTTATGCTCTTTCATAACATTTTCCTCACACATTTTCCTCAATGAACCCCCCACTGATTCCCTTTAAAGACTGCATGTTAACCTCGTTATTATGTTTGGCCTAGGGTGATATCAGTTATTTTAACTTTGCCCATCTTGAGTAAATCACCACAAAGCAGTCATAATTCTGATTTGTTACCATTGAATCATTCACCCTCAGCAATAAAATTATGTTTGTTTCAAAATGAAATTATTTTTTAAAATTCTCAAGCCTGAGGATAACATATTTACCTCGCAACCACCCACCTCCAACATGAAGTTTAAACAAGCTCTTCACTGTATAGTGGCTGTGCATGCATACACAGGGATGCAAGTTTGAGAACCACATGTGAAAAACATGTCCAGGTCAGGTAAATGCTTTAAATATCCAATTTATATTTCAATACTGCTGAAAAATTACAACAAGGCACCATAAAACACAGCTTTAATTAGAGGTGTGCTTTCAAACAACAATGCTTTCACTGGTAGTAGGATGTCGGTCTCTGTGTCTCAGGAGAAACCTGCACATGCAGTGAGAGTAGGAGGAGTCACAGTGGCCTGCCAGGGCACATCTTCAAGGCCACAACAGATGTCTGCCGCGCTGAGTGTATAACCACGAACAAAGCTTTCGCAAGGCCTCTGCAACACCCTGCCACACCCTACCCAGGACATCCTGTTATTGTCACATATCATTGCGACATTAATGGTTTTTTTGAAAAATGCAAAATAACTGAAAAAGAAGCAGCTTCAAAAGATTTTAAAAAAGTGTGGTATTAACTATACTGTCTCTATGAGCCAATTAATCCAAGTGTGCATCCAAGTCCATACTGTAAACTAACCTTAAAAACCAACACTCGAAAAAAGCCAAAGGGATTGTGATCAGTTGAAGAGTGAAATCTTTTCAGTAACTGCTGTCCCGGTCTCCACGGCAAATGACAATCAGCCGGTACACATTCAGAATCACCACCAGTAAGTTCTTGAAGGCAAAGAAGAACAGCATTTGGTGGAAAATTCTGTAATGGATGATGACCATGATCCGGACTATGAGGAAGGGCCCATCCTGGATAAGGAGACTTTCCATGATCACCCATATGTCTGTGCTTCGCCGCATAAGCACAGAGTCCCCATTCTCACCAATGTCCTCTGGTCTTGTGTTCACCACTGAACAGGACACACACACACACACACACACACACGCTTGTTAATGTCATGGGATGGGATTCAATCAACATCTGTACTCATTATTTACTTACAGTTGAATGAGTATCATTCTTTTTCTCAACAAGAACAATTTGGTCTGTTACTTTTCATGATTGCTGACCTTGCCAAACTGTGTGGGTAAAGATGAAATTATCACAACTCTACCTGCAAGCCAAAGTTCCAGTAAAATGTAGATTGAATATGTGTCACTGTTTTGGACATCTCACATCACCAAGGTGAATCATGTGACAGACCATTAAATCATGATGGTCTGTGACATGAAGGAACAGCGCTTCAAAAATATCTTAATCACATTATGTAAAACAGCACTAAATCACAGTTTAGGAATGCAAATAAAAGGCTGAATGATCACACAAGATGATCATTGATGATGCTCTATGTATTTAATGTGCCAAGCCTGACATTGGCAATTTCATGATCTCAATTCCTACTGCCAACTGTATGTACAGAAGTTCCACTGACAACATTTCCCTTCGTGCTGTCTAAAATGGCTCGACACATTCTCTTTATTTGTACCACCAGCGCCCCGCCCGAGAGCGCGTTAAGTTTTTGCCGTCGCAAAAATTATAACATGTTACAATTTTTTAAAAAACGGTGTCCTTGGCAACATGTGTGTCTAATCCTTTTCTTGTCAGGATGGGAGCAAGTGGCCTACTATTTCTATAGAAAATCATGGCGAGCGGGGTCATAATCTTTCCGGGAGCTGGCGGAATTGGAATAAAAATACATTCCCACGCAAAGCTCTACTCCCCACCTCCGTTACTGTAACCTTGTAATTGGTTAATTCCATATTCAGATTATATGTATACTAAATAAGTAATGTTAGTAAGTGGTAATCTGATAAAATGAACTGATATATCTATTCATTAAGTAATGTTGAGTCTCACCAGCCAGATGAGGAGGAAACTGAAGCATGCTCCATGACCAAACTCCTAGAATTGCATACACCATTTTAGAGCTGTCCCCCCTGGAAAAGGCATAACCAGTACAAGAGGTTAGTCAATATCACTGCAGCTGTTTTGACCATGTGTTATCAAACAAATCTCTATGTTCCTCTCTAAACCTGGTATTAATATGTAACATTTTTATCCAATCATGTTGATGAGATCAGTATCCAGTCTCAGTACAGCATGTCTAAACATGGCATTTAATGTGTCCATTAGTATATGGATTTTCTCAGCAGGTTTAGACTGGGCCTAAAAGCGTTGCCGATTACAAAAGTCACTTTCAGCTCGAAACATTCAAAGAAGGCACTGATTGAGACTGCTATGCCAAAATAACCCCAGACAGACTGGCCCAGAGTATTTATCTCTGGCACTCATTGATAACAATGACAGAATAAAGGCCTTTCTGCAGTCCTTTGACTTTCAGTGATGCTATTCTATATTTAAATGAACCCTAGATACTGTTCTTGTGTGTCGATTTACTGTTGCCCATTGTTGCTTTGTATGCTCATTTCCTTCTGTTTTCATTAATCCTGTGAATGATAAGTCATCTGTGAGGTAACATAAAAAACGGGTTCTACTATTACGAGTATTAATAATAATAAAGAGTGGGTAGCTCAAGTAAGGTGATGACAAAAGGTAGTCGTTAGGTGATCTGATTTTGATGTTGCAAAGGGAACAGGAAACTCACTTGACTTCTGAGAGTGTCTCATTACTGAACTCCAGTATGTCTGCAGCTGTGCCCACGAAAATGAGCAGAAGCTGAGAGAGTTCATCCCTGGTGACCCCGCCCCCCCGGGGCAGCACCCACTTCCCCAAAATCAGCAGGATGAGGAGGGCTTGGTGCAGCCCTAGGATCCAGTCATCCGGACACCCTCTAGACATCACGTTTTTCACAGCATTCTGAGCCACAGAGAAAGAAAAACAGTAAGTTGGCAAGAATATTGGCATAAATTTATGGAAGAACATAAGACCATGTAATGACTCCTTCCAAACTCCAACATTGTTTTGATAATTTGATTTTGTGCAAGAGCAGATACCTGTGTTGGTGACATTGGTTATTATATTGGTTTATAATGATGTTGTTGATAAGTGATTTTGGTGCCCTCTGATGGTTGTGGCCTGATCTATTTCCTGCTTTTATCATATTTGTATAGTTGAGGAGAATAGATGAGCACACTTAAGCAGATAAAAAACAGGAAGTGTATAAACAGCTGAAATTTAAATAAACCACAACTTCCTGTACAGTTACCCTTAAATTCTGAGTCACACATAAAATTGTGCTGCACCAAAATAAACACGGAAGGGAGTTGGTGCGTTGCTGAGAATGTGAAGAGGGTGCAATTTTGGGAAGGTCATTCCCCGCTGGTGGAATGACCTTCCCACGGTGGTCAGAACAGCAGACAGTCTGCCCACCTTCAAGCGCAGACTGAAGACTCACCTCTTCAGGATGCACCTCTCTCCTTCTCTCCCTAGCTCTCCTACTTAGCCATAGTCTTTGCTGTAGCTGCCTTAGGGTTATTGCTTATTACTAATTGTACCAGTTATTGTTTACTAATTGTTTCTTATTTTTTCCCTCAACAGGTCATCCATAGGGTTCAGTCCTTTCTAACCCTACTGGCACTTGAGACTTGTACCCTTCACTAGCACTTTGATAATCTTGTCCCCAAAGAAATGCACTTTGTGTTGTAAGTCGCTCTGGATAAGACTGTCTGCCAAATGTCTGTAATGTAATGTAATGTAATCTGGGTCAGTCACACTTGTTGCCCTTTGAGCTGTTAACAGATAAACAGTGTTGCATTCTATCAGGTTATGTGGGGAATCTGGGTCCAGTGCATCTTTGTGCAAATAAAGGCTTTGCTATGGGCCCACTGCATGTGTTTACTCTAAGACCTGGCCCCAATATATCAGACATCACAGAGAACCCAACAAGCATGGCTTTCTGTCAGTGAAAGTGTATCTGTAAAGGAACATATTAATCAAACGTTCTACTCAGAATGATCCTAATTTACAAACATACAGTGTGATTTATAAATGTGTTGGTTTTGCTTGTAAAAACCTGCTCTGCTTTCTCTGCTGTGGTAATTTAATTTAGTGAGGCAAGGTTGAGGCAAATATATGTGAAAGAGGCAAGGCGATCCAAATCTCAGTCCATCACCAACCCACCATATTTCAATGCATTTAAGCATAATTTTGCCTATTACACTGACCATATTTAAACTGAAGAATATTTAAACTTGAAGGTAGTTGATTTTCAATTTATAAGATGTTAAATGTGTGCGGTGTGTGTTACTTCCTTTCTTTTGTGAAAATGTTCATATCGTCCAGAGATTTACAGAATGTGAGTCTGAAAATGTCCAAGGCCGGTGCAGGGGGAAGGAGCTGTTTTCTTTTTTACACAGTTGAAAAATTACACAGGGGAGAGACTAGTACCCAATGGAGTGTTGAGTTTTTCCCGTTGTGCAGCTCATAGGTATGTCCACTCAGCTTTTCCAAGAAACAAAGAGGAAGGGGGAAGAAGAGAACCTGATTTTAGTGGAAACCAAGTGACCTCAATAATGGTGATAAAGAGAAGCACAGATAGTACTACAGACAATAGCACCCTCCTTCAGCCCTCCCACAATTAAAATGACTTGTTCTGTGCTTTGTGTATGTTTCAGAACAGTCTTACTTTCATGCAGTGGTAGTAGAGGTAAATTCAACCTCATATTCTTTTGAAATGTTAGTTGAATTAAATAAAAAAAAAATCAGTTACACTTCAAATCATTAAAATAAATGTGTAGAACACAATATAATCAGAAAAATGTATATATTGCCCAGACAACAATTCCTTATTTTTGGAGAGTAATTAAATAATTACATGATGCCTGAAGTGGCAAAGTCTTCACCCTAATGCTATGTTTATCTAAAGGTAATATAGCTCATGTTGGATTTGTCATACAAACAACAGATATTCTGAGTTTGCAATATTCAGATAATTCAACAACACAAATAATTTAAAAAATTTGAATAAAATAATAATAAAAGTAATATGACTGTACACTTACCACAGTTGTGGTTTCATTTTGAAATGCGCTTTTTATTGCATCCCAAGTATTTAATTTCAGGCACTACAAATAGAAATAAGTGTGGCTGTGGGTGAAAAGGGCTCAGAAACAGAATATTGTAAGTTCATATCTTTTGTGGGATACCACCACTAAATCTCACAACACTGCAGTACAGGATTCTATCAAGCAAAGCACATCACTAGTACTTAAATAACTTATGGTAATTTATTTATACTTGCTTTTATACTTTATTATTATGTTTCTACATTTAACAGTTGTTGATATGGAAAAAACCCACACTTATGAATGTTTTATACAAAATATCACCAAAAATTTTACATTGTGAACTATGATTTCGTCTCAGCTAAATGTACCGGTTTGCTGGCTGACTTGTTTTCCTGATGCTGCAGTTCCAGGATCCAGATGGATGGAACTGTGCTCAAGAGGAACAGCAGTATGGCTGGTGAGAACCTGTATCAGGCACAGAGCAGTGTGGTTATAGGCATTGGACAGACCTCTGAATATATCCAATGTCCAAAGATTCTACATAGTTGCCAGATATAGTATTACAGTTCTGGATCACAGGGTTCAACCCAAGGTTTTCAACTACTGCTACAGCTCGGCTATCTCAGCAGGAATGTGATGTAGGTATCTGTCTGCCAAGTTTCAATCCCAAATTCAATCAACCTAATGATTGGTCAAACCCAATGCTTTATGAGGCTGAAAGTATTCTACACAACTTACATATTGACAATTTAAAACTTTTTTGTTACTGATTCCAGAAAGTGAACATAAATGTGAAACAAGTCATATTTTTCATTGAGGTTCCCTTGTGTATGTTGATGCTCAGTCCAACTAATGTGTTGATTAAGCTATGGTTTGAAAGCATGTTTCAGTTTAATAATTCTGTGCCAAAAAACAACCATTACCATTTGCTTTGTCTTTGATTCCTTCAAGCTGCACAATTTGTGTATTTCAACCAATGTCAAGATGTTCATATATTCAGCATTCACAATTGCATTGACTGGTCCATCAAAAAATTAATATCACTTTCATAAGGATTTGTTACATGAAGGAATGGGCAGTATTTCAACTATGTGAAAATTAGCATTGTATGCATGTTTTCCATCATTTGACATAGGTTACAGAAGGCACAAGGATGCAAACCACCCAAAAATAAATAAATAAATAAATAAATAACGACAAATCCATACCACATACAAAACAGATACTCCAACATGCTCATTTGTAACATATGTTTTAAAAACCCAGCCCATACCATACCACAGTGCTTTACAGAGAGTGAAAACGTGTTGTATGAGAACAAATAGAACTGATAAAGTCGTTAATTCCATTGACATCCATTAAAATTTCTGACAGTGTGTTAGTAAGAGGGTGAAACATTCATCATCTACATAAAAACAATTTACAGTTCTATGTATTTCAGAAATCTAAATTATGATTGCAAGGAAACTTAATACTTAACATAAAAGGCTACTTCAGGACCGAGGTAGGAAACCCCTCTTCCAAACCATCATTAGTTAATGCAGAAAATTCAACTCACCATCTGTAGTCTTGCCCTTCTCTTTTTTTCAAACCTATAATCAGTTCTATTATGAGAGGGAGGCAGAGAAAGGACAGCAACCAAAATTGGTAGTTGTTTTTTACGTATGCCACTCGCCATACAGAAATTAGTGACAAAACTATGAAAAATAATCTGGTTACAATCGCGCATACAAATTTGCAAACCATATTATTTAGTTTAGCAGGTCAGCCCCGTGTATGAAAATTGGATGTCTGCTGTCTTTTAAGGCGGCAGTAATGATACATTCAGTGTCAGCTTCGGCTCATTAAGACAGCCCCTAAAATCCACCCCCCGTAAATGATGAAAACGAAACGTAAGTGCTACCCTTCTACATGTACATTTAACAAGCGTGCAACCTCATATTAACTGTAAACGGAAACTTCCGTCCTGCCAATGTACGATGAAAAAATGCAGTCTTCGTTTTGAATTAGGTTTCATATAAGTGAAATAGGCGCCTCTTCGTTAGAAACGATACCTATCTAATGTTTTTTTTTTTTTCAAGAACAGATTTGTTTCAGCAATTGAAACGAGTAATTATTGATTTATCTTTCATTCTTTCAAAGCTTTATTGTGGGCAGGTGGCAGTGAGCTGTTATTAGTGTTGTCATTGTGTTTTTTTTTTCCTGGATTGGGAATCTTCAATTTGGATTAGAAACATTTTCCTTGCATCATATTTTAGCTCTTCACTTTGTTATAAATTGTGTCTAAGATTTAAATCTGGAATTTTTTTTAAAGAGTATAGGGGACCAACAAACTTACAAATATGCATCTTTATCTTGTCTTTGCAATGGGTGCCAGGAGTGGGGTGAACCACAGGACCATGAGTTTCCAATGAGTCATTCCTATTGCCATCTCCAATTAGCAGTACAGTGTATTGTCTTGGAGCAACAGGGAATCCCATTGCCCCACAGTCCTGTGGCACTGAGGGCAAGAGAGGTGGAGGCAGTGTATTCTGGGTATTCCCGCTCTTCAACCATGCAATAAAAGGAAGCAGTTTAGAATCTTGTCTCCATTGGGTAGAACTCATTCTGAGGACTGACCTTGCTGTAAGGACCCTGATTGACAGTGCTTGTTTGCTATTGATTGGTTGCACTGGTGGGCAAGTTTCTGGATGAGGAAATGCAGATGTCTGGGAAAGGCGCTGGTCAGCCCCCAATTGGTTGCATTGATGACAGATTTCTGGGTTCTCAGATTCCTCGAACTGGCTGCACTGATGGCAGGTGTCTGGGGCACAGAGCTGGCAGGACAGGACATGTTGTGGAGGCAACCTGCCCAACACACAACAAGTCATAGGCCTGTGTAGAACTGGTTGATCTGTTATAGCATTCGAGTTGAAACAAGAGTAAGTTTCGGTTAACAAACAGAGCCAGAATTCAGTCATAGAAGGTTTCTTTATCAAAATGCTGGGAGAGTGTCTGTTGTCTCTGCAACATTGCTGTACCAGAAATCAGGAGAAATACAAGCATATTATCATACTTTAGTTTGTCATTCTTAGGCAGTCAGTTTTTCTAGTGGTGTGGTTTCCTTTTTCTGGACATGTCAAGGCTCTGACTTCTGTAGTCAGGAACACTCAGTTGTTCATCTTCCCCCCACTCGCAGTCTAGAGATAAAATCTAACATGCACATATTGAACACACATGTATACAGATTTTACTGTACTTTTTAAATCTTTGCATTCCCTTATTTTTACCCTTCACTTTGCACAAGAGACATATTGCAGCTCAGATGATTTAGCTGAAGAACTAAGGTCCCCAGCAAGTAACTAACTGCTACCTCTTGGTTTTCTGTGGGGTCACTTAACAGACTCTGGTGGATGTTCACATGCTAACTTGTGTCTCTGAATTCACATGCTACCCATGCAACACCTCTCTCTGGCCAGTTGTTGTGAAGCACAGGACATAGATCAAGCATGAGACTGTGTGTGACTATGGCACTCTATGGTTTTGGTTGTCACGCTTCTAGTGCTGTATGGTTTTGGTTATATTTCTTGTGATTACAATTTTCTTATGGCTATTATTAATGTAATATTTGTTCTTGGGGGTTGTTTTTTTTTTTAACTCAGAATAGCAAAGCTAAATTGAATTGGTGTTTTGGTGATGTTGCATACACTTGATAGTCTATAAATGTGGCCAGGTCTGGCAATATTGCCCATGGTAATCAGCAATTGGGGCTGTGCTGTACATTGTTACAGGCAGGACAGCACAGCCTCAGTCACTATGCTGTGACAAGTCTCTGCTCATCGCTTGGTGTCAGTGTCCCCCCAGTCTCCACTCTCCATCACTCAAAGCACCATCCCCAGCTTGGAGTCTCTCACCATAGGCAGTTGACACTGAAGCACAGCAGGGCAGACTGCTTTCAGAGTCAGACAGGAAGCGTTTGTTACTTTGTCTTGCTTGTTTCCTTGTATGACTGTCATCTCTCACCACTCATGCTACAAAGGTTTGATTTCTGAAAGCTTACCCAGAAGTCAATTATTAAAATGTGAGCAAAGGATTTTTAAATGACAAAAATACGTTGTATAAAAATGTTTTTGTATAAAATATGACTAAGTTAAGAATTTAACTAGGTGCAAACCATGGTCATAATTGATATACTGCATACCCTTTTGCACTCATTTTCTGAAGCATTTGATGTGCATGAATATGAAAATTATTGAATACATCTCTCAAATATTTTGCTATGCTTTGCTTTGTAGGAAAAAATTTAACCCTAAACCTTCTGTGCCATCTCCACATTTTTACTCCCTTTACTCTGCTTGTTGTACATTACCAAATATTTGGTGACAGACTGACTATTTTTTTAAAATTCATTTGGCTGGTCATGTGGAACTTCTGTGATGAAGTCCTGAGGTATAAATGTGGGTAAAGAGTACAAGTTAGGTCAGTCAGATGTTGAGAATGATTAAGTGAGAATGTAGAGAGCCAGTTTCTGTGGAAATTGTTCCAGATACCAGTGTTAATTAAAAAACCAGGGGACATTTAATAACCAAAGTTACACAGGTCCTCAATTTAACATCTCATTCTTGTGAAGGTACCTTACACAGTACAGAGCTACCGAAGTTACGGGTGCCCCCTAGTGGCCCACTAATACATTTTCTAACAGCAAAACTAACAGCAAAGTCTTCTTCTGTTAAAGTACTAACCAAACCCATTCCTGTTTAGCCCAAGCAATTTGCCATGAGAAAGGTTCAGCATAGCTGCTCACTATCCCCAGTTAGTTTATTAGGGGCTTAAACCATACCCACAGTGATTCATTTTATTTACATAGAACATTTCTTAGTTTCATAGTGGGGGTGGGGGTGGGGGTGGTTCAGTGAGGGAAATAGTGTTAGATAAAAAGGTGTGCTTATGCTGTTTTTAAAAGTGCCAATGCATGTAAGTGACCATGGCAGAAAATGATACCCCTTCTTCTTTCGGAGGAAGTGCATATTCTCACAGCGAGATCTAAAACGAGTCAGCGATTAACAGAACATGGGACTGCAAGCATTTACAGAGCTGCTATTTTCATTGGTGATACAGCCCTCTTTTTAAGAATGAGCATCTAAGGAGCCAAAAAGGATAGCTGCTATTTGAAATTCTCTAATTCCACATCAGCAGGAATTTGGGAGGTGGTCCTGCTGTCATGGCATATGATACCCAGACGGTACAGATTAAGAACCACCACCAGAAAGTTCTTGATGGCAAAGAAGGCCATCATTTGATTGAAAACATGATGGTGGATGATGACTGCAAGGCGGACTGCAAGAAAAGGCCCATCCTGGAAGAGGAGGCTCTCCACGATGCCCCATATGTCTGTGCTTCGCCTCACAATCACAGAGGCCTGACTGTGATCCTCTGGGTTTGATGACACCACTGAGGGACACACAAACATCACACAGGTTTTAATGTCTCACAGGTTTGGTCTATTTGTATTTAAAATAAACCTTATCGCAGGTCTTCAAATCCTAATAAAAGAAAGGCAATGACACTTTCCTTACTCCTAATGGCAGTAAGTAAAAAAACAGCATACCACTTCAGGAAACAAAGAAGTAAGTCTTAATGAAATTAAATGCATATGCCAAAATTTGGTGATTAAGCCTTAACATTTAATGCATAAAGCAGAGAAATACACAGGTACCATTTGAAATTCTGTTGGCTAATTCTGGAAAAATCCTCAGAATTTATTCAGTAGACTACAGATAACAAATATGAAACTGAACATTTATTGGCTCTTACAAGAATACTTCTCATACTTAAATTGAGACAATGAGGCTTGTAATGCTAGACCTTGTGGCTTCTCATTGGGAAGTTTTGCTTCTGATTGCAGCTAGACTGTGTTCCTGGAAGTGGCCCATAGTTCATTGAACTTCATTGAATCATTCTGAGTGTCCCTCCAGAATGAATAAGCACAAATGAAAGCTGTACCTGTGGATTTCTTTGCATTTTCTTATTTATTTGATAAGTAAATAAATGGGCTTCACTGGCAATTTGATGTACCCATTTTAAATCACATATTTTTACATTAATTAGCAATATCAATAATAATATGCATTTCTTATTACAGAATAAAATATGCAGGTAGGGTCTGCATGCAATTATTCCTGACCTAAATATTGCTAATGATAAAACACAATTAAACCTCAGTTTATTGAAATAAAAAAAGAATCAATGACTTTACTAGCGCACAGAAATCACAGTCTGTAAGTATTCAATTTCACAGGCATGAAGGTATAAATGCAGTCTTACCTGCAAGATGTAGAGGAAACTGTAGCATGCTCCATGTCCAAACCACTAGAATTATATACACAAACTTTGTATCTTCTTCCCTGTTACAAGCAAACCCAGTACATACATTAGTTATACATTTGGCAATTACAGTTGCCTTGTTCACTGCTTTTTACTACCAATTTTCTCAAGTGTTCCTGTTCATAAAATTGAGTTTAAAGCATCAAAGTGATTGAGCCTACGGGAAAGAAATACAGTAAATAAGTGGCCCAAATGATGACTGAGTCATTTGGGCTACTTAAGACATCTTTAGAGTGGGGTTTTAAGATGACATTACACCCACACAGTTGGTTATTGATTTTTATATTTGTCTCATTACTGTTCTGACATAATCTTTTGATTATTTCCATGGAAATAATGGCAAATGATAATCCCAAGATCGACAATAATGACAAGATGCATACGACCAATAACATTATTACTAATATTAAAATAAATAATACTGATGGTGCTGTTAGGGAATAGCAGCAGTATTATGATATTGAGAAGTACTAGTGCAAAGCAAATCACTGCAAATGAGAATTAAGTTCTTTGCTGTTCAGCCTGGGGACTCTGCCTTAAAGGGTAAAAAATGTGTTTGTAATCTTTCCAAAGAAAACCCACTTGATGTCTGAAAGTGTCTCGCTTGTGAACTCCAGTATGTCTGCAGCTGTGCCCACGAAAATGAGCAGAAGCTGAGAGAGTTCATCCCTGGTGACCCCGCCCCCCCGGGGCAGCACCCACTTCCCCAAAATCAGCAGGATGAGGAGGGCTTGGTGCAGCCCTAGGATCCAGAACTCTGAACACACTCCAGACATCAGTTTCCCTGTTGCCTTCCGAGCCACAGACGGAAAAGAATACAATCATTAGACCCAGCCCTGAACAATTGCACTGTATCACAAAAACTGGTTCTGTCAAAGGGACACACTCGAGTTCCACTCCTGCATTAAATCTCAAGACTGAGTGAAATGAGAAACCAGAGTGATTTTTTTGATGTATACTAAACTCTTCCATGGCAGAAAACTGGATTCAGTCATGACCACAACTCATATGGGACTTGGCAATATCTAGGTAATCTTTGTGAACAATGGATGTGAAGTGTGCAAAAATATTAAAGAGGTAAGGAGGTGTTCTGCCAAGAGAATCTACTTGTACATGCAAGTCTTCTTGCTTAAAACCACATGCAGTCCATTTCAATATATGCAAATGATTAGATTACTAAAAAATCACTCCAATCACGCAAGTAAGATTTCAGGGAAAATAACAAAACAACTATATAGTGAAATGGTACTTAAGTGAGATTTTTATAATGAGCCCATTGTATCTCCCATATGATCTCAAATAGACATGGATCTGTAACATGAACAACAGGTGTATTAGAGCAGCCATTTTTTCAAGTACTCTTTCATGTACCCAAAACTATATATGAAAGTCATTAAAATAGTACACAAACTTTACCTCTGCTATTGTCGTATTACTTGTCTTCAGTTTCCTTACATTTTCCCACGAATAGCACTAAAAACAAAAATGAATGCAGCAGTTAGAGCACAGCTATACATTCACTGTGGAACACTGCAGCCGCACTGATGTTCCAATATTTGTTCTAATGTATGTAAACTGATGTTACAGCAAATGACATTTTTAAAACTTATGTCACAGAGTAGCCAACTTAATTTAAAAAAATATATATAATATAATATAATATAATATAATATAATATAATATAATATAATATAATATAATATAATATAATATAATATAATATAATATAATATATTTTTTACATTGTTTGAAAAGAGAAATGTCCACTAGCAGAAGAGTTGTACACTCGTGTGTGTGCGTGTTTTTTTTTTTTTTTTTTTTCAATTTCAGTGACCTTATTTCGCTGTTCCTCTGATTTGTCCTCTTGATGCTGCAACTCCAGTATCCACATGGTGGGAATGATGCTGACAAGGAATAGCAGAATAGCCGGCGAGACCCTGCATCAGATACTCTCAATGAATATATGATGACGGCATCAGTCAGTTCTCAGAATCTGACAAGGAGAAGGTTGGAGTCTTCTTGTGCTCTCACACAAAACTGCTAATCATCATCTGCTATCTCATCAAACAGTTCCGCATAAAGGGTTTAAATAGAGCGCTTTAGCAGGTTAATATTGATTAGCAGTGGTGATTAAATCCAGACCTATAAACACTATAAAAAGCGAATGGGTTTTCTGAGGTAGAACGTAGTAAAATGGGTAGACGACTTCATGACTGACATGAGCCAGACAGCTGCCGTAACCTCCAGTTCTGGTGGCACCGCGCAAAAAAGGGTTAATGCTAATTCTCTAAGTAATGTTAAGTATCTAGGCCGTTAAAAATATTATTTGTTTCACTCACCACTTGTAGCCTTTCCCTTGTCTTCTAGTTAAAGTTACAATCATTTCCACCACGAGAGGAATGCAGAGAATTGACAGTAACCAAAACAGGTTTTCATTTTTAACGTGTTTCACTCGATATACCCCGATGAGTGATAGAATAATGAAAAGTAATCTGGTTAAAAGTGCGCATACAAACTTAATTAGCATATTTATCGAGCTGAACAGAATACCCGAATTTAATGTACATATGTGGTCTTACAATACAGTAAAAACGCAGCAACATTGTAATAATACTCGTTTACCTGATGCTGTACTTAGACAGCCACAAGCACCGCCCTTCTCTCTGAGTCCAATGAACTGCTCCCCCCACACTGCTCTTGAACTAGTTGACCCTGAATTACTATATATATATATATATATATATATATATATATATATATACACACACACACACATTTTTTTGTGGATCCAAAATACAACGGAATCTTTATCTAAAAAATGTATGTCCTTGTTTGATATTGATTGTTTACATAGGGTTTTATTTGAATAATTTCACGTTTTTCTGTCAGGTGGCACTAGATACCCATGCTCACCCATGCTTCACTCTTACTCATGGATCTATTGTGTCTCAAGTTTGTGCAAACATTTAACAAATTATATACATTTACTGGATGGGACAGTTTCAAGGTGTATATGTCTGGGAATAGTATGGTATTGAAAACAAGGTCAACACCAATTTATAGATACCTTCTAGGATTTTGGGCCATCGCCATTTACGCATGTTACCTGTAATATTTTTTTTCTGAAATATGGATATTTTCAAGTTTGTTTCATGTAGTTATTATTCATTTTATGTCTTTGTTTTTTGTGTTGCTGCCAGCAAAACTGCCAATACTGTCCTGCACTGGTAGACGCCCTGATAAGCGAAGACAAATAAAAACCAAATATCTACTCATATCTGCCTCAACCAGAAATACCAGAATGTAAGCAACATATGCTTACTGCCAAGACTTGGAGGATTCTCTGCGCTGTCATTGGTAGTTCCTTTCCTTGACGCATTTCACGTGACCATTCACTCCAGGGCGGCGAATCAGGGGCACATCTGACAGAATCCAGAATTTTACAAAAGAGCCAAGGCAACCTAAATTAATACTATTACATTAGCATGGCAACTAAGGGTCCCCAGCACAGGTCTGTGAAAACAAATGTGTAAAGCAAGACTGGTGTTCAAAACAAGTCATTCTTACTCTTACAGAAAGAAAAAGACACCATATTTCCCAAAAAGGCACTGTCCTTTGCAGGAGGGAGTTCCCCTGCCCTGTCAGGGCAGCTGTACAAGAAGATAATGAGGGACAACTTACTGAAGAAAATCATTCAGTGTCTCACCCTTTTTAAGCCAGTGAGAGATCACTGCACCCCATGCCAGCCAGAGTTACTACAGCAATACTGGCACGACACAGCACACATGCTGGAGAGCAGTTGGAGCTGTAACTATGTAAATATGTATAAACCCTGGCTGCTTAAGTAGTGATACAATGGGCATATGCCCTTCACAACAACATCATGTCACATGTAGGCAAGGAATGAGTGCAATATTAATAAACAAATAAAAAAGGGATTTGTGCCTCTCATATGATTGCTGGAATATAAGGCTGGTTGTGCACGCTAAAATGACCATCAACCTGCAGATATTGTATTAGCTCACTGCAGGGGCACAATGGCTTACATAGACCAGAATGATAACGTGAGGCAGAAGATTGGGCGTGATATACAAAAGATACAACATTGCCCCTTCAGGTGATCGATGCATAAAGCTAAGGTAACAATCATACGGATCCCTTTGCATACCTACCATTCCCTTTAAACTTATACATAAGGAACCTGACCACTGGGTCATACAGTCCTGTTGGTTACACATAGACAAACAAGAACCCAGTTTTTGACAAATAATATGGCTGCCATTTGATTGCAAGTGGCATAAGAAAAAAATATTGTATAGTCCTTGACATTAGTAAATTGATTCTGAATCACCAATCACACCTCATTGAGATCAACTTCATAGTAATGGCATGTTTGTGTTGTTGCAGGCTACTCAAAGAGAAATTAAATAAAAATTGCTCCATAATGTGGTAGGTATTGTTTAAAAAGATGCTGTTACACTCTTTTGTACTCCAACTTATCCAGACTCCTCAGGAGACATTTTCTCCCACAATGCTTTGTGTGTACTTGTGTAATTCTAGCATTAGAGATTAGAGTTTAGAATCTGAGTTTAGAATTTTGACTTTTTTTTTTCTACTGCCTCACTTCATTCAATAAACGTACTGATTTCCGTTGTGGTGTCTCTGGCTTTTGTTCAATATCTGTAGTAGTGCTCATTTTCTGGCAAAAAGTCAGTCACCCCTGTCTGGTTCTCAGCCATGTCACTATAGACAGCTCCCCAGCTGTGCAGGATAATGGCTATTGTTCAGTGTATGAATTGTGCATTGTTAAATCATGAATTGTTATGGAGTACAGTGCCATCACTGTGTGGTTCGGCATGGACTTGCTGAGTGTTTGGAGTGCAGTCACATAATGGATACATTTAGATCTATTAAAGTTTCATAATCTGTGAACAATATTTCCTTTGCTAACAAAGACATGTATCATTGTTCCTAAATATATACTTGTTTATTTATTATTATATTTTACATTTACTATTTAATTTACTTATTTACTATCAATTTACTATAGTTCATTTATGAAGTATACACAACTTTACACTTTAACACAGAATGAAATCCCTCAGTGGATCTCTGCCAGATTCCAGGTGTGTGTGTGTATATATATATGTTTGTATGTATGTATGTATGTATGGCATACCATGGCAAAAAATGCGGTTTGGAAAATAACAAGAATACGGTAATATGCTGGCATGACTGTTGCCAGTAATATACTGTTGTCTCTGCAGAATCATACCTACAGTGTGTGTACCATGTTTAGTTGTCCAAAAAGCACTTTATTTGACATGTTGTTGCTCAGTTACTTTTCGTTTTCACGGCAATGTTACCTATTAGAGGCATTATGCTTACATCTTAAAATTCATACTGTTTACTATCACATTATTTAAATGAAATAACTGTAATTATATTTTTTCATGTCGATATTGTTGGATTAATGAAATTCAGTACCTATAAAGCATTATTACCAGGCAGAATTTTTTCAGGTCCCTGGGGAGAGAAAGACATACTCCTTGCCTGTTTGCTGCATGTTCTCTTCTGAATTATGGACTACAATATTCATTGTCTCTTCACACAAAGTGAAAATTGTATCCCTTCTTTTGCCATTATTGGTTTTTCCTGTGTGTCCTTGTTTGTGTTCCACAGAAATGGCAACACAAATTAAAGGTCTGCATTTACCTGAATATGGCTTCTCGGCTGTGGTATATTATACAATACTTAGATTCCAGTAAATGAAAATGGTAATGTATACCTAGTTTTAAAATTCATGCAAGATAATGTCACAATATCTTGTGTATAGGTAGTTAAAACATGGGCATACTGTTGCCATAGGGATCAGAGTAATCTTTAATCTATTTTTCTTCTAGTAAGGCCTGAGAACTGGCACATTCATGGATGTGATTTAAATGATGTTTTTAATATTCTCTGAAGTTTGCACTGTGTTATGAGTCATTCATAGCAGATAATCTCATGTTTAAATGTATTAATCGCAATTGCCTAAGCTTAAGAAATAAGATTAAATTGACTATAACAGGAAATGCCAATCAGCAGTTAAAGGATTTGGAAGAAGATTATTTAGTGCAGGAGCCAAGTGAAAAAAAGCATTTAAGAAAACCACAAATGAATATGGGGTTCATCTGCTAATGAAGCTCAGATATGAACTACTGACAGCATAGCCAGCTGTGATGTGTGCCTGCAGTCTGGAATTAGGTCTGTCAAACGCAGACAGAGACAGATCTGCTCACTGAGACACTGAAACCTCTGATAATGAAGAAGTGTTTCACATGTTTATTAATGTGAGCGAGATGTTCATTCTCTATGTCTGAGACACCAAACCTCAGGCTGACAGCATCCGTGTTGTTTGAACACTGTGAACGTCTACCTCTCAGGAAATCTTGTTAATCCCTGCTTGAAAAATTAAGTCTGTATAATCTAAATCTGTCCCCGCGAGCTGCTTCACTGGAGCACAGAATCATGATTATTGTTATTTTTGATTTTATTTTAACTTAGGTAGGTGGATTGAACATATATCCTTACATTTATTCAAAACATAATTTGTGATAAAGAAATACTGCAGAATGGTGCATCACATTAAAGCTTTAGTCATTTGGACTTCAAGCAAATTTGTTGCGAACAGATATTGGCATTTTCTTTGAAGTTTGTTGCTTTGCCTCATGGGTCTAAAGCAGTATATAGGTCATGCACTGATTGCATGAAAAATAACAGTTTGCCTTCAATCTTATGTTCTACCTAAATTATTATATGACAATGAAAGGCTGCGTGAAAACATTTCCTCATGAAAGGTAAATATGCAAACTGCAGTTAGTGTAATTGTGTACATAGTAGATTCATCACATACAATATATGTCTTTGTGCTTGAGCTATTAAGATTAGAAGATTATTTTTAATGTAAAATGCATGGAGATTTGGCAAAAAAATCAAAAACAAAAAAGTCAAGATTTTACAGTGCAATTACAATGCCCACAGAGACTATTCAGGTAGACTATAAATGCTCAGGTTGATCTATCAATTATTCATAAAAAGCAATTTTCACTGCAGGCTCTGTCTTGCCCAAACATGCACAAACACACGCACACACACATACACACACACACACGCGTGCACACACGCACACACACACACACCAATGCACTTGCACAGCATAATACAAAGTATATTTTGCATACAAAAATATCATTGTGTAAATATCAGTGTGGAGAATAAATGCATTATAAATGCGAGAATAACAACTTTGAATTAATGTTTCTGAGGACATATTATATTCACATGTGATTCTGATATAATCCATTAGGTGGCAGTAATCTCTAATTTTCTTGAACAAGTGTTCTTTGTTTGAACTAATTATTGAGTAATAAAGCGTTCATCAGAAAGATGAAAATTTCAGTCAGTTTTTTCCCCGCCATCCAACTCTGCAGATCCACACTGAATAGTTACTTAATGCCTCTTTATGTAATGCATTCTACTTACTGGGAGGGAACAAGATATGAAAATACCGATATGAAGTCAGATTGGGTTCATTCAGCAAGTACTGCCGCACACAAATCTGGATGCTGTTCTAATGGATACAAATGCACTGATTCAGCTTATCTGTTGCTGTGTACCCACTTTGCCTACATTTTGAAATATTGCATATACTTCCCATCTTTTCACATGTTTGTGGCTGAAAAATTAAGCCCTGGTCAACTATGCTCCAACCAAATGTGACCCTATTTCAGAGATGAAAGAAATGATCATCATAGTCACAGGCAACTCTGCCTGTCCTTAACAATATTTGTTCATTTGAAGACCATATATATTGATTCCGTATCTCCCCTGGTGGGTGGCCCTAATATCTGTGGTCATACCCTTATATGTGACCATGTAATCTTTTGATATTGCCTGTGGAGGGGTAGTTGACTCAGTGTCGTAACATTTTTGGGTAGCAACTATTGCTGCAACCTGTAGTTATCACAGGGTTAATGGAGGCAGTATGAATATGAGTCGTTGTGTATGAATAACAATTAAGAACTACATTGAACCCATCAGTCAACATTCAAGGGAATGACAAGGGTATTTAGCTCTGTTGAGGGTTTATGTGAAAATGTGGGTTGCATTAAATTCGCCGAGAAGAAACATTCATTTGTCTAACTCAGAATGAAGACAGTACATCAAAGGCTCGATGACAGCATTCAATTACTGCGTTCTGTAGCAATCAAGGCCATTTCATTATGCTCATTTTATTGAAGACGTCTGAAATCACAGTTGTTTTCAAGATCCAAAGTATTGCTAAAAAAATACCAGGGAGAGTTAGTATGGTGTCAATGAGCTTTGTTTTAATGAAAGGAAATCAATCTGAAAAGCACTTGACAATATAAATCACAGAGAGCATCCTCAATGGCATTAGTTCCATTACAACCTATGGCTCAATCTATCCAAAGGAAAAATGCTCTCCAGCTAATTATGATGTAGTTTCTTTACAGTTTTGAGCAATTAATCATGTAGTAAAAGTACATACCATATTTCACATAACAAAATTACTACCAGAATATTAAATATGTGAAGAATGACACTGAACTGATAATACTGTATAATTAATGGATAAAAAAATGATGTGTAATATACAAAGGGTACAATATGAGAGTGAGTGTTAATGAGGAATTAATTTGGTCTGGGTGCAGTGTATCAGGAATTACACAGCTATTGAAATGTTGCAGCCACACCGATGCTTGATCTATTACATGTTTATTGTAAGTTAAATTGGTTCATTTTTTAAAAATTGCCATCATTGGTCCACACCTATGTACTGTGGCCTGTATAGTTAGGCAAGACAGCAAACACACGCGATGAATGCACCAATAAACAAGAGAGCGAAGTTGGATCCAACGGTGGTACAGGAACACGGATCTCTGATTTGCGTTTGATAAATGAAGAGAGTGATTGCAATGGCTCTGTGACTCTCATTCAAAACACCACCTGACAGAAAATGTCTTTTTTTAACATTTTTCTAATGTCTGGAATCATTGTCCTTTTGGAGATGTATGGTTTTTTTTAAGATATTGAAGATATGTTGTATGAATGAGTTTACCACAACTTTTAATTAAAAAGATGTCACGTTTTTCATTAAAAGTACTGGCGATTAGAGCTTAATCAATCATTAATGTCCTGCATTTAGTTTCTCTTGCTTCTCTGAAGCAAGGTGTCTCGCTGACAGCAGTGGGTCACCTGTTACCTGATGCCATCATATTCTCTCGCTTCAGACTTATCCACTCTTCTACAGGCATGTGGGTATACTTCAATGGTTTGGTCAATTTCTTTCAATGCAGTATATCCAGGCGTTTGGCAGATACTCTGACTATTTTTACATTTTAATATGTGTTCTGTTTGTACAGCTGGATATTGACTGAGGCACGTTAGGAGATGTGACTTGCTGAAGAGTACAATAGTAGTACTAATCTATTACCCCCTTCAGAAAACTTGACTATACAATTTCATGTGTGTCTGTGTTGACCTGACATGTTTTAGCCAACATAAAGAAATGAATCACTAGTCAGGCTGAAAAATATAAATATCTCCATTGAAATCAAATGAAACGAAATGGCTCCAGTTGAATTTTCATTCGTCCCAACCATATTTGATTAGATACATTTCCGTCATATTTTGACACACATAGTCATCCATACTTTCAAAAAATGAAAATAAGATAGGGGCTCCAACTGTCAATCATAATGCACATAGACATCAATAATATTCATGTCTCATAAAGCACATATACAATCTTTGTAAGACACTTAAGCATAGGGACAATGTTTTAAATTATGACTTGTTGACAAGAGGGAATTTAGAATGTATATTTTCATTCTCGCTGGTTAAGAAGGTCAAATATACAAATATTTCATGGTCTTTAGATTTCCAAATAGAGGGCATTTTTGGACAGGTCTGAATTTGACATCCATAATTGTCATATACATTGCAATCTTCACACTGGTTTTGGAAAATACCCCCATGCATTGAGTGTGAACATGTGAAAATCATGTGTGTTGCTTTATCAGTCATGCAGACATTAATACACCGGAAATGACCATGTATGATAGATGTATCCAATGATCCTACATATATATGACAGTTCAGCCTTGACCTAGAAGTTTTACAGGTCATCATTTGCATCATACCTTTACCACATTACAACATGTCAAGTCGAGATACCCCTGGATATTTTACCTGGTAGTGAAGGCCATTGTAATTCAAGGCCAGATGTATGGATTGTATAGTGCATGTACATCTTTTGTATTGCTCATCTGAGGCTATTTCCTACAATTCTCACGAGCCTACTCCATCTTATTATCTGAGCAAGGTCAACACGCACTCAATAAATTCAGTATGTTAAAACATGCTATTTTGTCTTGGGTAATACAATGAATCGTCAGTATGAAACAATTGTTTCTTATGACTATCAGAGTGTTTGTTTTTAAGGAGTGCAGGCCAATATTTTATGAAACGGGCGTCCTGTCCTTGCAGAAAGGCTGGTGTAGACTGATTGTGCAGGTCCATTCTGCGATTCTGCTTTAAGAGAGATATTTAATCATAACATCCGTTTTCCTGGGGGATATTTTGGTTGTCTAAGTTCCCAGGAGCCTAATAACTCATGTGGATCTCATCACCCAAATCCTTATATGGTAAACTCTCAAATGGACAGAGACGAACAAGCCTGCAGTTAAATTCTCCTTATTACATACCAGATTGCTAAAATTCCATAAGTGGATTTGTAAAGGAAATGTTTATAAAAAAGAAAACAATTAAAAAGTACTTCCAAAATACTTTCATATAAAAAAATTTACCAACTACAATAAAGAATGATATTCAAAAAGAAGTTATTACATATTTTAATAATCAAAGGAAAGAAAAACTTGTAATGTGAATGTCCCTTAAATTCTAAATCTATAAATAGTGGAGTTTGAGAAAAAAACTCTATTGTTGCATTCTAAGTCTTCTTTAAATGTTAGTACCAGAGGTTAGGAGGCTGCTGATGGTTTTAAATGAATTGCCCTTGATCTCCTACATTTAAATGGTATGTTTGAAGCATAAGTCACATGTGTTTGGCATTTGCAGTGAGAAATCGGAGGCAAATGGATAACACATGGTGTATAGGCAGTGCAACATCTGTGCAGATTCCAAGTGATTAAACAATCTGATTGCTTTAGTCCCCATGTTTCACTGATGTTATGTTGAGTTACAGTATATGAGGCGGTCTAGCTGCACTGCTTGGAAGCTGTAACCAGATTTCACAACATCTTTTTTTGAAGTGGACCATCAATGTAATGGAAGTATTTTATGTATACAGGCTAATCTAGACTATGAAGTAATATCCTATAAAAACCAACAATTTTGGTGTATACAAGGACAGTACGATCCAGTTGACCGCTCAACGTCATGGCAGCTGAGTGGTTCATCCCGTTAACATGTTGTTCTGCTGTGTGGATGAGGTCTGCTACGCTCACGGGCCCACAAATAACACTCATAACTAGCCGCAACGTTGCTAGGGAAGGGCTGATGTCTGTCACTGGGAAGCTTGTGTTTCATCACTAAACAGCAAAACCCCTCTGGTCAGTCTGGTGCGGGCTGCTTATGATGCTTTCTCCCTGACTCAATATCTGTAGGAGCTCAAGCGTTGGACTGGAGAGTTCAAACATACTAAAGCTGACATTGAATGTCTGAGAGGAGAGCCCTCACTGTCTGTGCTCCCAGAAATTGGCAGAGAAGTGTGCATTGATGAGTTTGTAAATACAATTAGGCATTCCAAAGATGGAGGGGACAGAAAATGTAAAAGTCTTTCTCACTCTTTTCTCTCTAGTAAGAACAATTACTTAGGGTATACTTGCTTTTTTATTCAATTCAAAATCCATGGTGTGTTGGGACCTTTCTTTGGAGTGATTGTACTGATTGTACTGGTTGGATGTTCTCCATGTCCTGTAGAGAATGATGTAGTGATTTTACAGCGGTGAGCCACTGCTCTGGTTTTTATCAGTTTGACAGCTAAATAAAAATAGTCTGTCCCTTCTATTATTGACATAAGACTTTTCAAAACAAATCTTAATCTTAAATATATTTTTTTTTCCATTGTGTCCTGAGTATGTTCAGTAAAGCGCAGAGAAGCATGTGCTCTGCCCAGAAGCTGGCAGATGCTGCTTCCTCTGCAGTCCCACGCCTGAGCAGAACACAATTCACATATGAGGACTCCACTTCATTCACAGCTGGCCCAGGCAGATCACTGTGTACCTGAAGCTGCAAAGGTGTGAGGAAATGGACAACACCCAGTCAAGCACAGGCCTTCCTCCCTGTGTGACGCTATGGCCAATCTATGAATGCGTTTTCCTTCGAGTGACTCTGAGGCCGCTGTCATACCTATATGCTGAAAAACAAAGCTTTATCAGGCAGCGGGCAATCTAGGTCAAGTTCCATATTGTCAGTCTGTTGAAGTGTACTGACAGTCTACAATAGCAATAGCTGTGCAAACACTTTCTAGAGACATGCTTATATTTCAAAGGACACGTTATTATGAAGGACAGGCAGTTTAGCAAGTGCAAACACGTCAATGCAGCATTGTTATTTGTGTATGTGCAGTCAGATGTCATTACAAATTACTGTCAAAACTGTTGGAGATTCACTTGGGGGGATTTCATGAATGGCTATTTTTTTAAATGAGTATAACTAACAGCACCCCACAATCATTGATTTGCCATAATCAATCATACTAAAAGGACAGGACACTTCAGAGCAATGGCGTTGTGGGAGTTCAGTTGAGCTGGGCTGGGGGAGGGGGCTGGTCTCCCTAAATAATCTCTGGGACGCATTGAAACGGGAGATCTTGATGTCTGTGGGCCAGTCTCATGGTCCAATCAACGACCCGCTCACTGAGGAATGTGCCTGCTTTGTCACTGATCCTTGACAGCAGGTTACAGTGTGTAAATATGCAGGCCCTCTTATACTGCATCATGGGTAATAAAGGATTTCATTATGTGCTGAGCTCAGGGCTCACCTGTAAAACAGACCCCTGTTAGCAATGTGGCTCCCTGAATAAGTAAAGGATAAATAAATATGAATAAATAAATATCAGCAGAGTCTGCTTGCAGGGTGATTTCAGTATATTATTCATGTTGTTCTCTGGCTTAATGATCTGCTGGCCAAACGTTTTATGAATGTAAACATTTTGTGATATTTTTTGACCGCAGAAGAGGTCATGTTTTAAATAAGGGAATGTGATAACCAGATGTGTGGTAACTCTATACAAAGTAGCCTATGCTACAGAGTGTGTGATAGCCTGCATAACCCTCACTGACCTGACCTCACTTAATGGGTGTCTGCAGAGTGACCAGAAAACCATAGCCTGACCTCAAGGCTAGGGCTATAGGCCCAGTGGGAAAGGCAAGGCTAGCCTGAACACTGAAGGGGGCTATTGAAATTATTTCAGCCGAAGGACTGTCAATATAGTCAATAATCGATAACAGTATGCACCAAATTCATAAAGCATACAGACCTGCATGACTCATGGACATTAATTAATTATCCGCAAAAAGCTATCTACAAACTGTTAAAGGAAGGCAGGGCGGTATGGATGAATATTTATTTATTACTCATATGGTATAAAAGCGTAAATGAAAAAAGGTGCATCTGTGAAGTGACAATAGACATTTCAGCAGGGGGGCTTTCATCTGTGCAAGCAATCACAATTCATAATCTCAAGTACAAAGACACCTGACTCTACCAACATCAATCAACAACAGGCAGTAAGCCTGCAAGGATAATTAAAAAACACTGCACAGTGACCAGCAAATCACATACATAATGCAATACACATCATATAACTTTAATATACTTCAGCACAAAGCCATCTAATATTGAAAGTAAACATTTTTCAAAACAAATTGTTGTGGTTATATCCCGTGTATCGACTGTATCAAAAGAAAAAAGAAAACTTTGAAAAAATAATCCACTCATGTTCTCGTAACTGCTTGGCTATAAGACTATTATCAGCTGTGCTTTAGTATGAATGATTGTTAAATACATTAGTGTATTACTCTGAGGGAACTTAGAGCAGACATGTGTCCATTCCACGTGTGTTTGGTGGAGCCAAGTTGCATGCAAGTCTGCGACAGAAGGTGACGTCACCCCCTCAAGCCACAAGAAGAGTGTACTTGGTTCCCTTGATAATCGCCCTGTGTCTTCATCTCAGTAATTTACTGGTATGGTTTTTTTTTTGGCGCTCTGTTCACACGGAAATGGCAAAGATTCAAAGAACATGAGCAATCTTTCCACAGCTGCAGCTGCATCTCTGATACATTACAGTTGAGACTCTTGTCTATATCCTGTAAGGTAATGTTTCTGTGGTCAGAGATCATCTCCATGATTCATTGCGGTCAGGCATCTTGTTGAGGATTGACTCAAGGTGAAGAGCTCCTCTGTCAAGGGGAACTTGCGACAGCATTTCAATAAAGGTTTGTCCCAGCAGTCATACACTCTGTCTGACGTTGACAAGCCACTGTCTGGTAGGATCACTTCCTGGTCTCACTCACCAAGCTTTCTGTTGAGAAGTGCTGAATACTTTGAACGGTTAACATGCAAAAACACTGCTTTGCTGGCCTGACTTAAGGTTAACTGTTTGACCACTATTCAAACATAAGAACAGAAATCCTTGACTAGTTCTCAGTATAGCTGCTTGCTAAAATTATGTCAGACACAACCAAGGCGCTTGAATATTCTAAATAAATGACATTATTTTATTGACCAAAGGTTTGGTGTGTACAGTTTTCCCAGAACATACTCTACCATCTTACGAAATCATGAGACCAAAAATGAATTGTGGTTACTCAAAAAAGGGTCCACTAGAAATTAAAGCCAAGCACTAGAGTAACTTTTACTGTAAGCCTCAAGCTGTGGTCTGTTGTGGAAACAGAATATATAAATGGGCAGACAGCTCTGCTGTGTTCAGAGCAGACCAGCAGCCCCAGCCAACATTAGTGCCTAATGCTGTCTGAATAAGAATCATATTCTTTACAGAAACAGGTATGTTTGACAGAGAAAATGTAGCCTCTATAATTAAATGATGTATTCATTGTTTGGATTAATTATTTATTAGATAAACATGTCAAGATAATGATTAACATAATCAGAATATGACCAATGGTGCTAATCAATGTGTGAGTATAATTTTTCATTGGCTATAATGTCTTGTTTCCTTGTTGCATTAAATAGGCATTACCTTGATAAAGAGTCAAATTAAAGTGGGAGTTAAAATATTTATTCAGTTGAATAGAATATTTCGTTCAAGAACTTGACTGCTAGAATCAATGTAATGTACTTAGTAAAGACAAACACGTTTCAATAAAAATAGACTTGTTTTTGTAGGGCCATATGCTACTCTATTGAAAAATGGAAAGCGCATATTCCAAAGAACATGTTTACTATACTCTGTTTTCATTGAACCTCATATGTACTTGAAGAGAAAAAGTACATTTGATTGAATCTGACCCTGAGTCCTCTCATTGTACATAAATTGTACACAATTGTAAATAAATGTATAATGTAACCAACTATGTTATGTCTGTGTTAAAATAAGAAGACATTGTTGAAAGTGAAATCAAGATTAAGGTATTGGTAGTTTTTTCTTACATTTCTATTAATTGTTAATGTTTACTCACTAATTGGTGAGAACATTGATTCTCCTCTGAGGTAGGCAACCTAGATGGGCAGGGTCATATTTAACAGGCAACAGTACTAACAGGCAACTCCTGTTATGATTAAGTAGGAAAATAACAGTGTTGCCAATGGAAAAATAGCACATTTATATCCAGCGCATTACTAGCTCACAAAAGGATAACAGTTACTGAATTAAATTTCCTTTGATATATCAAATACTGAAGCCAAACAAGACTTGTGATCTATCATCAGTCAGCAGCTAAACCACAGATCCAATTAAGCTTGTAAACTCTTTACAGAAAGCATTTCTCATAAGTCATTAGCTGTCTTAAAATACACCGGCACTATGGCAACCTAGCTCCGTTCAGAAGCAGTGTGGCTACATTTCAGCATTGAGCGATGAAGTATAAACACTGAATGGTTACTTCAGCTCTGTATTTAAATGACTCCACTTTAAAATGCTGCTAACACAGGAAACCATAACAGATCAACATTTCCTCTTTTTTGGCCCCTCGCAGAGTATGTGGGTCATATGATGTATGATTTATAAGATAAAGACCATAGTAACCTGTCAACAATAATATTTCTTTGTTTCATTTCTCTCAAGCAGAGAGCAAAAATAGTATGTATATATATAATGGAAAAAATAATGGGTTAACCTCATTTGCCACTAAAGATGGTGTTGCTGCAAATTCTGTAAAAATGAGAATTAAATGTACATATTGTGGAAAAAGATTATATATAGTATAATAGGCACTAAAATATATTGCATGATATATAGTACCTTGGACCTAAGCAGTCATATCATGGTTTTATATTTTGACTTGAAAACCTTCCCACTTCTGTGATTCGTGAAAAAAATGTAGTACTGTTAAAACTGTTAAAAGATTTTGAGGTGATTTTGAGTCTTATTATTCCCTTTGTGTTTCCAAAGAGCACAAAAGGCCTGGGATTTTTCAGCAATGTTTTGTCTTAAGTTTAGCATGACAGAAGATATTTTTAATCAAAAATATATATACCACCAGGAAGCTATTTAACTTCAGTTTAGTAAATTTAAACACAAACACCAATACATTTACATAACAAATTCATGCTGGTATAGACTCTCTTGCTTCATTTCCATTTTGTGTAATATTTGTTTAAAGTATTTTCATCGTCTTTGGTTGCTATGTTTATGTCAAAGGATAAGATCCAGGGCTGTAAATTGATAGCCTTTGTCCAAACTCCTGGAGAACATGTCTCTGCAGCGTGCTGTTTTGAAATGCTCTGTAAATTCAGAAATTGATAGTTTCTGTCCTCAGCCAAAAGTGTGCTGACCCCATTGTAGGTCAACAAAGAAAGGGGGAAAGACTCCACAGGGGCAGTTCATACAGCGCCATCTGCTGGTGCTGTCTCTCAACTGAATCAACAATTTTCAAGTGCTGTGCTCCTTTCTTTTGATGTTAGGTCACAGTAACATTAAACCATAAACTATGACAGCTTTTCTTCATTACTTGCTGTACCATTTAATGTGACAACACCCATTCAGTAAGATAAACAGGAAAGCAGTATAATGCTTACACAATGAAAGCAGAGAAGGGAACATAAAGCAAAGAGAACAGGTCCTTCTGCAAACAGACTGAAAAAGCCAAATGATCAGTTTAAAATTGTGCTCTTTATTGAGGCTGTAAACACTTATATTACCTATAAGATGCTGTGTAAATGTTTGCCATCTTAATCCTAGGCTCTGAGGCCTGTATGGGGCAATGCAAGTATAGGCTAGTCTTCCCTGGTTATGTTGCTTCAGGTTCATGGTAGAATAATTACAAGGTCCATTTTGATTACACTAAATAACATCTCAGCCATTTAATTAATTTAATTGTTCCACTTGAATTTGAGAAGGGAGGTTTACTTTTGCGGCTTTTTCCTTCAGTAAGTCTTTTCCCTTTTTGGTGTGATTTAATTGAAATCAAATGTTGTCTGGTATTTTATGTGTGACTTTTTCTTTATAGAATTCATAAAACACTCTGTGGTGGGTTTACAGTAGGGAGTAGTTAATCTTGTGCTACATCACAGAGTTGTGGTTCTTATTACAAGCTCTGAGTAAACAGACCTGTTCATTCTCTACTATCACTGCAGTCACAGGGTATTGCAGACATTCTTCTGAACTCCTCTCATATATCAGGGATACAGCTAGGCGTATGCAGAAAAAAAATCTCTGTCTGACTAATTGTAAACGCATGGCTATTTCAAACAACCACATTCTTGACTGGTACAACAGCAATTCATTATTTATTTGTTACATTTTATCATTGGTTTGAGATATTGTACAGATATTGGTATTGCATTGCAAGAGTCAGCACATTAACTTGCAAGATTTCATAAGCACAAAAGTAACCAGTGCATCCTGGCTTTCATTAGCCATGTACACTATGTACCATTGTGGATATATCAAATGACAAGTTTAGAATTTGTTATCTCAATATTATGGGACAAAGTTCATGTGTTAATATGTCACTGGAAAGGAATCTAAAAACTGAATTATCTTTGACTATAAACACTTTGTCTGACCCAATCAAACAGCCTTGACTTGCTTTTTCTGAAGAACACAGCCATCCAATTCTCTTAACTGTTATAACAGCTTTTTTCATTCCCACGCATTCTTTAATTACTATGTAACTTAAAACCATGTTTTCATTGCAAAATTCTGGAATGCCCTAGTAAAATGAATGTGGTTATAGTTACATTATGGAAGCATGCAAACAAAGTTAATGTTTTTGTTGTTAAAAAAAATGCATGATCACTCTTGGTAACATAAATAAATATCATGTGAAATAAAGTCATACATAACCAATCCAGGCTTACATCTTTACGGGCTGCAGTTTGTCAGGCTGTGAGTTTGGTTTGTTCATGAATGGGTTTGTTGTTTCACATCTCACTTATTTTTTCATGGAAGGACAACCAACAAAATCGGCTCTACCCTGTTTTCTCACTCTTACAAAAGTCACACAACCATAAACGAAGGCTTTTGGGCGCAGAGGCAGGTGTGTGCGCTACACAGAAACAACATATTTCCCTTTATATCAGTAAAAAACAACACTGCCCACAGATGAACACTCGTGAGTCACCAATGATTGTTTATATTCATTTCAAATCCCGGGAGGCATGGTAAACATTGCTCACATAATGAAATTCATTGAGTCTTAAGGTTTCATTGTAAATTATTAATTAATTTCTGTGCTTGAGGCACTAAATCAATCGTTACAATGTTCTCTTCTGTTCAAGTTTTATGGAATAAATTGACTGTGCTTGCATGGTATCTGCACAACATGTGCAGTGTTTTAATTTCATCTGAAATTAAAAGAAAAATACATGTTTATTTCTTCGAGGGTGTAAAAGCAAATGTGAGTGTGGTAAAAATGTTTGCAGCAGTAGCAGTAGTAGAAGGTGCTGAATGGTGAGACTAAAAACTCAGTGCAAAAAAAGGAACACATCTGCCTATTCTAGTCACAGTCTCATCCTTTTGAAGGCATGAAGTAGGCCACTACTGAAACCATAAGACTCTGGGCACAGAATGTATAATACAACATAACACATTTTGTAATGTCACATAGCAAATATATCATTGTTTTAATTCATAAATTATACCTCTGCGACACACATTGGCTGGGATTCAGTCAACATTTATCCTTAGCTTTTACTCACCAATGACTCTGCAACAACAGTTTGGTTGTTGGAGTTAATGTTCATGATTGCTAAACTCAGTAATTTGTGACTGTGAGGATAGTTAAGGAAAAACGATTGTTAAGTTATGGGGAAATGATTGAATCCCTGTCTTTGTAATTGATTGAAGAAGAAAGTCACATTCCTGTTGTTTTTAATCTTTAGTGCTCCTCAGTGCCATTTGTATGGATGACAAGAGTGACTTTTGAAAATAGCAATTCAATATGTATGTAATACAATGTAAAGATATTTTGACATTAAACATGTAATTATTAATTGACAATGTAAGATATTAGTACTTATATGTTTGTATTCACTTATTTTAATGTAGCGTCTTACATAATATGTGGAACATATTATCTAATGTAAGTCAGCAAATCTGTAAGATTGGCTTGGCATAAATCAAAATCTGACTGTCAAGCACAAAACCCATTGACTCTCGAGTTTCCCTGGTAATCACAGAATCAAATGTTGCTTACACCATAAAATTTTTAAATGTGGAATGAATGCATACTCAGCAACCCACTTGCTAACTCGTCAGATGAGTGCATATTTTATCAAATAAGTCACATTCTGCATTGTACCAGATGTATCATTTACCATATCAATGAATCTTGTAAATGATGTCATGATATGTCATGACATAGGCGAAGGAGGAGTTTCAGTGGCTGTCCTACTTACAACTTGCTTGACCTCTGAGCTTTCCCAGATTCCCTTGTGGTCCGTTATGGACCTAAAGCTATACACGCATTTGCCACTCTGTTTGCAACGTCTGTTGCAAATAGAGTCATTTTTCAAGTGGAAGATATGTGTGATTTATGAAAGATCCGGGGTAGATGGAAACATTGTCTTGAATATATCCGGGGGAGATTTTCCTGAAGCCGTTGACATTTATAATTAACATTCGCATGAGATTCCTGCTATCTCTGCTTTGCTAAGCTTCTTTGACATATTCACCTGGTAGGATTTAACTGTAGACTTCACAAAACCAGAAGTTGCTTCACCCTGAACATTTACCTGGGAAGTTATGATTTTAAATAACTTTCTTTGGCATTTAATTAGAAAACTCCAACATGACATGATCATGTTTTCTGGTGAATTCCAAGTACCTTAGCAACATGTTATTATTTTGTTTTTCTGACAGATTCTATTCATAATACAATAAGGGTATGTTTACACCATTTTGTTTACAATTACAATAAATCATAGTATGACCTCTATAAGCACTGTCACTCAAATAATTATTTAACATAAGATATCTACATAAAAATAGAGTATTGAGTATTATAGAACAATGAAAACCCAACACCTTCACCTTTGCAATTCGGTGAAAAAGTGGCATTTTACTGCACATATCAAGAATATCAACAACAATCAACTTTGACTGTTCTAGTTGATTGGTAGAAATCTGTATGAATCAGTGAGAATCTGTTTTTTATATACTCATATTATCCTTGTCAATGACTGTCTGAATCTGCTATTTCCAACAGCAGTTTGAGCAATGGGAAACATGTCCCAAGAGATAATATTTTCCAGGCTCTTTTCGGTTATTCAACAGAACCATTAGTTGTTTGTCAGAATATGACCTTCTACGAACAATACAGTGATTGTCAGCGATTTGGGACTTGACTTTTGAAATGTGCTTGCATTTCCTCATCTTTTTGAGTGAGTCTGAGAGACACAGAAATAAAGACAGAAATAGAGAGAGAGAAAGAGAGAGAGAGAGAGAGAGAGAGAGAGAGAGAGAGAGAGACAGACTAACCCCAACTCTACCACACTAATACCAAATAATAACCCTACCAAATAATAGCAATGTCCCATATGCAATCTGAACTTGAATCCATGCAGTCACAATATTAGTCACAATTTCCCCTTTTGACACCCATTTTATTCTAGCTGAATGGTTGAATGGAAAGGGGCTTGATTCATTCTTTCATCATTAACGTTCTTACAAACATCTGCTGGGATGTTAACAGAAAATGTAAAAGGAAAATGTAACGATAATGTTTTACATCTTAAAATGTTTGATATCTTTGTAGTCGTTATTTTGACTGCACCTTGTGCCCATTCTCCCCATCCTCATCCCGCAGGGGACACCAAAAATGAGTTCATATCCCATGAGGGGTCCTGTTTAAAACCTCTTACCCACTGTCTGAACACACTGTATGTCACTGTTGTTTCAGCTATCTCTGGCTATGCCTGGTCCATATGTGTTATCTTTAAAAATAACACATATGGACCAGGCATTTTCCACATGCTATTCATAAAGCAGTGTATGAATAAGCTGCATTGTACATAGGAGTAAACAAAGTAGATGCCTTCATAAAATATGCATAGCTGTTACTTATTATTCTGTGACCAGCAGAAAGTTTGCTGACTCTGGTGGCCCACAGGCCAAATTCAACCCACCCGTGTGTCAGCAATGTTAGACATAGTCACAGTTTTTGATGAATCTGGATAATACGTATGCACATTTTCTCTCATCAAAGGGAAAAAATGAGGCCACTGGTGAGCCAAATTTGGCCCCTGGATGAGCCATTGATCGCCCTGCTGTGTAAAAGCAGTTAACACTGCATCTGGACAGGTTAAGCCTCAAGAATATCCTCACAGTAAAGAAAAATTGCTCCTCTGGTTGTACCAAATGCATAAGATATCTCCACACCTCATGGGGATAACTGTTGAATTTGTTTCTTGTTTAGTATTTTTTGAATGCCTAATGAAGGTTTTTCCTGCAAGCAGCAGTAGACAATCAGAGTTGCATGCCGTGCGGGTAATTGTAAGATGCAATGCACGCTTCTCTCCATTGGAAGCAACGTTGAGTTTTTAATAGCTTGTCATTAATTTACATATTGTCTTTGACGTCTGGAGAAAAAATGCTGATGCTGTTGTGTGCTCCAGCTCTATAAATTACTTCAGGTGAAGAACATATAAATCCCAGAGAGCCCTACTCTACATTCAAATCAGACTACCTGTGACAGAGAATTTGCTGAAGTACATATGTTGAATAGCAATGGAATTGTAAAGACAGAGGCAAATCTCAAAAATGTATAATTCATGTCCATATTTGTGATTCATGCCAATGTAATGTAAATAATAATAAAAAAAAACATTAACAAGTTGAATGAATTAATTAATATTCAGATCTATCAGCTCGTGTTTTTGGGAAACACATCGAGCCTCTCTGGCTCAGTTCACAC
Source organism: Albula glossodonta (assembly GCA_019788955.1). NCBI lineage: Eukaryota > Metazoa > Chordata > Actinopteri > Albuliformes > Albulidae > Albula > Albula glossodonta. Next base: position 2,332,485 of record JAFBMS010000032.1, read on the forward strand.
AGGCCATGATAATTAGTTTACTCTGCCAAGATGCACACAAGTGCATACATGCAGTAAACTCTCCTTCTATCTCCCTCACTCTCTAATAACAGTATAAAGAGTTCAATTTTACTGCAAGCCCTCAAACTACACATTTCCCCCACAGCTCAGAAAGAGAAAGATTAGGCCATCAATCTACCACACTCATACAGTCACCCACAGGGAGGAAGCCATGGAGCTGCTGGGGAGATCTGTAAACAGGCAAACTGAACTGGAGATCAAATTAACCCAGGCAGCTATATCATCCTTTGTTATCAGTCATTGATATCTGAAGAACATCACATTTTTTATCACTCATTGGCATCTGAGGAGTAGAATGACTTATAGTGTAGAAGTGGAATATCTGTACGATAGCAATGACTGTAGCTTATACTGCTACTGGCATGCTGCTGCATATGTATGTGTGTGGGCATGATAACTAGAGAATCATTTCCTTCCTCAACAGTGTTATGCAAATGGTGTAAGCTCTTAATGAAAAGATGTGGTGCACTGTATGTAGGTATCTATTACAAACCAGTTATCAAAATGAAAATAAACCTGAAAAAAAAAAAAAATTCAAATCATCACCACCAGGCTATTAACCAGGTAACTTTACTCAGTTCCACATGGACATACACACATATTTGTGTTATTATTGCTGGAAGTCTTTATCTCATATCATCAGCAATAACTCTTTTCATTCATCCTGTGTGTGTCAACCTTTGGTGTCACACATGCTGAGAGGGACCTTGGATTCTCATTCTACTGTATGTAGATCACACTGGCTCAAATAAATACCAGTCTGTCTCTGCACTTTAACACACTGGCATCATATTACAATATTATCTGAATCGCACACAAACTCACATACACATTTATGACCTAGCACAAAATTATTAAAAAAATAATAAACCTTCAACCATTAATGGGGTTTTTAAATGTTTAAGTAACAGAACACACAGTTAATTGTACTAGCACACAGATATAAAACATCAAAATGAGATTTTTTTAAAACTGGCCTTTTAATAATAAGAATAATACTAGATATTTAGCCATTATTAGGAGTAGTAGTTAGAATACTAGTAGTTAATACATACGTGAATAATAAAGCAGAAATACAGAAGGAGGTCGTAATATTTGACATGAGCTTAATGCCACACATTTTCCATTACAGAATAAAGACCTCTTACATCTTGGACTTGCCTGTTTCGTTTCCTCGCAACACCCACTTAACTACATTATACTATTCTTTTGCAATGCTCATGTGGTCTCCACCCTCATCTAAGATTCCCTTTTCACGTCATTATTGCTATTTTCACCTCTTAGGATGAAATGGCTATATTTTCAAATAACACGTGACCTTATTCGACAGTCATTAAAAAAATGTGTAAGCAGTTCGTTTGAAAAGTATTTGGCAAATCGATTTCTTAGAAACACATACTGTGACTGTAATTGAGCTTGTTATGCATCCGTACCCCTCGTGACTTCAAACAACACATTGCATAAGGTATAAAAATAGCCCGCATAAGTACTGCAGTGCACCCTAGTGTACTGTATTAAATATGTTGTAACTTTCGATTTGGAAAAAAACTGTCGTTCCAGTTCATCTGCATCATGTAAAAACTGCCTTACTGAAGTTACACAGTTACAATACACACGAATGAAGTCGCTACAAGACTTTCTCATCGCAATATAATCACATAGCTGTTACCCATTACCAGTCCGGCTCTACCTTACTTTCTGCTACCATGTAAATACCGGCTTGCTATAAGCTTCCTCTCTTTCTTATTTCACATGCGTATTATTTCGCGATATTTTACATGCAGTAGCTTAAACAACGGTTTGAGAACGAGATTCATTAAATGGCAGGCTCTGTAAATAAGTCTTCTGTCCTACGGCTTTCCAGCTAACGCATCATTTATCATGTGCGCCGCGCGCTGTAACTGTGTGAAATCAACCACTACTCTTTATTTTATGTTAAATGTGCTAATTACAGTTTAGCAAAAGACGCATTTCCCGTGCCTATGTGCCATAATCGTGTAATCATAATTAATCTAACTGATTAAATCAACCAGGTTCCCAAATTTTAAGATAAAGACATCTGACGATCTATTGTGCAGATTAAATATTTATGTTATAACCGTTGTGGCAGTAATTCGACGTTGTCCGTTGTTTCCGTGTTCTGCCCATTAAGTTTAGCCTATTTGCAGCCGCTGAACACGTTCATCTCAAGCGACATAACAGTTACCATATTCGTTTTGAGGTAATCACGATTCAGATAAACGAATCACGCCGTGCGTTTTACACCAGATACCGATCCATCACAGAAAAACATTCGGACACGAAACAATGCACAAAGTCAAACTCTAATCAAATTGCTACAGTACACGCGTAAGTGGAAAAAAGGAAGAAGAGCGCCCCCGAATCTCTGCAGGAAATGTTCTTTCTATAATACATACAGCGTCCTCGACACAGGTCCTGTACGATATATATTTAGTTAAACACATAGCTTAAAATAACAAAGTAACAATCCAGGATGTTTGATTGTCTTGTAAACGTGGTAAACTCTGAAACGCACGTATGTTTGTACTGGCTGTAAAATATCTGCGCAAAACGAGCGGCTTGCATTTATAATATAAAAGCATTACTGTTAAGCGTGTCCAGTAACGTATGTTCCTTTGCAATATCGATTTTGATACGACTGTTATGTGATTTAACTAAATATCATTTGGGGATTTTGAAATAGCATATGATCGTATAAACATAAATAAAATATTGTGAATTTTTTAGACATTATATCGACGGTATGTTGATTTCATATTGAGGGTTTAAAATCTGTTAAGGAGGAAAGACTGTGTCCTTCCAGGACCGTTGGCAATCCATTCAAGCCAACAAGTTTGGAGAGAATGTTGTGTTTAATCAATTCAGAACGTCGAGATGGAGCCCAACTCACTTAAGGTATAATCTACTCGCTCTAGATGTATTTTTTAAAATATGTATTTCTAACGTTAATGGTACATCTACGTTTACAGTTACAGTAACAATAATTTCTGAAACTATGAGATTAAGTCGAAACTTTTATTACAAAATATGCAGTGTTAGCGCATATAAAATATATCGTTTGATCTATATAATCTTATAAACAGTATGTTGTCCTCTCTTCTATGAATTCATTTTACTCATTCATTCGTTCTGTCGTGAATTGATTCATTCATTCAAATCGTTTGTTCAGGATGTGTGTTTATTGAATGGGAATGTGATCATTTATTGAATTAACTGTTTATTATCGTTTCCGCAGTGGGTCGGCTCACCCTGTGGTTTGCATGGACCTTACGTTTTCTACAAGGCATTTAAATTTCACCTTGAAGACAAACCAAAAATTTTGTCCCTGGGCGACTTTTTCTTTGTGAGATGTAAACCGGGGGATCCGATCTGCATAGCGGAGCTCCAGCTGTTGTGGGAAGAAAGGACGACCAAGCAACTCTTATCTAGCTCCAAACTTTATTTTCTACCAGAAGACACTCCCCAGGGAAGAACTGTCAGTCACGGAGAGGTGATTACACATTTCTTATTATGTTTTACAACAGCTTAATATCTTGCTTTTAGATTGTTGGTTTGAAAGGCGTTTGGAATAATTTTAGCTCAAGCATTGGGGATATATGACCTATATGTATCTAGTCTACTTTCAATTTGCAATGACGTAAAGCTACATAGCACGTACCAAATCATGCGCTTGAGATCGCTTAGCCTGCTGTATCACTCAAACATTAGCTTGAGTCTCAGTAAATGAGTACGGCGGATTAATGTATTTCCAATCGTATCATTTGACCTGGCTAGAATAAAAAATACGAATAGCTGTTTGGTTTTTAGAAGGTAGCTGTACATCTTGCCCGTCCGTTGCGTGAATGTTTTTATAATGAGATGTTGTAATGTCATCCTGAATGGGTATAGCCGACCTGCTTACTGTAGTCTGTTCTGTGAAGTTATTGCAATCGTTTTTTTTTTTAGATTAAGATCCATGTTGTGTAAAATAGGGCGGAAATTACGAAATGGAGGTAAAGAGCGAAATCAGAAGCCATAATATTAAGATTCGAGCTGAATAGGATGATACATGACAGGTACTATAATAGCTCACATTCAAATCTCCAGTAAGATCTGCCCGGGCGTAGTTTTAAACAGACGTGTAACCAACTAGCACGAACACGTTTAACAGTTAGCAAAACATTCGTGCTTAATCCATAAAATATGATCTGTCAGTTTTAATTTACAACTTCGAATGTTTACCGTGCAGTCTCAAAGGAAAAAATTACATAGCTTCAATCAAGAACTACTATAAACGGGCATTTTCTATGTTAAGCATTGAACTGCTTTCGGTCTGTAACGATTAATAATGGCAATCTGATAACGCGGCTAGATGCTATGCCTTAAAGGGAACGCGTGACATTTTATGAAGGTTATTATGTCAAAGCATTGCAGTTTCTTTTTTTTCCTCCAGGCGATACACATGCTTGTGTAATTAAAGTAATCTGAGGTTCTTGATGGGGTATTTAGCATGTATGAGCCAGTACCCATATTTTGTATGATCCCAATTCTCTTTTGCAACTTAGCCTGCTGTGCAACATATACATTACTTGGACATGACTGGTAGTTGCACATAGTCTAGGTGTTTTAATAATGGAAGTGTAGATATTTTTGCTCTAGCTGTAAAAATACTCGAAACAGATCACTGAAGAGAAGAGTGGTTATTAATATATTTGTGAAACGATAAGAATCACATTTCCTTCTCAAAGTATGCAACAGGTTACATGTGTAGAAGATCAAAGTGAAGAACGAAAAGTAACACGGACATTTAACAAAAAGTGCATTACCAACATTTATTTTGTAAATTGAATCTCTCATTTTACAGTAAAAAAGAACTAAATAGTAGGTAGTGAAAGTACTGTAAAACAAACACTACAAACACTATAGTTAATCCTGTACTTAGTACTTAGGCTACTTTGTACACCCTCCCCCTGTAGCTTCCCCCCACCCCACCCCGACATGAGTTGTCAAATTGACTCCCCTCCCCCGAACACGCAAAGCCATGCGAATTATTCGCTTCTCAAATGTATTGCATTTACATTCCTGGCGATCTGGAAAAGAGATATGGTTTGTATTCCAAGAACGTTGCTTGGTATCATTAGCATACGTACTCATATTTGAGTAGTATTTACAAAATTATTTACAAAATTAAAACATAAAGCTTTACAAAGCAAACAGTAAAGACAATTGAGGATTTTTACAACTCACTTGCATTATGGCTTACCATGTGGGTCAGCTGAAATGTTTAGCTGTGTTCAGAAACATGCCATATATATTTAAAATGCACAAAGGAATGCTACCTATTCATTGAGATATTTTAAAAATGGCCATAATATTTATTTACTGATTCAGTAATACATACATAGGCACAAACACTGTCATGTCATAAAATACTACTGCTGAGTACCATTCAGCAGCAGTCAAATTCTGAGGCGTTGAGATCCTATATCTCCTACAGGAGAGGGGTTGGGAGAGGAGGAAAATGGTGAAAAATATGTTGTCTGTCTCATACATTGGTGTCTCTCCTCACATTGTGCCTTTGATCTGTGTCAGGTCTTAAAAAACTTTTTCAGACTCTTTTCACTATCTCAGATTATGCCAGCTTCAACCATGAAGGCCCACATGAGTCATTCTGACGTTGTGTAGCTGATATATCACATCCTGTGGTTTGATATTGGCATTGCACAATCGTTCCAGTATGAAAATTGCCCTTACAGTGAAAGTATTCACATTTTAGCTTGCAGATTCAGTTTTCATTGTTTCTCCTGAAACGGTTTCCCATGCACAGTGACGTGTGTTCTCGCATATTTAGCAGATGTGACGTAGCCATTCTGTTTGTAAAGTTACCGCAAAGAGTCAGATCGAAACCAGATAGAGACCTTGGAGCCTCTATTATCACTGTGGCTACCATTCAGTAACATTGCAGGTGCGTTCAAGTACCCCTCTGCAACTGCTCTGGTAGCACCCATTTCCTGTTAGCCAGTGTTTGCAAGGAACTCAATGACATGCGCCATATTAATAATCTCTAATCATCTGACTGAGCAACTGCTGGGTGTAACTAGTCCAACTACCTACTCCTACACAACTACTTTCTCGTTTCCATTTTATAATTACTTTTTAGAGCCAAAACAGGAAGTGAAATCGACTATAGGCAGCCTTTAAAGGTAGATTTATTTTGTCACTTCTCTTTTTCTCAAATTTAATTTCTTAAAAGTAAAGCATACATAGGCCTGTTTTTAGTTGTATACATTTTTCCGAACCCCTGAATTCCAAGGGCCAGAGATGATATGTATACCTATTTATAGTATTTTCCAGTGGTAACTCTTCAAACTTGTTACTTGGGAAATGCACCTAGACAGCCCATACTATGGTCTGGATTCGGACTTTAGTTGACATCTATGACAACATGGGAGCTTTTGTCTTTTTTCCATGTTTATGACTTTTCCATATGTCCTGCCTTGTGACTGAACTATAAATGAGTCAAGCTATTGTAATGATTGTAATTGGCATTTTTTTTACCCTGAAAACCAATTTTACAACTTAATTAAACAGGATGCGTAGTTAAAAAAAAGAATCAACAAGCAAAATTATGTTATGAAAAACATCTTAGATATATAAACATGGCCACCTTTATTTTGTCCATTGAATCGCAGAAAGCTAGTCTAGTCTTTGAGCTGTGTGGGCACTTTACCTGAGCTATGTGCACTTGAAGAGGGTAATACCATGAAATATGTGCTGGATATGATTTTGTGAGGTGGTTATGCTTTTGGAGCCTTGTAGATTTCAGCTATATATTATTAATACCTTGCTAACAAAGAAGTAGGTTAAAGCTTGCACTATAACAGCACAGAATCTTTTTAATTTGAGGTGTGTGAGGTGACGTAGCTCAGGTTTTAGCAAAATCCAGTGCCAGATTGTGTGCTTTTAATTGCTAGCTTGCTTAGCAATGAGCAGCATAAGTTAAAGTTAAAAGGGAATGCTTTATTTAACTGAAAATATCAACTTTTAAAAAATGTTTTATTTAATAAATAAATAAATAAATTGTTGCTATTCAGTTTATAGCCCTCACCCAGTCACTCTATCTGGAAGTGATTTCTTGAAATCCTATATACTGTAAGGCATATGCAAGTCAAAGCAGTCAAAGATGGCATTGAATGTGGTACAGTAATTGAAGGTGAGCAATAAACAGTTACGATGAATAATAAAAGAGAGGTAGTGTGTGTTTCCAGATGGCTTGCTTCAGCAGACGCAGGTGATGTCATATCCTCTCTGGCATGAGGCTGTCATTCATTAGCAGAAGGGCAGTGACAGGAGCAGCAACAAGCTTGCAGAGTTTTCACTTTGGCACTGTGCCCTTGGAGTCTAAGGCTGGCGTGTACCATTAAAGAGGGCAAGATTACACTCCCATTAAAACATGTGCTGTTTTTATTTTGTTCAACTGCGACTGTATCTTCTTTACACCCTACTTTCCCTGCCAAAACTTCTTAGGCAACTACTCTGCTACTAAGCAAGCAAGATTATGTTTCTTTTTCCACTTAGCAACCTCTTAGTCAATTATTATTTCAAGTTTATTTCTGTTCATGTATCCCCATTTTTAAATGATTAATGAATTAGTAGAAAAAAAAAACTAGAAAATTATCTGTATCATTATTCTTTATATGGCAGTCCCATTTTTGTAAAACACAGATTATTCTTTTATTGGTGATATTAACATAAAGACATCATTCAAGAAGTGTAGACACATTAAATCATTCTTAATAGTACACTGCCGCCCTTTTGTGGTGTAACTTCTGAAATAAAAGGCTGTTGCACCATGTATTCCATATCTGTTGCATGCATGACAGATTAGCATTCCTGTTTTGAACTCCAGTAATTTTAATATTAGGGCTGATTTGTGCCTTAGGATTTCAATTTGGTGTAACATAATCAGAATACAAGGTGGATTGAGAAGGAGAGAGCAGTATCTAATTACTTTTTTCTGCTATTATTCTGAATTACAAAGCAGCATGTCATGAGGCTTGCGACTTGAACATTATTATCATAGAGGGAATTTGTGGCACCAGTCCAGAGATTTCTTTGCTGCTTGGCAAAAGTCCATGTTTGTGTGCAGGGCTTTGATATATTTATAGTATAAATGAGATAATCTGTTATCTTTTCCTTTTTAAAGGTAACATTCTTTAACATAATATTAACAGTTGATTTGGCAGACGATCCCCTTTAGGGGCTGTATCTAAAATTAGGACACAAGTGGCATATATTAATGACCATATGTATTTCATATGGGCCATATGTAACAAACCACATGATACATGCTTTAAACAATGGCTGGAATTCTGAGGGGAAGGGGAAAAAAACAAACTTAACCGCTCTTTGAATAAGCGAACGAGTGTGAAAATTGCCCCTCAGCAAATTTCTTTCTTATTAGAATGAATGTAAATTATTTACAGATTTTGGTCGTTCCCACATTATAATCATTGCATACCTCAGTGCTCTAGTTAAAGCACAATTGATACCAGAACACTCAAGATGGGATTTTAGCACTGTGCCTTTTTACAACTTATTTTTAACCAAGTGAGGGTCAACATTCTCTAAGAAGCCTTATACATTTATAGAAACAGAGTACCATCAAACATTTGTGGAATCGTTTTAAGCCTTGAATAAATTGAAAGCCCCACAGCTGTAATATTGGATCCAGCATTCATTTTAAAGCAGGAATTACACATATGTTTTAATTTTACAATGGCTAAAGACGCTCTTAAAATGAACATACACCTGTGTATTATCAGACTGAAACATTACTTCAAAAGATTGTATACTAATATAACACTTTTTACAAGGCAGGTGTAATGACACTGCACATCACGGTGTAATTTTGTAATTTGAGGAATGACATGACAGGGTATTGAAGTTAGGCATTCAAGTAAAAACATGTAAAACGTGTCATTTGAATAACATTTATTTCTTAAGAAGATGTAATAAATATATTCTTTAAGTTCCGTAGAAGCATTTTTACAGGGAAACAGCAAAAATATTGCAGATTGCCAATGACAGGCCCAGGGAATAAACAAATATTTGCCATGTGGGAAATGAGTAATATGCTGCCAGTTTAAATTAACCTCTGTAGGATAATGTGTAAAACCATCCAATAACAGAAATCAAACTCAAAAAGTATTTTCATTTGATGTCTCTTTGCTCAGCAAGTACATTAATGTCTTATATGAATATAAATAAATATTGTCTTTAGGTACATTGCTCCAAGAGCTTTGACTGTATTTGCATTTCTAAACCTCGGATAACAGGGTGAGGTCAATTATCAGGAAGCAAAATTGATTTTTTGACTTTGCAAAAAGCCATCCTCTGGATGTGTCTAGTTACCATGTCAATAATTAAATAGGCATTTTAGAAGATATACAAATCAGCAGTGACCTGACCCTTAGCGGCAGAGCAACATTCTCACTGCAGCAGTTCTGTGTGTCTACAGCTTTTATTTACTCCATGATGTTTTTACCAGCACCATTATAGTATCAACTTAATATGTGCAGTAATGAAGCTGATGGGTACCCCAAAAACAGCACCCAGTTATGTCACATGGAAACATGTCACATGCAGATTTTCATAACTGAACATGTTCCATGAAGATTGGTGTGGCAGCACTTGAGGTAATGCATTAATTCATGATACATGTAATATTTCAATCATGTGTACTACATAGAGATACACATATTGTGTGGTCAGGAATTTTTGAGCATGTTCGTTTGTATTGGTTTTAAACTAAGGTAGGTATTACCTTTAACTTTCCTAAAAAAAAAACAAAAAAACACAGCATAGTTTTTGTGAATGCCAAATTTCCAAATTTAGTGACACAATTTGACAAGTGACAGAGAATATATACTTGCATATATTAATATGTGTCCATATTTAAACTCAGACTGAATGCAAGAATATTGCATTAAACATGGTTTTGAAAGCCTGTTAGTGGAATATTTAAAAAATCAGATTGGGTTTTTTTTGGAGTTAGTAGTGAAATATGGCCTTTATTATAACAGGATGTACAGATAGTCTCGATTGATGAATATTCATCTCAGCGCTTCTGCAGAGGGTTTGAAATTAGCACATTGCATCGTATGCAGTTTTGTCAAAATCACTGATATATGGTGATCTCTGTGCCTCATGGGGCTGCAACTCAAATGGTTCTTTATTGCATAGCGACTTTATTACTGACCATCAGCTGTGCCCTTTACCCATAACCTTTGGCCTTTGAGGTCATCTCCTTAATGGATGAACTATGCACTTTCGTGTCAACTGTATGCAAATTAATATCAATCACCACACACCTCTGTCTTATTTGGCTCTTTCATTTTCATTTGTAAACGTGACATACACATGCATGATTTGGTTCTTTTCATTTAAATTTACATTTAAAAAGCCCATTACATGTTTTAGTTTAATAACAGATCAGTTGGTTCTTGTCAGTGCAAGCTGGAAGTATCTGCATATTTTACAGATACATGCACTTATTTCCACAGTTATCTCTAATTGATGTTTCATGCAGCATTAAGAGTTAACAGAACAGTGTTTTGGAGCATGGCCAGGAATGGCACCATCAATTATGTTTGGATTCTCATTTCTAGATTTAAAAATGTGTAAATTATTTATTGAGAGTGTTTCATTTAACAGCACAGAATCACCTTTAGATGTTTTTTTTTAAAAAATTTTGCGTCCATTTTAGTGTAGAGGTGTGTCAAGCAATATCAGACATTGAAATTTGTTTTACATCAAATGCATCACTAAAATTGGTATAACAACATTTTTTAGCGTTTAACACAGTTAGCATAAGATTCATGCATAAATAAGTAAATATGTAATCCCAAAGGAACGCTAACATATGAAACAGATTAATGACACTAATTGTAGCTGAATGGTAGTTTTGTCTGTGCTTCTCACATTTGATTGATAGAACATTTCACCTTTTAAATATAAAGAGAAACAAATTTTCATAGCATAGACTTTTAAGCTACCTATATTACCATGAACACAACATTTGTAGTTATGTCCCACTTTTATCATTTCATTTTTATTGTGTCTATAAAGTGTTCCGTAAAAATAAATGGACTATCAGTACTCAGGGTTCTCTGCGATTTTTTTTTTTTTTTTTTTTTTGCCTTGAGCCAAGTTGAAAAGAGGACTTTGGTATCTGTGTAGTCATTTTTCTTTTGAAAGCTATAGCATTAAAACACAAGGCTTTTTAATTTTAATTTTAATGAGTTTTTTTTTTGTCTGTAACTACAGGCAACTGGGAATCATATAAGCCTATCTGCTGTTGATTATTGCTGGAAACTGAAGGCATACATTACTCAGAGGTCTCTTTAAACGGCTCAGTTTCACATTCAGACTGTCACAGAGGGAACTTGTTCTGACAACATCATCTACGGCTCTCATTTGCGATGTTGGGTACATCACTGAGTCTTTGGATCACTGGCAGACTAGTACAGTTTTGCCTAAAATGGTATGGTGAATTCTAAGACCTTATACATTCCAAACAAACTTATGACAGTTGAATATAGCAAAATACATTGCAAATAAATATATTTCACAAATTTTTAAAAAAATATATTGCAAGGTGTGGCTATACATTCATCTATTTTTATCTCAGTATGTTTCAGTGTATTGTATTTCCATAATGGTGACAATACCCAGATATCCTCTTCATATTATTCCAAAATATGTAATGCATTGGTAGAATCCCTTTTGAGTTCAGTATGTCCACAATTGCGATCTCAGTCTCAAATCTGGGAGCACTGCTGTTTGGTGCTTAAGTACTTCAGCAATTTGAGTCCTTGACTGGCTACAGAGCCTGCACACCTGTTTCCCAGGCCATACATTTGGTTGCTGATTGAAAAACAAACACACAAAAGAAGCTACAGTCCTGTGAAGACCTCTACCCTGCTGTAACATGGCTGCCTGCTTGGTCCCCCAGTCTAACCAAACTGTCCAATACAACACGGTTATCATAGACTGCATTGTCACTATTGTAAATTTGAAAAATTTTCACTGCCACCACCATCCATTGAAAAGAATCTGGAAGACCTTTGAGAGAAAAACATTTCCAGCATGGTATTTTAGTCTTGTTATCCCATGCAGACAATCAGCCAGAATATCACATTATCATTTAGGAAATCCAAAGTCCCCTGCCTGCAAAAATACAGTTAGTCAGAAAATACTGGTTTTCAGGCCCTGTTTATCTTTCCAGAGGCATAGCGTTTAGGTATGGCATACAGATACACACCAATACACACTTTCCACTCTTTGACAGCTATAAGCAGGGTATAATGGTAGCAGTAAGGCAAGGACTCATGGCCTCTGAGACACAGGTTGTGAAAATCAGTGATTTTCCTGATTAATCAGGAACAATCTCATCCCAGGCTACATTTACTTTTACTTCTTAAGCAAGTTTAGCTTATTCAGAATGACTTACAAAATTATATACAATAGATACCACGTTGTCAGTACCACAGTCAACGAAAACGGTTATTAAATTAACCTACAGCCCACCATTAAATGCCCCTGCAGATGCCAGGGAAGGTGTTGGTGCATAGGTTTAAGTGGTGTGTAGCAAGAGGTAGATGAAATGTATAGTGTTCTGGATTAGGTGGCTCAAGATGTAGTTTAAACAGATGTGTTTTCAGATTGCAGCAGGAGATGGATGGAGATTATTTTGTCCATATTATGACAGGAAGTTCATACCACCATTGGTACACGATGGAATGGCAAAAGCAGGCAATGTGAGCACTTCACCCCCTCTGCAGCTCTCCTGCTATCACATCTAATGCAATGCCTTTTCTTCCTACAGGATGAGATCATCGCTGTCTCAGAGAAGGTCATAGTAAAATTGGACAACCTGGTGAAATGGACGGTCTCAGACGTGTCACAGTGGAGGCGGGGCCTGAAGGCCTTGCCTCTCAAGCCTTCCGTTCTGAAGGAACTGGGAAGCAATGGCCGGAGGGAGGCTCTGCACAAGTACAGAGAGTCCACGCTCAACAGCGGCCTCAACTTCAAAGACGTCTTAAAAGAAAAGGCAGAGCTAGGTAACCCTTGCACCTTTTTAAATCTGCTCTGTCGTGTTTGGGGTAGGCCGGGAATACAGACAGTCAGGTAATTGAGAGATCTCAGGATAGTCTTGCCTTTCCATGTGGGAACAGCTCTTAGCAGTGTAAGGCATGACTGGGATGTGCCAGCTTACAAATGTCATATTCTTAGAATTCTGGAAGAATGAATTACTTGGCACACACCCCTTGCTATTCAAGACACTTCCTTTTCTGCTGGCTTATAGCAAAGGCTATGTCCACTGAGGATATAGGCTAATTAGAATTCACAGTCATAGTTCAGAATGTATTTTACTCTGTTTTCTTTGTATACTTGATTCCTACATCGTACAATTTTCCAGAATGAATTCTTAAATAGTTTTTGCAGTCAATCTCCTTGATGATTTTGATCTCAAGTCAAATATTTATGTGATCATGCTGAACGTGAATCACTTTGCTCCAAGAAAGCTTGCAGAAGTGAGTCATATATAACACATTGTGATAGAGCACTTAAACCGCAGACATGCACTATGGAAAACTTTGCTGCCATTGAGGCATTTTCGTTGTCGGTAACGTTTTCCTGTTTTAATTTTATTGTCATTTCTGCACATACTGTCATAGCATGACATCCAGCAAGTGAGTAGCTTTTAAGTTGTATTAATTTAGAATATCTCTCCTAAATGTTATGGCTGCATTTACTTTACAGCCATAAGTGAGGTTAAAAACAATATAACACATATTTATACATCTCTTTAACATGCCACAGTTCTTGCCAAGTCCTTCGCAATTCCATGTAAAACTTGCAATGTAAAGTTTATTGCCTCATAAATGTGTCATTTTTTGTACTTATTTTCTGTTCCTCCAAACAGAGGAACTCAGAGCTTTGAAAGCACCCTGTGATTCTGAATAAATTGTGTATGGTCAGGCACTGGATATATATCACAATATATATGATCACGCTTTGGAGTCATGGTAGTTGTTACATGGATTTCTGTATGTATTTTAAGAACCATCTGGATCTTCAGTGCTATGATGAGAAGCAGAACAAATGCAGCAGGCATATATATAGCACTGCTTACTTAGTGGCTTATGAAGAACATGAAGAAGAAACTGATGGATTTGAATTTTATATGGCTCTTCCAGTCACTTCCATTTGCATACTGCATTGTTTCAACTGCCGTGCTGTCCTTGAATCAGCTCTTGTAGTTTCTTACATAGATATGAGATGGGTAAATCAATAATGGATGCTTTTCACCTACACATTGAGCTATGGCTGCATGAATAATCAATACCAAGGAAACAGAAAAAAATATATGTTTAAAGATTTATTGGCTGTCAAGAGAACTTCCTTATTATATAGGTTTAGATTTTCATAATGGTAATGAGTTGTTTTAATGACTATATCAGCCTATCTCGTGTTGTCATGACACTAAATGGAGTGATTGATTTTGTCCCTGAATTCTATGAATTGTCTTTGGGCCAGAGAAATAAATAGATCATTAAGCAGACAGTACGCTTTCAGTTAGAGAAAGCAGGTTTTAAAAAGCAGCATTGCTAATGGAAGTAAATCATTAATTGAGCAGCTACATGGAATTGCCACACAGTGGTTTAGAGAGTGGTCTGCTTGTCTCTCTGCAAAGAGTAATTCATTATTTAGAAATGTATTGCATTATCCTCATTACATTATTCCAGCCAAAGAATAACGTAGTATGGAATTTATTAGACATGACATAGTAACAGAATATTCAGATACATTTTCATACTTTTCTTTATGATTGAGCTCAAACTTGTGACATATTAATTCGTAAACATACTGACTGTTGAGAATTTGGAAGGGGAACAGAAATTTCAGAGCAGCCCTGCTGATGTAGATTTTGCTGCAGTTGCTAATTGTGTGTTTTAACAATTATGAGAAACTATTTTCAGCGAATCAGTGTTTATCCACTGAAGCTGACAGCTTAGGTCAAATCCCAGCTGGGAGTGGGAAATGAATTGCTTGGATGGTTCTAAAAATATATTTTTAACAGCAATTTTGAATAGAAATTTTGTTCAGTAGCAAAGGTTTTGTTCTCAATTGAGTTAAAATGCATGAGTCATTGTTTGGCCTTTTCAAGTGTGAACTGAACAGAATTGTCCAGCTTTGAAAAGGAGAAAAGGACACATTTACTGGTGACCAACTGGTAATGAAGAGTGTGGTGCAATAACAGTGTTGAAACTGCAGCTCAGCAGCATAGTATCTGGTTTGCGTCATTACTAGTACTGTATCACCCTTGTGACATGTGTTACTGAGATTTAAATGCCATTCTTGGGTGAGGACCACTGCACAATAATTATTTGAGAACAGGCTTCACACGCCTGCGCCACTGTCCTTTTCATCATTATGCGTAATTTAAGTCTCATCTCAGGGAAGAGAGCCTCGCTCTGTCTCTTCCTGTAGACTACCTTGGAGGTGCAGAGCTCACAGTAATGTTACACTCATCTGACCTTATCAGCAGAAGCTCAGAGTTTCACCCAGTGTGTCCCGACTTTGCTGTCATTTTTGTTTGCCAGCGATGCAGACCTGGGAGTCAATTATATACTTGAAATAAACCAAAAATACCCTTTTGACACAGTAAAATTGCTCAATGATTTATTTATTCACCAATGTTCAGGAAAGCACGATTTGTCAAAAAAAATGTTTTTGAAAAAGCTGAAAACTCTCAATCAAACAGTTGAATAGTTAAAGTATAGCATTCATGCATTCAACAAGGCAGTTTTCACATGTATCCCTGATCCTGCCACGTGTTGAAACAAGAATTCCCAGCCAGCCCCTATTGTCAATCAATGGGAGAGATATGGATGCAAAACTCAATGATTCATCTCACATTTTGAATCGGCTGTCAGGACCACAGCACCACAGTGCTTTTCTGAGAGAGGTGATGACAACGCTCATGTAGGTTTTTTTGAAAATGTATTTTCTTATTTTCTCCCAGGCAGGAGGACGATGACGAAATCACAGCAGAGCTTGATTCATAGTGAATCATGTACTGTGCATATGTGGCAAAAGCATCTTACACAATAGGCTCAAAACCAGCAGGCCTTAATCCACACATATGCGAAGGGGGCCCAGAATGGCATTCAGACATTAGCATGCTCATAATATCTGATTCATTTGTGACAGCGTTTACCCTGCAACACAGGCCTCTATTGTGAGAGAGAGGAATCTGAGGACACAAAACCAACACACTGCTATGAGTACAGCGAGGTATGGTTTGCTCTGCTTTACCAAGCCTACCCAAAGCAATGAATGAAAACATAAATAAACAATTGTATTCTCTTGTCAACATTTTTTTTTGAAGTCGTGTGAATAAAAATTCCTCCTTAAAATTTATTAGTGAGTTTTTACAGAACATATTAGTAATTCTAAGGAAGAGTTTCTTTTGTTTTCCATCGCCTACAGACTTTAAATTATGCATTTCATGAGAATAAAAAGCATCCTTTCACATTTGTTTCTGAGTTTCTGAAAACCAAACATACCGACCAGTGTAAAGTGAAAGAGTTTGTCTTTTGTATTACTCTGTTCTGGGGCCTGTGTGCTTGCAGAGGAGAGGGCAGGCAGGCTGGTCTCTGCCGCCTCACTGACAGCATAATGATCCTGAATGGTGGACACAGCTGAAGGGCTGCATTATTTGCCAGCTTGTTTCTTGCGCTCGCATTCCTGACCATGACAGACCCCACCTCTTTAGCCCGAGTCAAGCTGTGTGGCGGGGCGCTAACTCATCGCGCAGCACTGGGGCTCCAGTACTGTACAGCCGCTGTCATGCGCAGGCTTACGCGATTGGCGGCGGGTGTTTTGTTCCCTCGCAGCAAGCTTGTTATCGAGCAGAAAAGAATGGACGGATTCATCTGTTAACTGTGTTTGGCATGGTCCTCCGCTGAGTATGAAGAACCTCTAAGCAAACTGTAGTTGGCTCATGTACACATATAAGCAACAAAAAAGCTCATTGACCCCTTGTGTATTAATGTTAATGTTTTGAAAAGGCTCTGATATTCAACCGCATCTTAAACTAAGTTGACTGCAATTTTAAGTGAGACCTTTTCATCATGTAGTTGCCTGAAA
This sequence comes from Albula glossodonta, assembly GCA_019788955.1. Lineage (NCBI taxonomy): Eukaryota > Metazoa > Chordata > Actinopteri > Albuliformes > Albulidae > Albula > Albula glossodonta. Next base: position 2,349,765 of record JAFBMS010000032.1, read on the forward strand.
TGTGGCATCTACCAAATATGTCTGCCGATACACAGAGAAGCAGAGAGGCATCGGAAAGTGGAAACAGATGCCATGTTGGCTCAAACCGCCAGGTAATTTACTTTGCTCCAAGTGCTGTACAAACGATTTGATAAGCAGCACAACAATTATGTCTAGGAAATTGGGTGGTGTTTCATATTTATGGGAAACATAATCACACGGTATTCTTATGCGTATGCTTTTCAGAAGAAAGAAGAAACTGAATCACATCTCTGACACAAACAAGTGTTATATGGTTTTTCTTCACTTACATGTATTCCTGGATTGGATGAGTTCCTTTCAAGCTTATTTAGAAGTCCATATTTTTTATTTCAAGTCATTGCATCAATGTTTCATTTATCATTACATTCTTGCTACGTTTTGTTGGAATTGTGGCTTGGTGTTAGCTCTTAGCAATTTTAGACTTCTCTTTTTTATAGTTGATTATTTGCAGGCCTGTTCGAAGTTTATGTGTGCTGTTTTTTTTAGTACAACTCACTGCTCGGCTCATATCATTAGTTCCCTTATGACTAAACTTTGGCCACACGCCAAGACTTCTAATTCTGTAAGCAGTGCGCGAGCTGGAGTGGAAAAATCTATTAGTTGCCGGGAATGTCTGAGTTTTTGAATTTGGGGTAGAAATGTACTATGTGCCTTGTAATCATCCCTTCCTTCAAAATGCAAGCTTGCTTCTTTTTTTTGGTTATGTTATGGGTCCAGATGCTTTGAGTCATACATACTCTGTGGTGATAGTACTAACTGCACTGGAACACTGTTAAACAATGTGAATGTATCTGAGGGTTGACCTTTGAGGAAATGAATAGTTTTATTGTCTATCCAATACTGCCATTGAAACAACAAAGGCATTATTAATGTAACCTATCCAGCAACACAAAAGACCCCAAATGGCCAACAGCTGACTGAAAGGTTCACAAGTGCTTCACTTAAATATCTACTAAGCAATTTATGAGAATTAGAATACTTTTTTATATATGATACCAGTAAATATCAGTGAAGTATATTCACTGGAGATGTTGTTTTATCCATAGCTCCTGAAGTCCCTTCCATTTATTATGATATCATTCATGATTTCTCTGACAGCTCTCTGTGATATCATCCGTGTACACTCAAGGACACATAGTACGTTTGCAAAAATACAATGTGGTTTTTTTAAGGGATTGGACTTTTAACCATCATGAAATCAGAATGACTAATCTGGTAGTACTGCCAGGCCTTCAGAACACATGGAACTACACCCCCCCCCCACCCCCACCCTTAGATATTCAGCAACTTTGAACTTGTGTAAAGCGCATCAAAGAGATGCATTGATATCACTATCGTTGGCAAAACTGACAATATTTTGCGTGCTAACACAATTTATTTAGTCACACAAAACTACATGCCAGTGAAAAAAAACTAAACATGGAGCACATATGGATTCAATTATGCACCAGTCAGACCTATATAAGCTGCAGTTTTGAAGTGACTACTTTACAAGGGAGAATACTGTGATGTTTTTGTGTACGTCGTATCCTCAGTACAGAAGGGGGTGGAACATCGTGCAGACCTGTCCAAACAGAGATAAGTCTGACTGATAGCTACTACTTAGAGTGACTGCAGCTCCCAGCTCAGTAATATCCCTCCTAGTCTTGACTCAAATCTTTGGTAGGTCAGGTTAACAATAGTTACCTTTTCTGGCCTAGGCTTCTTGTAGTCTGATTGGTCCAAGCATACTTTTGATAATACTCTCAACAAATTATGGATTTATCATTTCACAGGCTGACTTTTTTGTGTAATTTCTCAGAAGTAGTACCAAACTATTGGTATATCAGCGAAGCCCATCTCCAGAGGTTTGGCAGCGGTATGTCATATTAGAATAATACTTCAACAATACTAAAACAAATACAAAACAATACTTCTGAACCTGACAAGTGAGGCTGCCAGTCTCTCAGACAAGGCTACAGCATTGAAACCTCTGGGTCAGACTGACACATGAACTTCCTCCTCTGGTTTGCCCCAAAATAGCCTCTTAGTGCTGAGAGTGGTTGTCATGGTGAATCCAGCCCCCCGGGTAGTGATAGTTAGTGAAGGACGTCCACTAATCGCCATTTGTTGTGCCATTTGCTTTGATAAGGGCGTAGGGTAATTACAGATCTGCATACATGTGGTTCAGAGCTAAAGACTATGGCTGAAGCTTGCTCAGATTCACGTGGAAACCAGATAAATTGCAGATGCTTTAGTAGATATAGCAGTGTTTGTTCTTTTTTCTCTGCCCCGCAAGAAACAAGCCCTAGATGTCTTGTCAATTTCATTAAAAAATATTTAATATTCATGTTCTTTGTAACAGGCCTTAGACATCTGAACGATTTATTCTGTAGAAAGTAATTGAAAAGCCTCCCTGGAAGTGGCTGCAAATAAGGAAATCGCACAATAGCGCATTGATTATGTACAATCTTATTATTCCAGCCGTCATCTAATCCCTCCTTTGTGTGAGGCTCTAAATGTCCTTTAATTGGTTTCATTGAGCAATGTCATTATTTGCCGCAGTTCTTCTTATTCTGGGGGAAATTATAATCATTTCAACCACTCATCAGTGAAAAAAGAACAGGGTAACCGTTGCTTAGAGTGTTGTTGTACAATTTTGTTTTGCGGTTAAGTATTTCCTGTTTGCTATTTTAATGGCTCCATCAAAACTTGTACATTTAGACTCACAGTTTT